>JAGYYJ010002806.1:0-125000 GCA_019671005.1 Hibiscus mutabilis
GAAACCCTCTCTATCCTTTATGGGAAGAAAAACCACCATTGTAAAAGATTTGGAAGCTTGCATGTGATCACATTTTGTATGTAATTGAATAGCTAAGAAGATTGTAAGTGATTTCTAAATCCTTTCTCCCTAGCAACTTGTTTAAATGAATGATTAATGATAGAAGTTGAATTTGGATTCATGGAATTGAATGTTAGATGTTATACTTGAAATTTACATAGAATTGTAGCTTGAATGTAGTTGACATACTATTGAAATGGGATGAAACAATGCTTAGCCGAATGATATATGCACATGAATGTAACAATTGTTTGATTGATCATATAAGTTGATGAGTAGTTGAATTGCCTATGAATTGAGACTTGAATAGAGTAAATAGCTTGCTGGAAAATGAATGCATATAGTTGGATTGGTTAAAGCTAAGTAATGGGCTGCTCAAATGGTGAATTAGAAGAATGTTGTTGATAAAATGAATCAAATTGAACAGAGTACTATAATGCCCTATTTTGATCACATTGATAGGTGAATTGGACTGACCTAGACATGTAAGGACATGAAAATAAATTGAATTATAATGTTAGAATCTTGTTTAGATGAATTATGAAGCTAGAAGCATAACTTAGTGTAATCTGCCCAGAATACTCTATTCTGAGCACTAATTTTGAAAAAATCACCATAAATTGTATAAACGGAGTTTAAGGCTGAAAATTTTGTGGACGGTGCCTTAACAATTCTAAATTAATTAGGAGAAAATAGAACTGAATTTTGGATTGTAGAATGAATTGTAAAGAGGGAACACTAGGGACAGTGCAAACTGTCCAGTGTTGTAAATTGCCCTGTTTTAAGTTAAAAACTGTATTAATTGGCAAAGGATTAAAATGCAAGACCTATATGGTTAGAAAGACAATTAAGTTAGATTTCCAATGGTGTAAACTAATTGAAATTCTGATGTACGGAATGAAAGTTATGCATGTTTAAGTGAGCAGATTACATGCTGCCTGGTAGCAGCAGTTTAGGTATTGTGGCAGTTTTGTAAACTATTTTGCAAACAGTTTTGGGACAGTTTAATTGCTGCCCTGTTTTACCTTAATATGGAACGTAGGCAGTTGGGTAATGTGTATTAAGGTGTGTATATGAATATGCTATATGTTTTGTATATATAATCTATTAACCTTGCTTCCATGTTGAATGATTTTGTGATTTCATGTTTTGACCTTGTTCTATCTATGTGATTTACTAGAGCAAGGAGAGGACTTTGGAGAAACATCTAAAGTTGATCATTCAAGGGACAAGCAAAAGGTAATAGTCTTTCAAGACTAGCTAGCTTGGGGATTTTTGTGAGTGTAGTTTATTCTAGAGTTAGGACTAGGTCCTAACTAAAGCAAGCATGTCTAAATTCTTGAATTGTTAAACTGGACTTAATATGATCTTGACCTAATAAGGGAAGTATGAAATAAGATAATACATGAAACTTGACTACATCCTTGAAGTGTTGTATAAATAGAATGCTAGCCTGTATATGTGATAACATTGATGCTTGTATGTATGACATGATATTGTGACCAATTGCTTGAACAGAATGTTTGATGTGCTAGCTTAGATGATGCAATGATACATGATCTTGAACTTGAAAATCTTGAAATCCTTGAATAAATGAATTATAATCAAACAACCTTGGTTGCTAGTTGAATAGGTAGAAGGGCATGCATTTTGAATTCTTGAAACTTGTATATATATGTTCTTTAGTGGGCTTACCATGTTGTGAACTTGGTTGATAATGTGAAACAAGTAATGAACTCAAATTCTATGTAATGGAAAGGTAGTTTGTTGCGCATATGTGTATATATTGAATGTTTCAAAGAAATTGATCTATTCTATTGTTCTATTCGAATGCCTTGTGAAATTATATAGTCACTTGTGTTAATATACCATGTTGTAGGTGTTTATATGTTTGTATGGTAAATGCCGAATGGTGAGGTTTGGCATATGGCTTGTTTGGAGACAAGGTATGTGTAATTGTATGTACAAATAATCATGTTTAGTAAATTTAGGTATGAAATGTTACATGTATCATTCTAAGGAACAATGAAATGAAATGGAAGCATGTTTACTCAATTAAGCTAATCGAATGTTAGTGTATGATGATGTTAATTAAAATGTTAAAAGTAGTAACCTATAATGTCTTGTAAATAAAATATGAATGCTTGGTTGCTTGCTAGTTAAGTAACTCATCTAATAGGGATGAGTTAACCTTTCTTTACCTCGTCCTTGCTTGGTAACGCTCCCGAACAAGTTTGCTACTAACCTAGGGTAGGGGGTGTTAAGTTTTAGTGGCTAATTTGTAAAAATTGGAAAATTGGGGTTGATTCACCTACTTGCTTGCCACCCTTTGCGTGAGATAGCTCAGAAAATATGACAATTAGTCATCAGTTGTTAAAAGTTGAGAAAATGGGATAAGAAAGATGGATAATAATCATTCAATGGTAGCACGCTCCTACCCGGTTCACAACTAGGCCGGGAAGGGGTGTTACATTTGTGGTATTAGAGCTAGAGTTTAGTCAGTTCTGAACTAAACCGAGGCTTGTTGTATTGATTGTTGTGTTACTTTGCCACCTAGGAGTTATTTTATTGCATATTGTGACTTGTCAGCTAATCCGATCTCTTTATTTATAGATGCCTAACTCTAATCAAGCTTGAATAGATGAGCATATTACTGACTCTTCCACACATGGTGAGGAAGTTAGTGAGGGGATCCTCTGATTTTAAAAACCCTCCAATACGAAATCATGTGCTCGAGGTGCAAGTTGCTCAAGCTGAATGTTATAAGAACATGGCTGACATGTTCAAAGTGTTTATGACCTCAATGAAGGCTGAGCACACCTTTCAACCATCTATCATGAGTACCCGAGCTCCTATCGATAAGTTGCCTCAGCACCGGGCTTACTCTTTTACTGGGCGAAATAATGATAATCCTCAAATTGCCGAGTATTGGCTAGACAATACTTTACGAATTATGACTAAGCAACTACAGTGTTCTGATGAACACAAGCTCGAATGTGCTCTCTCACTGTTAGCAGATGAAACTCTATATTGGTGGGAGACTATGATTCTTACAGTCCCTGAAGAGGCTGTGAGTTGGGAGTGCTACCGTCGTGAATTTTGAAAGAAATATATCAATGAATACTACCTTGTCAAGAGACATGATATCTTCCTTCACCTAAAGCAAGGAGGACGACCAGTGGAGCAGTACGTCCACGATTTTTGCAAGTAATGCTGGTACGGGCTGAATATATCAAGAAAGAAGAACAAAACTGTAGGATTTTCATCAACGAGTTGAACGATGATCTACGTCCTATGTTCACGGTCATGTGCATAACCAATATTCAAGACCTTGTGAATAGGGTCAAGGCTACTGAAAGTGCTTAAAAGACTCAAAGGTCTAGCGGGTCCAAAAGGTCAGAAAGGAGGTATCGAGATGAATCTTATTCCTCTGAATCTTTCAAGAAAGGGAAGCACCATGATTCGAAACAGAATATGTATTCACAGTCTTCCCAGTATGAATATCATGCTAAGCCACAAGCTGTGACTCAGTTTTTTCCTAGTGCCAATCTCATTAAGAGTATTGACGGCTCTAAGCAAGAAACGCAGTCCCATGTTTGTAACTTCTGTCATCACAAGCATCCTGAAGGACAATGCCGTAAGAAATTGGGAGTTTTTTTCTTCTATGGTGAGATGGGACATCTTATTCGTGACTGTCCTAAGGATACTATCAAGTCTACTTTTGCATCGGCCAATTCATCCCCTGCTCAATCCTTTCGAGGCAAGGGAACAAAGCAAAGATCCTTCGGAGGGTCTGGAGGTTCATCCAAAGCATTACACAAACATGAATCTAAAGCTTCTACACGGATGTACCATATGAGAGGCAAGGGGCAGAAGAATGACCACTATATTAACTCAGGTAAAAATTCGAGGATGAATTTTTCTTAAGGAGAAAAATTGTAACACCCCAAAAACTGATCTATATCAAAAAGTCTAAATGATTGCATTGTTATTGACTATATGGATTAATTTCGTTAATAGTGCACTTTACTTGAGTCTAATGTCTAGTTAGGGGCCTTGTTGGAATGTTAAATTCTGAAAATTGGCTTGGCGTACCGATACAGTAGAACCTGTATCGGTACGGTCCAACTATTTCCCAACTAACTTACCAAACTGTTGCTAACCGTATCGATACAAGCTATAGGTGTATCGATACGGGTCCTTGTTAAAATCTGTTTTAGTGGCCAATTTGTAAAGATTGGAAATTCAAGGATGACTCACCTACTTGCTTGCCACCCTTTACGTGAGATAGCTCAGAAAAGATGACAATTAGTCATCAATTGTTAAAAGTTGAGAAAAAAAGGGATAAGACAGATGGATAATAATAGTTTAATCAAACCCCTTGCTAAGTGAATTATTGTCATTGGCCCTTGGTGAGGTGGGAATGATTAAGATTGTGGTTACCTTAAATGGATAAAGAAAAGCCTTTTGATTTTCATTAAAACCCACTCTACCTTGTTATCTTACCTTATTTTCTTAAAACAATCACTTCCATTTTTGTCTTCAACCTCTATCTCAAGTACACACCTCTCCTATTGAACCTCTTAAACTCAAGCTTTCTTTGCTTCAAGAGTTTCATTGTATAGCTATCGGTTGGGTAAGTAGAAAACCTCAATCTATTGTTGATTCCATGGATTATTGAATGTCCAATTTCAAGTTATAATTCTGAAGTCAACCCTTTGTTTCTCAAGTTTCAATATATGAATCTATTTTATAGCTAATAGCTATTCTAAGTTTAGAAATGAATATCAATATTGTTATATTAATTGTAACAATTTCCTATTGATCTCCCCTTGCTCAAGAGTTGGAGAAAGCTAATCCATCATCTCCAACAAATGCTAGGAACAAGGGAATTACAATCCGAGAGCTGTAGGAGCTTCAGAATTCAAGGTGAGTGTAGTCAGAGTCTTGAGAGTTGGCTAGGTGCCTAACTCGAATCATTGATTATTGATTATTGCATTGCTAACCATTGTATTGATGGTTTTTGCATAAAACACTATTAAAAGTGATATGGGTAAGTATTGCATTGAAACCATGTCTGAAACATTGTTATTGTTGATATTGAAAGCATCAAATGTAACATCCTAAGATACAACTTGGAAGAATAGATAGTTTTAAATCAAGAGATTAGATTAATTAGAAGATTTTTCTAAATGAATATGTGAGTAATAGACTAAATTGAAGGAAAATACTAATTAGGGGATAAATCTTAAAAGGGACTAAAATCTTAGGTTAGTAAAACTTAGATATTGCATGTTAAACTCATAAGAGTTTTGGGACATTCCACATGTCCTCTACAAAGATCGGTCGAGAGCTTAAAGGAAGAGCTTTTCTTCTTCCCCAAATATTAAACCAATAGTTCTTAGAGAACAAGGAGTGAGAGAGACCTTTGCATGGTGATAACTCGGCCATTGATGATAGATTTTCATTGAGCTTTGAATTTGTTAGATGATCTAAGTAAGGTAGGATACATTACTTTTAAACTTGTTTGACCTATTGCTAGATTATACATGAGACATTGATTGAATTTGGTTATGGTTCCATGAATTGTTGTAATTGTGGAAGCTTGGTAGTTTAGATGATTCAATTGAGATATGGTTAGATCGGCTGCTCCCTTTAAATGAGTTATTTTGAAGTTTGTTATAAGTTTGAGTCAATAAATTGAGGATTTAGATATGTATATGAATTGTTACCAAAATTCTGGAATTTATATATAACAAACATGGATTGTGGTCACCTAAAAGATGCAGAATTGTTCGAATGGATTAGGACCATTTCTAAAGAAAAAATCGACTAAATTCACCTTTATAAAATGTCCATTTGGAATTGATTAAGAGGCTGATCTGTGTATATCACAAATATGGTATAAATACCTAGTTGATATTGCTCAAAATGACAAACTTGAACTCGGTTATGTGCGTATTTAATAACTAAGGGTTGTTCTATTTTAGCAATAAATTCAGGGTTGTTTAGAGCATATAATGGACTACTTTTTTATGTATTGAAGTGGTATGATGTTGTAGTGTGAAATTGGTGAGTTAGAATGTGTTAGGAAGATTTAAAATTGGTTCTAGGCTGTCTAAGTTAATTAAATTGTGCTGAAACTACCTCATTGTGATTGTAGGAAAAATTAAAGGATTTGTTTTTATAAATTTACTTGGATTGTTTTAAAGTTAAATAAAAACGAGGCAAAGGTTAAATTGTGTTTTAAGAGGGTTGTTTGCTTAATAAGAAAGAAAAGTGAACATATACATAGGTTGTGTGTTGTTGAGTGTGAATTGGTGTAATTATGAATTGTGGACTACCTTTGTTTTAAAACAAGTCTTACGGGGCTGTTATGGATATATATATATATATATATATATATATATATATATATATATATATATATATATATACACACACCTAAGTATTGAATTGTCTTACTATACATTGGTACACATATGAAATATGGATTGATTTAAGCTTGAATGGAAGTATGTACAACATGTTGGATTGTCTAGCAAATAAAGAATATAAAGAAACTGTTTTGCACTAAACAAACTAGATTAACATTGATGTTGTGTTAATTAAATTGGAATTTATATTATGTTTATGATGATGATTATAACAAGAGAGCTAGGAAAGGGAGAAAGTAGAAGTGTGGATTCAGGTATCCTGTAACTTTAGGATAAAAAGGTGAGTGTAGTTTGATGCCTTGGGATAGATTGAAACTTCCCAATTACTATTTAATTGACATGAATTACATGCTGAGTTTGATAACCTAAGTGATGTTGAGTTTCTAAGCTTGATGCTAAGGTAAGTACTTTTAAAAGTACATAGTGTTATAAAAGCTTAGTGGATGATTGAGAAATAAGTGAATATACCTGATTGATGTGAGATTTGGTTGTTGGAATGTAAATTTCTTATACTGGAGTGTGATTGATTAACGTAAGAAAGGCTCGCTAATTTGAAAGTAATTATGATTAAAATAGCTGATAAACCAAAAGATGTTGATACATGTATATAATTACAAAGCCTTATGAATGGCATAATATGATGGAAGACTTAAATAATGTTATGATGTTGATGGTTCGAATGACCTTCATGAATGAAAGGATTAAATGTGAATGTGATGTTACAATTGAATTGTTAATGTCATACTACAAGTTAGTTATAAAGATGAAAGGGGATCGAATTGTGTTTAAAATAAGCTTATATACTTGAAATCTATGAAAAGCTATTGATTCATTGCAAAGAATGTGTAAATGATGAGTTTATATGTATATATATATATATTGGCTAAGGGCCTTCGAATACAAGAGTTAAGACTAAGGTCTCTATATATGAATGATATAACCCTAATGAAGAAAGGGTAATGGCACAATGATGTGCACTTTGTATGAAATTAAGCTCTTGTATATGCATTCAAATGACAAAAATGTTTAAAGTAAAGCCGTGGTCTCGAGTCAATCATAGATATGGTTGGCATGCCATAGAGTCCATAGAGTTCAGTGTCAGGGTGGACTACGGTCCGGGATAGTGGTCCCTATTTGGCGACAATAGGAGGGAAGTATGTGTTTGGTCACCTGGCGACAGTAGGAGGGATTGACCGGTACTAAGAGTACCATATGTTATTTCATGGGCGATAGTTGGTCGGGGACTCGTGTATCTAGACTGGGACTTCGATTCACAAGGCTATGATAATGATCAATATAATGTAAATGTTATATTACTAAATAAGTAAGGTACCTTGATTATTAAGATAATGTGCTATGGTTATAAGTAAATGATAATTTATGGAAGTATTCGAAAGATTGAAATTATGACATTAACGGATCAAGAAGCTTTAAATTAAAATGGAAAGAAATGGTGATAACTTGCTGGTTAAGGAATGTATTTTCTTATACATCATGATTGAACTTCATTGGAAGGAGGTTTATTCCCATATATATATATGGTTGTTTAGCAATGGAAATTACATAATTATCAATTATGGATTGGATGAATCTAAATACTTGGTTGATATTACTTGAATGGCATGTTATGCATGAGTATCTAAGTAATTCAATTCAATAAGAAATTATGTTAATATTAATATAAAGCCGTGATAAGATGTTATACCTATGGAACACTATAAAACCAAAAGAAGTACAAGTATTCCTAGTGGATATGCATATGAAAGTAGCGAATGGTAGTAGTACTTTGAGATGAATTATTTACTTGCATGATTGAGGTTTTGTTACACTTTTTCTTTAATGACTTATGTAATTGAAATATAGTTGATACATCGAATATCTCATTATAAGATTGAATGAGTTTGCTACCATAAAGTATGTTAATACATAGAATAATTTAAGAGACCTTGTATATGTTTCAGTCTTCTTGGGTGTTAAGAAATTAGCACAATGACTTATATGTTTGGAATACGTGAATTAAATGTTTTTGATAAATTCATAGATTTAGATTCATGGCTTGTTCAGGATCTTGTCCATGAAGTATTAAGTTTAAATAAATAGTATATATATGCTATGAACCAATTTTATGAAATTAATTTGAATGGCAATCAATAGTAACTTGAGTGATTATAGTACTCTTCGAGGTGGATGAGTATACTTGGCATTAATACCTAAGCTAGTTATACCATGAGGTATAATTTGTAAAACAAGTTATTAATAGTTAAGCCTTGCTTGGTAACTGAAATTACCACTCTTACCGAGAAATCAAGAGACTATTAGTGTTGATAACTAAAATAGAAGAATGTAGTAGAATAGTATCATGTTTAGATTGGTAATAATTGAAGCGTGGATCTTGTAATCCAAATATATGGGTTAGACTTGACAAATTGTGTGTCAAGAGGTCTTAAATTGAATTAAGACAGGCTAGAAACTTATGTTTCGAATGAGCTATACTTATAGCATGTTTTGTTATTAACTTCTATATTAAGAATGCCAAATAATGAGATGCTATGATAGTATATTAAATAACAAATGATTAGGATTACGAGATGATGTAATATGATAATAAGTAAAGTAAAGGGGCATAAGTCAAAGATTATAAATTTCTAATCCTTGCGAAACAAGGAATTGGTACTTGCATATAGGAAGTACTTTTAAGTGGAAAGATGGAAGTAGGAGCTAAATTAGTAATCTTAGCAATAACATGCGTCGCAAGCAATAAAGTTATGAAGGTCAATTTGACAAATAATTTCCTGGTTTTCGAATGGAATAAAAGAATGATTAAATAAGCTCACTTGTTAATATGATTAAGTCATATGTTTTGAATTTAAGAAATAGATGATAAGTGATTAAATTTCATGGATAATCTTGATCACCTGATTAGAATGATCACATGTCTATGTGATGCAAAGTAATAAGTCTAACGAGATCAATTAATAAATAATTGAGAAGAGTTCATGAAAGAACTAAAGGTTATATTTGAGTATCATATGGATTCGGGAATAAGTAATGCTTTTGTAAAATTGTGGGTAATAATGTTAGTTAAGACTTACGGTGGAATAAAAGTCGTTATCACTATTCTTTGGCTTAAAGCTTAGAATACCCATTCGTTCATTAAACTTGACTAAAAAAAAGAGAAAAGAATAATTATGGTTATAAAATAAGTTGGATTTAACGCTACCTCACTAAGCTTTAGCTTACCCTTACTTTCATTACCTTTCAGGATAACAACATGTTCGTTTATTCTTCATGTTAGAAGATGACGTGTTGCAGGAAGTATGTTCGTATCTTCCTAAGTATTCAAAGGTGGTGGCACATTATTTCTGCACAGGCATTTTACATTTATTGAGATCTCTGAATATATGTATTATTATTAAGTAGCTCTAAGGAGCATTCTGTTTTGTAAAGGGCCTTTATATTATTTTCTTTGGTTGCTTGCTTATCGATTTATTGTTTATTTTGATTGCTTGAGTGGTTGTTAGTTGAGCCTAGCTAGAACCGATGTTCGATAAGTATTAAATTGAGAACCTTAATGGCTGATCGAACTCTGTTAATTATGAAAAGAAAACGGTAATTTGATTAAGGAATGAAGTAAAGTTTAATTGGTACATCTGACGTAGAACCCTTAAGTTCCTTAGTGTATTATCTATGAAATTACCAAATTGATAATCTTAATCCCCGATATCAATTGTTTGAATATGAAAACCAGTAAGTTCTGTCCAAATGAATTTAGAATAGATTTTGATCTCTTCCCTTAAGTCAAATTATGGTTACCTGTTTGAAATTGGTGGACCCTTCACTAATTGAGAACCTATTAAGTATTCATGTGATTAAATTGGTAATTAGTAATAAGAATTTAGTAACAAAACTTGAAGTTAGTCAGATAAGATTTTGAAAGATTTATAATTATCTTGTTTCTAAACGATCCATAACTTGGTTATATAGTTTGAGTTCTTGTTTAAAGGATGCTTGGTTAATATCGACGAATATTATTTTGACGAACGATAATAACGTAAGCTATAGATTGATTGATGAGGAAGTCTCTTAGAAGAATCATACTAAATAAAAGAATTTGTTTTACTCTGACTTTCGAAGTCAGGTTCACCCCTTTTCATGCTAAGTTGTCTTGAAAATCCTCCATGTTTGATTGTAAAACACTCCCAAGCTCGGTTTCGTCTAAGCCCGGTTTGAGGGTGTTACAGTTTGGTATCAGAGTTTAGGTTTAGCCGATTATCGGTCTAAACAGAAGTTTGTTATGTTCTCATGTGCTGTAGGTGCCACCTAGGAGTTTAATTTTCATTCTGTATATATGATTGGTGTTTAATGCAGTGTGTCCGTTCTGTTTTCACATTTAGAATAAATAAAAATATTCTGAGTTAAATAACACAGTCCTGTTATTGTTAAAGAAATTCGAGGACGAATTTCTTTTAAGGGGGAGGAATTGTAGCATCCCAAGATACAGCTTGGAAGAATAGATAGTTTTAAATCAAGAGATTAGATTAATTAGAAGATTTTTCTAAACGAATATGTGAGTAATGGACTAAATTGAAGGAAAAGACTAATTAGGGGATAAATCTTAAAAGGGACTAAAATCTTAAGCTAGTAAAACTTAGATATTGCATGTTAAACTCATAAGAGTTTTGGGACATTCCACATGTCCTCTACATAGATCGGTCAAGAGCTTAAAGGATGAGCTTTTCTTCTTCCCCAAATATTAAACCGATAGTTCTTAGTTAGAGAACAAGGAGAGAGACCTTTGCATGGTTGGAATCATGTCTGCAACATGCTTGTACTGGTCATTGAAGGCTCTGGACAAATCTTTCCATGATCTGATGTTAGCTCGACTTAGCTGCGTGTACTAGCGCGCGGTTGATCGTATTAGACTGTCTTGGAAGCAATGAATAAGCAGCTTCTCGTTCTCAAGATACATCGACATTTTTCTACAATACATAGTTAGATGTGCTGTAGGGCACACAGTTCCATTATATTTTTCGAAGTTAGGGACCTTGAACTTGGGTGGCACTACCAGACCAGAATTGTCTGGAGCTTAAGGAAGTCAAACCTTTGAACCTCAAACTTCTTTTCTAGGTCTTTATACAACTTTATCACATGCTTCGTCTCTCCTTTATACTTCTCAACATCGAGGCTTGACTCAAACTTGTCTCTTTGGTTCTTCTCTTGTAAGGCTTCTATCTCCAACTTAGCCCTTTCTCAATTCTTCTCTTAGGATGTCAGCTTCTATAGGGACTACCTTTAAGTGTTCTTCTAGAGACTTGGCTTGTCCAGATGTAGGTTCTATGACTTTCTCATTTATTTTCGTATGCCTCCAAATATCATAGTCCGGGGTGTGCATGCAATGACTATCAGATTTTAACTTCATATGATAACAGTGGTTCCATGCATCACTGATTGTCTGAACCTTCTGTCTGAACTCTCCTTGGAACTCGAATTCTAATGAGCCCAGACCGGTAGTGAATGGGATGAACTGCCGAGACCCAAACTGACGAGATACTAGCAAAAGGGCACATCCAATTCCTCCCCACAGACCTAGAAGCATTATGAAGTTGAAATCTCCACATTTGTACAAAAGCTTGGTATACCAATCCAAGGAACCCTTCATCTGATGTCTTCGTTACAATGATCCCTGAATATATCAATCCATTTATTTTTCTTAGCAACGGGCCACTCCTTTGCCAAGAATTCTCAAAGAGGTGAGAAGTTCGGGGAAAACACATTTGATAAGGCCAATGTTGGGCATTTCCAGAAGTGACTAAAATCCCAAACTTGCAGAAGCAGAACACATCCTCCAAAATTGACACCTTCAACTTTTTGACAGGCATTGAGGGAAATGAAGGTTTCAGCAAGTACAGCTGGTACATGATTGACTCATCTCTTTAGTTGTTCAAGGAAATCAAGTAGTGCCACGCCAATGTTCCCTAGAACCTCAGAAAGATGACTAAACCATAAATTACAATGGCTAGGAGATCAAACCTCTTTTACCTGTCGGGGTGAATTGAAATTATACCTCTGATGCTTGTCCATGAGAAATTAAAGGTGCCTCTTATCTTTCGTATCAACCCCTTAACCTAACCATCGCTCATACCAGCGAACGCTTGAAGCTTTGTATGTGGGTTTTTGTTTTTAGGAGGCTTGGCATAGACCCAGTTCTTCTTTACTTTGCACAGGTTGAAAAGGGCTAAGTACTCCTCAAATGTAGGCATCATATCTTCTTTATTAAAAGTGAAGTAGCAATACCCTGGATTTCAGAATTAAACCAAGGCTTTCAGAAACTGTTCATCAACCTTCACGTACAAGAGATAGGCTATGTCACCATAGACTTCATGGAACAACTGCTTAGTCTCATATTCTGAAGTCTTTGTCTCATGATCAGCTGCTAGACTATCTCCAAATGCTCACTGATTCACCTCGGACCAATGTCGCACCTTTGCATTCTCATCTTCACTTTTCAAAATTCGTCCGTCCATAACAAGAGCTTTTCAAAGTTGAGCAATGATTTTGAGAATCAACCCCTTCTAAATATGTAATGATGCTACATGAATGGATATGCAAAACAACAAGACAAGGGAAAGGAAGATTAAAATCAAGAAAACACAGAGAATTCAAAATAATTTCATGAACAATTCTAGGAAGCACATTCCAACACTCTAGGAAATGTCTCCCCTTATTACTAAAACCCTAGGTTTTTCGCATAGCTATATTGGGGTGGGCTCTAAGTTCTCAAACAGTTGGATTCTATAAGGTACCCAAGTTGTCCTTTCTGTCCCCTACTAAGGGCAGCAAAGCCCTTGGTTCTCACCCATTATAGGTTTCAAACGAACCAAGTACAATTCGGGAGGACTCATTTCTTATGTCTTCTCGAAGAATCAGTATCCTTACGAAGACATGAGGCATATGAGTCCCGAAGGTACTTGCTAGGCTCATACGGAGAATCAATATTCTGATATGAGCAAATCGTTTTCCCCTCACTTAACAATTGGGTGGAGCTCGGGAATAGAGCTTTTTGCAATAATTTTAAAATGCGTAAAATAGAATTACATTCATTAAGCGGACAAATAAATTGAAACCTTTGTGAACTTGCAAATTCCTTTTTCCAAAAACATTTTGAAAACAATTTGTGGCCTAACCCTCTTTTTTTTTAGAAAAACAAAATGTCCCCAATGGAGTCGTCAAGCTGTCGCAACCCTTTTTAGGAGTTTTGATGTTTTGGAAAACTTTCATAAAATTACGGAGTAGCCACCAATCTTTTTTAAAAAAGTGTGATTGGATCACTTTTAAAACAAGGGTATTTTGATAAAACATTTTATTTATCGAAATAACATTTTGGTCCACAAAAAAATAAAGAAAATAGGTTCATGGGTCGGTTACGTGTGGGGAAGGGTTAGCACCCCCATAACGCCCAAAAACTGGTACCTAATTGATTTCAAATAGTGCTTTAAATACTGGAATTTGCAAGTTCACAAAATTTTGATTTATTTGTCCGCTTAGTGAATGTAAATCTATTTTAACGGCCTTATCGCCCGAGAAATGATTTTTAATCATCGCCAACACTCTTGGCGCTAACCCGTCATTCTCATTTGATAAAACACTGTATTAATTAAATTTCACTTTTTAACAAATCAGCAAGAAAATTAGATGAGTTAAAGTTTTTCAATTAGTGACTAACACCTAAAGAAACATCAACATTCATTTTAATTATAAAGGTTTAAATACAATTAAGTGTGCCTTATCGAAAATGTGAAGAATATTTTACAACATATACGTCTCTATTCTAGGTTTAAAGTCCCTAATCCTAAGGTTTTACACACAAATATATGCATATAATTAAAAATAAAAGAAATAATTGCTAAACAAAGAAAAGGATAATTTTTTTTACCTTTTTTTTTTAAATGTATTAGTGACTAAATTGAAAGAAAACAAAATATGAAGTTCAATTAGAAAATAATCAAAAATTCAGTGCCAAAATGAAATGAAAAAGGACAAAATTGAATAGATTTAAAACAAAGGTGTTGCGGCGTAAGAACAGGGAAAGAAGGGCGCGAGTTATAACCAGGTTCGGGTCGGATCAAGCGGGTTGGTATATATAGCCTTCCACCGAAGCCGGCCGCCATTGTCGGCGGTGAAATTTCCCAGAAAACCCTAATTTCCCAGATTTCGGCGACCCCAAAATCGTGTTTTTCGACCGGAGCTATGTCGAAGTTAGATCACAACGACATTTTAAACAAATGAAGGTACAACAATCCCCTTTTCTTTATTAAATTCGAAACAAAAAAGAAAAAAGATAGAAAATGATACCAAAAACTTGCTTCTTTATTGCTTTGGAACTTTGATTACAATCCTTGCTTGCTGGCTTTACAACTTCCGAATGCTAATTGTAAGTGTGTGTATGTATCTAGTGTGTTTTTTCTGTAATTATTGTTGTTGTTACAATGATTTACAGTCCTATTTATAGTACAAGAAATGCTTGAACTTTAAGCACAAATCCCTGATTTTTCCTCTGAAATTGCTTGATCTATGCCATGACATCGATTTAGGGATTAGCCTTTCCCGTTTTGATTCTGATTTTCCAACTAGGGCTTCGAATTAGGGGCTTATCTTTTAGACTTGCTTCTGATTTGATCCCGATTTGTAGCTAAGGCTTCGGTTTAGGGATTTAATTTCCTTTTGATTTTAACTTGAATTGTTGAGCTCCAATTTGGGGATTTAACCCTCTTGTTTCTCTGTTTGCATATTTCTCATGACTCAAACAACGCCGGCGAGGAGCAATCGAAGCGGAATTGGCTCAGGCACCCATCGGAGGAGATGAAACGTTTACCGAAGGCTGAAAAGGCGCGCGTGTGGCTGCTACGGACGAGTGGTGATCCACGTGATATGCCCCGAAGTGATCTGAGCCATCAAATCTCATCTTGATCGAGCAGCTATGCGAGTGCAGCGTTATATCATCCCCAGCTGGCGCGATCTGCGTCGTTGGATCACAGATTGATCCAATGGCCTCCTTTTGGCTGTGCAACAAACAAAGGAAGGAATTTAAGGTTTAGTTTATCCAAGAAAACAGGTTGAACGGGCCCTTGTATAATGGACTCTTTTTTGTAATGGCCATTTTAATATAAATGGGTTGTTTTTTTATTTTTTGGGTTTCATATTAACTTAATTATACTAATTATAATACAATATTTATTTGCTTTTAGTTCTAACTTCACTAGTAAATGGGCCGAACAGGTCTAATTCAAAGAATTCAAACATTTCTTTTTGGGTTTTATTATCTAACTAATATATTTAACAAAAATGCATATAACCTATGTTAATTCTTAGTACCATATATTATAATACCCTAAGTAAATTAACAATATCATATGATACCTAGATAATTCTAATAGTAATTACTACATTAATGTTTATAATACTAACATATGGCACTTATACTAATTATGATGTAACACTAACAATGTAATATACTACTAAACCGGAAACGTCATAATTAATTCAATGAAAGTGAAAGAAGTTAGGTGAAAATTCAGTGACAACAATCTGGAATCCTTGAATTAAGAATGGTGTATCGATACAGTCTCTAGGGTATCGATATGGCGGCAGGTAAATTAGTTATGAGTGATAAAGAACAACTCTTAAATTTTTGAAATATAGTCACTGAAATCTTATAAGCCTAATTGATAGGTCTAATGAACTCTGATTAGCATGAAATTTCATAGGCTCGCTATTATTGCATTGAATTTCATTGTGTTATTGTTAATTACAGAAAAGGACCCCTAAATTATCATATTTATAGTTTAGTCCCTAAAACTCGTAAAAGTTAGAAATTGGTCTTAATTGATTAGTCATTGTTTCAAATGGGATAAATTGAGCTAATATTGATATTGGGTAATGATTGAAAGGTATAATATTGATTAAGTGTCAACCATTGATGAAAATTTTATCGCACCAATCACCGTATCGTTCAACGGTAGCACACTCCGACCCGGTTCACAACTAGGCCAGGAAGGGTTGTTACAACAGCAGGGTTATATGACTTAAAATAACTAATAAGCTGGTCATTTGCTGTTAAAATTTTAAGATCAAAATGATGTGAAAATGAATAAAATTGATATAATAGTAAATTTAGTCATCAATTTTTACACTTTATTTCAATTTGGTCCTAACTCTAAAAAATTAACCATCAACATTTCAATATTATATTAATATAATCCCAAATTCCCTATTTTCTTTACTTTTTCTTCCTATCATCATTTTGTTCGTCAATCCAAGCGTAATTGAACTTACCATAGCAACACAACTATCACAAACAACTCCTCAAACACCAAAAAAACATATAAGCATACAAAACAACTAAGCCAAAATAAAATTGTTGTTTCACACAATCAATTGTTCATATTTCATGATAGAAACACAAAATCAAAAGATGCATGAATTGAATTGTATTTTCAGTTAGTATAAAATCAAATAATACATAAAAATGGATGCTATGAATATGTCATATTTTTATTAAAAATAATTTTTTTCTTTTTTATTGATTTTAAAACTTTGCGTTATTTAATCATATTTTCTTTTTTATAGTTATAATAATATTTTTCTAATAATAATATTTTAATTTAATTATTGAGTAATTATTTGTTTGATAATTGTTCAAATTGAAAATGTTCAAAGTTCTAACCTTTAAAAAACAGTTTAACATTATATCAATAATACAAAAATCACACCATATTTTGTTGAGAGAAAATAGACTAAGTGGTATACCAGAAAATGTATCATTCTCATTAATTAATTAGATGTACATGTTACAATAAATATACTACCAAGTAGTTACAAAACTAATTATAAAACTTATCCTAACTAACTTCTAACCTCCTAACCAATTCATTAACCTCTAATTCCAAACACTCTCCCTCAAGTTAGAGGGTAGAATACATCTTTAACCCCCAACTTGGATAACAAGTATTCATGTTGTGACAATCTCAATTCTTTAGTCAAAATGTTAGTTGGTTGTTTTGAGTGGTTATATTTTCAGTTTGAATCACTTGTTTTGTAACTTTTTATCTGATAAAATGACAGTTAATCTCTATATGCTTTGTTCTCTCATGGAAGACTGAGATTAGCTGCAATTTGTAGTGCTGATTTGTTGTCACTAAACAATTTTACAGGTTGCTAATCTTGAACTCCAATTTTACTTAATAATCCTTTCAACAAAAATATTTTCTGCAATTTTCATTTTCATACTTCGGTACTCTGCTTCAGATGAGGGGGCCTAGCTACCGTATTATGTTTCTTTGATTTTCATGAGATCAAAGAATCACCCAACATAATGCAGAATCTTGTTACTAATTTTCTGGTCATTGGACATGTAGCCCAATCCGAATCACAACTAGCCATAATCTGACAATTACTTGAAGCTTTCAACAATATTCTTAAACTAGGATTCCTCTTGATGTACCTTACAACCCTTAATGTCCCCTGCATGTGTTCTTTCTTTGGCTGGTGTATGAACTACCTTAGGTGTTACACTGCAAAGGCTATATCTGGTTTGGTATGTGTCATATATAGTAATCTTCCAATGAGTCTCTAATACTCTGTTTTATTAGAAAGCATTTCTTCTTCACTACTTTGTTGAATATGCAAGTCACATTCTATTGTAGTGAGCCTATTATTCTGTTCTAATGGTGTTGCGATAGGTTTTGCTCCCATTGCACCTGAGTCCTGAATGAGTTCAAGTGCATATTTGCATTGATTAAGCAAAATTCCATCCTTAGATTTTATCACCTCAAGTCTAAAAAAATACTTCAATTCACCCAAAGCTTTTATTTTGAAATTCTTGTGCAACTCCCTCTTGAGACTTGCAATCATGTTCTCATCATTTCCTGTACAGGTCATCCACATAAATAAGGACTAGTATTATTTTCAATCCTTTCTTCTTTATGAATAAAGAGTAGTCATATCTACTCTGATCAAAACCTACCAAGAATAAAGCATCTGACAGCTTTGCATTCCATTGTCTTTATACTTGCTTTAGGCCATAAAAAGATTTTGGAAGTCTACATACCATACACTCCCCCTAACTACAAATAACTTATGGAAGTTCCACATAAACTTCTTCAAGTAAATCTCCTTGTAAAAAAGTATTGTGTACGTCCATTTTCCATAATGGCCAGTCAAAAATAGATGATGGAGCAAGCACAAATCTAACAGTGGTGATTTTTTGACAACTGGATAGAAGGTCCAGAAAATTAACTCCTTTTCGTGGTTTGTAACCTTTGGCCACAAGCCTAGCCTTAAACCTCTTAATCTAACCCAAATCATTATATTTAATCTCGAATACCCACTTACACCCAATGCACACCTTCCCAGGAGATAAAGGAACAAGCGACCAAGTGTTATTCAGTTCTAGTGCTTGAATTTCCTTTGTCATGGTCTGGATCCAATTTGGGTTAGTTTTGGCAATATCATAAGTAAGAGGTTTAGAAAGTTAGGAAGTGGAAAAAATGTAAGATTGTGTAGGTAACCCCCTACACCGACCTATGCATTAAGTTTAATTCCGGGAGGTCACATTCCATATCGAAAACTTTCCACAAAAATATTTTAATATTTTAGGTCCAAAACAAATAGTAATTATAAGCCATATATAGGAAATTTACGATAATCAATTTAAACCATACCATAATTTAGTTACAAAATGATGCTACAACGGGTAAACTAGTAAAGTATGCAACATCAAAATATAGGCTCATGTCACCGTAACGAAGACAGTTCTGAAGATAGTGACATTACACCAAAATATGTGTATTAAATGTGTCGATCCTCCAAGTGACCATCCATAAGGACTTACCCTAGGCTCAATGGGCATAAGAGCCAATCTAAGGGGTCGCCTTAGGTCCATAAGGAATTACCCAAGCCGAAGCGTCAAAACCTACCCAAGGGGGCGACCTTGGGTCCATAAGGAATTACTAGCTGGATTAGGGTTGAACCTGCATAGACTTCATAATATATCCCCAATAGTATAACCCAGATGAAAATTAGCATTTATGCAGTATACAGTAATAACAAGAATCATGAGACATATATATGTTTTATAATAGAGAAACATTAATTAGAGATTATTCTTTCAAATCAAACATAGGGGTATACTTCCAAACAGATAAAGTGGCCATGCCTTCTACTAGATAACAACATCGTGTTTTCAAAACAGATAAGGTATTCAAATCATATAAAATTATCCATGCTTTCAAATTAGAGAAAATATTTATGTGCACATGATAATTTCAGAAAAATATATTTAAAACCGTAGTTTAGCACACAAGGAACACACCTTAAAAAGTTGGTTAGAAGGGTCTACAGAACAAAGTTACTACAATAGAATAAATTCTAATTTAATAATTTCACTGAGTTTCTAAGATCATACGAGTAACTATGGGTGCGCGCTGGTGAGCGAATCAGGAGGAGCTGGGTTGAACAGACCAACGATCAGGTGAATCTTGAGTACCTTTAAACAGATAATAATCCACATTAGTATTTTATTCAATTTAAACTCTCTTAAAAGAAATAACTTAATACATATACATGTTCAGATTCTAGATCAGATTCAGAGGCTTTCGGGTTAGAATTTTGCAAAACAACCTCGGGACGTACATAAAATAGGGGTTTTCAAAAAAGGTTGAGTTTTTGGTCAAAGTTAGAGGTCAACAGTCAGAGTTAACTGAGTTGACTCGGATGAGTTGACTCAGACCTGGTTCGGGTCAAACAGATCAGAATGGTTGGATCGGGTCAAACGGGTTAGACCAGGTTAATCGATTTAGGTTAGTTTAGGCTTTTGGGCCATATCATAAACCAGTCCACTTACGCCAGATACTATGCCATCGAAGCTCGCCGAAAAGGTCACCGGAGACACCAAAAGTCTCATTGTAGCCGGACATAGAATAGAAAATAATTTCATAGAACAACCATAATAATCACATACCAAAAACAAGCTAAAAACTCACTGAATTTTACTTCAAACACAAATTGACGGCAGAAAAGCAACCTAGCTCCGATGAAGCTTCTACAGTGTCAAACGAATGATCGGCGCTAGGTTTTGTCTGCCATGGCACAATAAGTCACTAACTTTGATAGTGTCTCAAACTGACGGCGTACGAAGGTGGAATCACCAAAAAATAGAAAGAAACGTTTGAGTTCCTTCCTGAACTTTAAGCTATCTTCCCAGACAAACAACATTGTAAAAGCGCTAGTGACTGGTGGCATTCGATTCGGCGTACGATGGTAAACACGCCGATGGTGGCGGAGACAGCCACACTACAACGCTGAGGTAGATTGAATCAAGGGACGGTGGGGGTGTTTGGAGACTTTTAAGATTTAGATACTCATTTTTTTAGATTTGGAAGTGAAAGACTAGTTGGTGGGTGGGGGAGTTAATTGAGCAATGAAGGGAGTGGTTGGGTATGTCAAAGTTGATATTTTATTTTTTCGGTAAACACATGATATACTTTAAAAAGAATGTTGCCATACTAATACCAAGATTAAGCTTACTCTAGATGGTTAAGATTGCCACCCTCTACACTAAAGGACACATGCTCAAAACCCTTTAGCCGTATATCTCTTTTTTATATACCTATTTTAACCTTTAGCCATTTCAATCAATTAGGGATGTTACAGTGTATGGGAAGGTAAATATGAATAAGAAATATGGTTAAAGATAGTATCAAACCTTGAAGGGAAGTGGATTGGCAGGTACAAGCATGATCATTCAAACAATATGGTGGTATAGTAATTCTAGAAGAAGTTCTAAGAAAAATTGGAGGAAGATTTAAGAGCAACATTCAATTTTCCTTGATTCTTTCTTTTGTCACTTTATGAACCAGGTGAATTTCTTGAAGAGCTTGGCCATCACTTCTTCTTCATCTTCACTTGATTCTTCTTGAATCCTTAAGGAGGATTTAAGAGTAACATTCAATTTTATGCATTGCTCTTCTTCCCATTTGACATCATCATTTCATGGGTGAGCAAAGGTCTCATAAGCTCGTCAAGCTTGAGCTCCTTCAAATTCTTTACTTCAATGATTGTCGTGTTTTTAGAGTCCCATGAATTAGGAATTGAGTAAATAAACTTCCTCACAAGCTTGTCATCTGGGATCATCTCTCTGAATTGTTTGAGCTCGTTGACTATGGTGGAGAACCAATTGAACAAAACTTTGATGTCTTCTTCTAGGTCCATCTTGATGTTCTCATAGATGAGGTTGAGAAGTCCAACCTTGGTTTGCTTCATCTCATTTTTACCTTCATATGTGACTTTAAGTTTGTCCCATACTTCCCTGGCATTTTCACAAGAAGAAACTTTTGAATATTCTTCCAGACCAAGTGCACAAAAGAGAATGTGCAAGGCCTTTGCATTGAGCTTCATCTTCTTGCGATCATCCACACTCTATTTTACCTTACTCCTTTGAGGAACGAACGGGCCATCAAGAACAATATCCCAAAGACGACAGTATTTGGCCTTCGTGGAAAACATCATTATATTCTTCCAATATGAGTACTTTGCACCGCTGAAGTAAGGAGGCTTGTCGATGGATTGTGCCATCATCTACGGTTGATGTAGAATGGTTGAGCACCTAAAGGATTGACTCGTACGATCAAATGAATAGCCAAGATAGGGGGTGAATTGTATTTTTGAGTGATAGTGGTAGAAGCAATGGAATTTAAAATTTTGACACAAAGATTTATAGTGGTTCGACTACCCATTCGAGTCTACTTCCACTACATTAGCTATCCAAACTAAAGATTTTCCTCAAATCTACTAATTTGTCTTTCCTTTATATGGGACTAGGGAGATAACCCCCACAACCAAGACTTATACCACAAAGTCTTGAATACACTCTCTTACAAAAGAAAAACAAATAAGCAAACAATGAAACCCTTACAAGGCAAATGTGTTTGCAACTTAAGCTTACACCCAAAATCCTAAACACTTGAGCAAATGTGACAATTTGGCTAACTAGTGTTTTCTACAAGAAATATGAAAATTTAAGCATAAAACTTGTTTTCTTAATACATGAATGTTGGCAAGTTGTTTCTTGTTGTTGCATGGATGCTTGAATGAGTCTTTTAAACCCTCAAATGAGTTTGTAGTTGTTGCTAGCCGTTGGGGACTTCATTTTCAGCATTAAATGCACTTTTCAGCTCAACAGTATCGGTATGCATGGGCAAGTATTGGTACACCTACTCAAAATATAAAGAGTCGTTGGTCATTTTTACACTGGGTATCGATACACTATGTAGGTTGATTTTCAACAAATCCACCAATTTGTCTTTCCTTTTTCCAAGATCAAGGAGATAACCCTCACAACCAAGACTTATACCTCAAAGTCTTAAATACACTCTCTAACAAAAGAAAACAAATAAGAAAAAAATGAAAACCTTTTCAAGGCAAATGTGTTTGCAAGTTAAGCTTACACCCAAAATCCTAAACACTTGAGCATACGTGACAATTTGGCTAACTAGTGTTTTCTACAGGAAATATATGACAATTTAAGAACAAAACTTGATTTCTCAATACATGAATGTTGGCAAGTTGTTTCTTGTTCTTGCATGGCTGCTTGAATAAGTCTTTTAAACCCTCAAATGAGTTTGTAGTCGTTACTAGCCGTTCGGGTTGATTTGGAGCTGTTGGTGACTTTATTTCCTGCATTAAATGCACTTTTGGGCTCAACGGTATCAATATGCATGGGAAAGTATCAATACTCCTACTCAAAATAGAAAGAGTTGTTGGGCATTTTAAACTGGGTATCGATACACTATGCAGGTGTATCGATACACCCCATAGTGTACCAATACAACTAAGGCCATAGCAATACCCTATTTTGCTATTGGAAAGTAGAGTTTTGGGAAAATAAAGGGGCGTATCGATACATGTAAAACGGGTATCCATACAGCTGATTGGCTATCGATACTTGGGAAAGGGTATCGGTACTCACAACATGTTTTTGCCACTTTGGCTATTTTGAAAGTATTTAAACAAGTCAAAACCCCTTGAAAACCTTTCAAACATATTTTTCAAGTTAATGGACTTTTGAAAGATTTATACAAATTAGTTTATGTCCCAAAACATTTTTCATTTAAGTTATATCAAAATCAAATAACTCAACAATCTCCCCCCTTTTGATATAACGAAACCACTTAAAAATTGTTTTTGCGAAAATTCCCCTTAGAAAAATAATTTTTGAAAAAGAGAATATTTCTGAGAAAATATTAAAGCTCCCCCTTTTTGTTTTTGAAATTGAATTTTTCAAACTTTATCTCTCCCCCTTTTTGTTATATCAAAAATAATTTCAAAACAAAGTTTGAAATCACATTTAAGTACAAAAACACCAAATGTTGAAAGGTTTAAACCAATCATTGAAAATTAAGTACCAATTGATATGAAAGATCAATTGTTGGTGCAAAAAGACAATGGAGAAAAAAGTGACAAAAAATTATAATGAAAAGAACTTTTAAAAATGGCTCCCCCTTACTCAAGCATCAAGTAGATTGTTAGTCCAACAATTTAAAAGAAATAAAATGAATCTCAAGTAAATCAAGAAATTCAATTAAACATGACATTTACATAGGTAAAACAATAAACACATGAAGGTATGGAAAAAAGAAGACAAAATTGTCCCTTTTGTCTACGTGTACCGATACGGAGGAGGTTGTATCGGTACTTGGTTGAAGGTCGTATCAGTACGGTATGAGATGTACCGGTACCGAAGGCACGAAACTAGTAAAAATGTTGCAAAAACAACTTAAAAAACCTTACAACTTAGTTTTAGATTCATGCAAAGACTCTATTAAGACATAGATACACTTTTTGCACATTTTTCCTCACATGATTAATTATATATATATATATATAACACATAGAAAGCATGATTTCACCAAATTTCACCAAACATTACACGTTTAAGGCTAAAAACATAGATATGGGTAAACTAGGCCAAAACATGTAACTCAGGCAATTTGAGACTCTCCCTAACTATATGTAATTATGCGCAACATGGAGTCATACATACATGCTTGATCATTATGAAAAAAATAGACATGAAAACATGATCAAGCAAATGCATGAAACTAAAATTTTACCAGTTGAACCAAGGTTGGATGTTAAACCTTCCTTCTTCAAGTGTCATTCCTCCTTTGTGTGTCACGAGCTTCCAAAATTTCAACTTTGATCATCAATGGCTCATGCACACCTACAAATAGACAATCATGTAATTTTTGGTATCCAAATTGCTTTGGATCCAATGGCGTTAGTCCAAAAAAATTTAGTCCCCTTAGGAATATATTTTTCAATTTCATCCCTTTTCTTTGAAACAATAAGTCCTTTTGGGACCCAAATGTTTTTAACATATTTACCACTTATAAATTTAGGGGAACTAGAATATCTAACATAAAAATTTGATTTTACAAAATTTATTTTGGAGCAATCTCCATTTTTCTTTTCACAATTTTTGTAAAACAAAATTTCTTTCTTTCTAAAGATCATCAATTTCCCATCGATGTTCCTTTTGAACTTTTTGAAGAAAATTTTGTAAATCAAAATTCTTTTGCTCAAAGTCCTTAAGCTTTGCTTCAAGTTAATCTTTGGTTTTAGAAATCAAATCATTTTTCGTTTTCAAATTTGAGACCATTTTCTTATTTTTTAAAATTTTATTTTTAAACTCTAAAACTAACTAATTATGAGCATCATGTAATTCATCAAATGTATATGAAATTATATGTAGATGAATTAGAAGTTACCCTTGAATCTTCTTTGATGGCCATGAGACATAGGTTGGCTACCTCATCATCATTGGAGTCCTCTTCACTACTCCATGTAGCCACAAATCCCATCTTCTTATGGCTTGATCCTTTCTTGTTGAAATGAGGGCAATCATGCTTGGTGTGCCTTGGTTTCTTACACACGAAGCATATGATGGGATCCCTCATCTTCATTCTCAATTCATGTCTTGATTCTTCCTTTTGTTACTTCATGAATCGAGTGAATTTCTTGAAGAGCTTGGCCATCACTTCTTCTTAATCTTCACTTGATTCTTCTTGAATTCTTGAGGAGGATTTAAGAGCAACATTCAATTCAATGCCTTGATCTTCTTCCCATTTGACATAATCATTTCATGGGTGAGCAAAGATCCCATAAGCTCGTCAAGCTTGAGCTCCTTCAAATTCTTTACTTCAATGAATTTTGTGTTTTTGGAGTCCCATGAATCAGGAATTGAGTAAATCAACTTCCTCGCAAGCTTGTCCTTCGGGATCATCTCTCCAAATCCTTTAAGCTCGTTGACTATGGTGGAGAACCAATTAAACGTAGCTTTGATGTCTTCTTCTAGGTCCATCTTGAAGTTCTCACAGTTCAGGTTGAGAAGTCCAATCTTGGTTTCCTTTACCTTATTTTTACCTTTATATGTTACTTCAAGTTTGTCCCATACTTCCCTGACATTTTTACAAGAAGAAACTTTTGAATATTTTTCTGGACCAAGTGTACAAAAGAGAATGTGCAAGGCCTTTGCATTAAGCTTCATCTTCTTGCGATCTTCCGCACTCCATTTCACCTTACTCCTTTGTGGAGCAAACGGGCCATCAAGAATAATATCCCAAAGACGATAGTCTTTGGCCTTCATAGAATACATCATCATATTTTTCCAATAGGAGTAGTTTGCACCGTTGAAGTAAGGAGGCTTGTCGATGGATTGCGCCATGATCTCTAATTGATGTAGAATGGTTGAGAACCTCAAGGATCGACTCTAGGATGTCAATCAGATGTAGAGATGAAGCTTTGATACCAAATGTTGGGAGGCTCGTACGATCAACCGAATAGCCAAGAGAGGGGGTGAATTGTATTTTTGAGTGATAGTGGTGGAAGCAATGAAATTTAAAATTTTGACACAAACATTTATAGTGGTTCGACTACCCAACCAAGTATACTTCGACTACCTTAGCTACCCAAACTAAGGATTTTCCTCAAATCCACTAGTTTGTCTTTCTTTTTCTAGGATCATGGAGATAATCCTCACAACCAAGACTTATGCCCCCAAGTCTTGAATACACTATCTTACAAAGAAATAAAAAAAAAAACAATGAAAACCCTTACAAGGAAAATGTGTTTGCAAGTTAAGCTCACACCCAAAATCCTAAACACTTAAGCAAATGTGACAATTTGGCTAACTAGTGTTTTCTACAAGAAATATGACAATTTAAGCACAAAACTTGATTTCTCAATACTTGAATGTTGGCAAGTTGTTTCATGTTGTTGCATGGCTGCTTGAATGAGTCTTTTAAACCCTTTAATGAGTTTGTAGCCGTTACTAGCCATTACGGACTTTATTTCTAGCATTAAATGCACTTTTAGGCTCAGCGATATCGGTATGTGTTGGCAGGTATCGGTACACCTGCTCAAAATAGAAAGAGTCGCTGGACATTAATACGAATACAAAAGCAAAATAAAATTGAGTCTAAGACCCGAATAAAATTAGTGATTACACGTTGCAGATGATTTTACTTCAGAACATGCAAGAAGAACAACACTTTTTAAGTGGAAGTGTTAGATTTTTATATGCTTGTAAGTCATTTTTATGTTGATCAAGAGAGTAGGCTAACATTTTTGTATCAAGGGAATTTATTTGAAAAAATATATAATACTTTCTTTCATATTATAAATTAAGAGTTTCATTTTAATAAATTGATCATGACTCTTTAAATATTTGAACCGCGCCTTGAATAAATTAAAAGATAAAACTAAATAATGGTGATGAGGTTAACACTCAAAAAGGGGGCCACGAAGGGAATGATGATTATGCTAGAAAAAAATTTAAAGAACAGATCACAATAAGAGTTCAAAAAAATCAGAGTTGGATGACATATTTAGTTGTTACATGTATTCCACGCATTAATATATATAAAAGTCAAAAGATACAGTAACTAAAAATTTAAAATAAAATGGAATTCGGTGAATAGTTTCAATATTAAAAAATATTATTTTTTAAAAATTCGAATTCGAGCAACTTATTTAAGATATGCAAGTTAATTTATCAAATGTGCCTGGGATATCGCGGCTTTTCTTTGCGGATGACATTGTTCTATTTACTGAAGCTTCGGTTCATTAGATGGAAGTCATTCGGGATACTCTCCAGTACTTTTGTGAAGCCTTGGACCATAAGGTCAGTACCTTTAAGACACAAATTGTTTTCTCGCCTAATACTCATATAGATGTCCGGGAGGCTATTATTGGTGGGTTCAGTTTTGTGGAGGTATAAGACTTGGGTAAGTATCTGGGTGTTCCTTTGTTGTACCACCGTGTGACTACGGCCACTTATGGGTATGTTGTGGAGAAGGTTCAAACTCATTTATCGACTTTGACTGTTCGGTCTGTGTCCTTTGCTGGCCGGGTTACTTTTGGTAAATCTGTCTTGTAGGCAATTCTGAGTTATACTATACAGGCTGCATGGCTTCCTAAAGATGTTTGCTTGGAAATTGAGAAAGTAGTTAGAGGCTTTGTGTGGGGGAGTTCTAATGATCGTAAGGGTGTAAGTTTGGTCGGATGGAAGGATAAGCAAAGACAGATACATGTGGTGGTCTTGGCTTTCGCAATTTAGAGCTTCAAAATTGCGCCTTCCTCATGAAGTTGGGGTTTCACTTGATTACAGATGTTCAAAAGCTTTGGGTGCTTCGTGCAAAGTATAAGTGGGTTGGTGTGGTTCTGACTACTTTTGCGATGAGGAATTGCTCTTAGCTTTGGCAAGGTATTAGTCGAGTTTGGGAGGATGTCCGTAATAAGATTATTTGGTGTTCGCGTGATGGGTGTACGGTGTATTTTTGGTATGATAAATGGGTGAAAGATGTCAGTCCCCTAGCCTTGTTATCCATCTCAACTTCTCCTCCTTTGTCTTGCCTGGTTTGCTCCGTTGCTGGGATGAATGGGAAATGGGATGTGGATCGATTAAGGGGTGTCATTCCTGAGGATATTGTTTAGCATATTATAGCTATGGTTGCCCCTTCGATACAGTTAGGTCCAGATTGTGTGGGATAGAGTGGTGATGCCAAAAGTGTGTTCACGATGAAATCCGCTTATCGGCAAATCACGAAGGATAACGGTTTCGATTCTGATAGTCCTTGGTCCATGGTTTGGAAATTGAAAGTTCTGCAGCAAATTTGCACCGTTCTTTAGCTTGCTATGAGGGGTAATTTACTAACCAATGCCGAAAAAGTGCGAACACATATGACTGTGGATGATCGTTGTGCTATTTGTCGCACTGGAGATAAAGATGTTTTGCATGTTCTAAGGGATTGTTCTCAAGCTCGGAGGGTGTGGTCATTGTTGATCAAGCCTTGGCGTTTGGATGCCTTTCGATCCTTTCCCCATGTAGAGTGGTTCCTATGGAACTTTAGAGTGACTGGGCGGCAAGCTAGTCTTTCGGATAATTGGAGCTTACTTTTTTCGGTGGTTTGTTGGATGTTGTGGAATGTCTATAATAATTAACTATTTAATTCAGAGTTTGTGGAAAAGGAAGACATGTGGAGACTATTATTGAGAGTATGAAACGTCCAAACTTGGGATCGATGGCCTCCTCGAGTCAAGGTGACTTGTCCATGGTTTGGAAAATGCTTCGGGTGGGGTGGCTCAAGGTAAATGGTGATGGCGTGATGCGGATTAGTGATAATTGTGTCGCGGTGGGAGGGGTAATTAGGATGGATTCAGGTGCTTGGAAGGTCGGTTTTGCGCATAGTATTGGTCGTTGCTCTGTGTTGAATGCAAAACTTTGGGTAATTGTTGATGGACTCCATCATGCTTGGCAAATTGGGGCGAAGTGGGTTGAGTTGGAATCCAATTGCAAGGAGGCTATTGAAGCTACTCGAAATGATCACGATGGTCAGGTGAGTAGCTCTCTTATTGTTGTGATTCAGGAATTGATTGGGTGGTGACCGTGAGGCATATACATCGATCTAGGAATTCGGTTGCGGGTCGCTTAGCCCCAACAATGCATGGACAGCAGCTTGGGGAGCTGGTTTACTGGCAACCCCCGATTCATGTGAGAGAGGCTTTGCGACTAGATTTGGCTGGTCCCTCGACACAAGAAGAGGTGAGTGCTGGTGCGGTGCAACACCATGCTGTGGGCATTGAGTAGTTGTTGTTAGGCGTTGGTGCATCACAATGTTGTGTGTGTGATGCATCACCATGCTTTGGTTGTGTTAGGAGTTGGTGGTTAGGAGTTTTATGGTTTTATGTTGTTGTTTTTTTCTCGACCCTTTGTATCTACAATCATATACACTCTTTTCCTTCATTTAGGTTTAGGGAGATTTATTAACGAGGCCTATAGTTGTAGTCTTCCATTTTCAATCAAATTAAAATAAAATAAAATAAAACAAATACCATCATAAAACGACTTTATTTAGGAAAATGGTGCAATCTAGACTTCATTTTAGGAATTGGTGTAATTCCTACAATGCTAGGCAAAGTTGTCCACAACTGAAAAAACGAAATTATCCAAAGTCGTCGTGTGTTGTTTTGTAAAAAAAAAAACTTATGGTATTATCATATACATCTTCTGACGACTTTGTTGAATTTGGTGGCATTTGTTTTCAACTGTATGGACCAAATTCAAAGGAAATTTAAATTACAGGACCAAATTCAAAATTTCATAAGTTTTTAAAACTAAACATAAAGTTCATTTCCAATCCTAATAAATATATTAAAAATATGATACACTTTAAATCTTAAAATATATATTAAAAATATGATACATATTAAAACTTGGTCTCATTTTTTTGCATCAATTTATCAACCTACGAAACATTTTACCCTAGCGGTTACCTCATTCTATTCTTTAGCCTGCAACTATTTTCTTTCTTTTTTATTTTTACATAACCGGCGGCGGCACTATCTTTACTGCGAGTTGTCGACCGCCGGTAATATTTTCTTGTTCCTTTATTTTGTTCATTATTTTATACATTTTAAATTTAATAATCATGTTTTTGCGGCACGCTTTTTTCTACCTTTTAGTACGTATTCTCTGTCTTTTGACATGTTTTTCTTCTCTTAATCGGTCGCTTGACCGCTTCTTCTTTTTTCATTTGTTTTCTACCAGAGTTGGATTTGACGTCGCCATGACTGATCAAGATGACGTTCTTTTGATTATCCTATTGATCTCCATGTTTTGGACCTCAAACTAGATTTGGGTATGAGCTCAGTCACCCTCTTGTTCACGATTGAGTTGTGGTAATAATCGTGTTGTCAACGTGCCTTATTATTGTAATATGCATATTTTTTATTTGTTGTTGGTTTTTACCTTTCATCGTCCAGCTTTGGTGATGTTTGTATCTATTTTGTTTTGAGTCTTTGAGTTAGGGTTTTTACCTTTTCTTTTAATGGTCTTATTTATGTTCTAGACACATTAATTTTCGTATTTTTAGAAATATATCTGGATCAAGTTTATTTATCTGAGTAGGAAACTCTCATTGTTGTCTTCGATTTTTCTTCTTTTAATAAGAGTGACATACTTATATTCAAAAAATACAAGGACCATAATGAAAAATTTTAGAAATCAAAATCCTTATATCTAATGTTATATTTTGGTAAAAATAAATAAATTTCTATGTCCAACGAGTTAAACAAAATGAAGACAAAGATTTAAAATTACTTATAAGTACAAAAAAATAGAAATTAAATGCCAAAACGAGTTTTTTTTAGAAGAGAACGGTGTCAAGGTATTTTGTCTCCTTGTCGGTGTGTAAATTCAGAAAAATTATATCGATTAAAAAAATCCTATTAGTCAGACAACCAAAATCAAATTTATGACCTTTTTATGTTTTCATCTCACTTTCCGGTCAATAACAAGATTTATTTTATATTTTTTAGGTTTCCATTTTCATTCAATTGGGTCCATTTTTAAAGAATTAATATTTGATGCACAATCAATATTTTTTTTACATAAGTATATATAGTTAGACTCCATTGTATAAAATCTAAACCTCTAATCCTAACCCTAAAAATCTTAAACTCTAAACCCTTAAATTTAAACCCTAAACTCTAAACTAAACTTCTAAACACTAAACTAAACATCTAAACCCTAAATTAAACCCACTCGTGAAATATAAGGTTAACCTCTTGAGCAATAAAAAATTAACGTATAAACATCTAAAAATCAAACATTCACTTAAAAAATTGTCATTCCTTTTGCATGTTTTAAGTTTTAGATAATTTTATAGATATACACATAATTATACATAAATTTGTAATTTTTTACAAATATTTAATTTAATTTAGGTACTATATTTTTGGGCCACCTCTCTCTTGGGGACCTTTTGCAGTCGCTCCTATCGCACATGTCCAAAACGTCCACTATATAATATATGGGATGAGATCCAATTACACTATGTAAAACTCAACTAGTTTTATACTAATCCATGACTATTGGATGAGTGAAATGGATGAATAAGATTAGAAGTAGGATATGTGAAGATTATCACTTGGAAAAAATTAAGAAGTTAATATCATCCATCCATTTATGTTGGTTTTAGCAAACCAGCATATGTAAAAACCAAAAGCAAAACAAGAGAAAAGTAGAGAACTAAAAGCACACTTAGTTGCAGGAAAACAGTTCTTTTCATTTCAGCATAAAATTTTACATTTTATCAACTAATTTTTCACCAAATACAACTACTACAAGTACTTTTCTTTCAACTTGCAACATGAGTGACTTGTACAAAAAGAATTCAACTAAACTAGCTAGCTAACACTGTCATATTAGTGTACAAAATAAACATGACGGACTTAGACAAAATAAGCTAAGAGATATATTTTTACAGCACAGTAGCTACTTAGTTCAACATTCCTCCTTGGCTACTTGCTGTCAACACCAACTTGCATCCTCAAATCTTCAAATCTGATCTTGCATTTGATATTGCCAAGAGATTTAGTCATAAAATTTGTCAACTGGTCTTTAGAACAGCAACGAACTAGTGTAACATCAATTTCCTGTTGCATTTGTTTCACAAAATCAGGCTTCATTTCCTCTTGAATGACAATTTTCCATCCTTCTGTACTTGCAGCCTCTCTAAAGCTACTAGGTTCAAAACCAACAAGATCACATATCTCAATTTGTTGTGGGATGTAAATGATATCATGTTGATGCTCTACAGCCACTTGAATATGCACCAAAATTTTTGTCTGTCATACTTGTATATGCACCAAAAGAATCCAAATTCAAAATAAAACTTCTATTGTTCATCGCAGCGGAAGCAATCTCATAGCCACTTGAATTAATGATTGTACAGCATTTATCTTTGAAAATGACAGAATAATTCTTCTTAAGAAGCTGAGAATTACTAAGCAAGTTTTGATCAATCTTGGGCACTAAAAGTACATCTTTAATAACTTTAGTACCAGATGGAATGTTCATCACAACATCTCCTTTTCCTTTTGCTTGAATGTAGCTTCCATTTCCTAATCTCACACTTGAAGAGCAAGTTCTGCCAATCCTCTTAAACATGCCTTCATTTGCAGCCATGTGGTTTGTACAACCACTATCAATCAACCAACTAACTTTAGCTTGGTTGTTGATTGCATAACAAGATGCAACGAGCATATGCTCCTCCTTAGATTGGTTTCCATCAGCAACCTGAACTTGTGCATTTTGTTGCTGTTGGAATTTATTCTTGCAAGCCTTCTCCATGTGATCAAGTTGCTTGCTAGACCTACATTGTATGTCTGGTCTAAACAAGCAATACTTCTCCAAGTGAGTGATTTTTTTTTACAATGTGAACAAGATGGATACTTCTTCTTTTCACCATTCTTGGCATTGTCTTTCTCTTTTTTATCATAAAAACTCTTTCTTTTGTCTTTATTCCAAGCTTGAAAGTCACCTTCAGCATGTTCTTTTTCTCTATTTGTTCTTCTTTGCTCTTGAGCATAAAGTGCATTTATCAACTCAGACAAGGCAATGCTGGACAGATCTCTTGAGTCTTCAAAAGATGAGATCTTTGACTCATATTTCTCCGGAAGTGTTGTAATCACTTTCTCCACAATTCTTTTTTCACTAAATTCATCTCAAAGCAGCCTAATGCTATTAACAATAGCCAATATTTTGTCTGAATACTGCTAGAAGGTCTCACTTTCTTTCATCTTCAGATTCTCGAAATCTCTTCTAAAGTTTATAAGTTGTTGCTGCCTTGTCTTCTCAGACCCCATGAACTCTTCTCCTTGCTTAGGAGTCTCACAAGCCATGATCCTTGTGGAGATAACATCAGAAACACCATTTTGAATGCAAGACATAGCTTTGTATTTCTTGGAAAACTCTTCACTATGCTGCCTAATTTGAGCTAATGTTGGATTTGCTCTCAAAGGTGGTGGATCTCTCCCGGTTTCCACAACTTCCCACTAGTCAAAAGCCTGCAGGTAAGTCTTTATCTTCACTACCCAAATGTGGTAATTTTCTCCAACAAAGATAGGAGGTGGTGATGGAGAAAAGCTGGCTGATGACATGAGAACAACAATAAACTAGAAACTGATTTAAATGAAATCTTAAGAACTCCAACAAATAAATCCAGCCCCAAAGATTGCAGCCCTGAAGCCAATTGTTGGTTTTAGCAAACCAGCATATGCAAAACCCAAAAGCAAAACAAGATAAAATTAGAGAACTAAAAGCACACTTAGTTGCTGGAAAATAGTTCTTTGTATTTCAACAGAAAATTTTACATTTTATCAACTAATTTTTCACCAAATACAACTACTACAAGTACTTTTCTTTCAACTTGCAGCATGAGTGACTTGTACAAAAAGAATTCAACTAAATCAGCCAACTAATACTGTCATATCAGTGTACGAAATAAACGTGTCTGACTTGGACAAAATAAGCTCAGAGATATATTTTTACAACACAGTAGCTACTTAGTTCAACAATTTCACGCCTCTAATGATCATGAATTAGTATAAAATTAGTTTAGTTTTACGTAGTGTAACTGGATCCTAGAGATGAAAATTTACATAATGTAAGTTGAGTTATATATATACACACACACACAATACAGGTACGTAACAACCAGTTGGCAAGCCATCCCCAGCTGCAAGTCGATAGAGATGAAAATTTTCATCTCAGTTTTGTTTCTTTTTGTACTCTTTTCTCATGCGGATGAACATTGATTCAGTTCCTAGATCTTCTTTTCTTTGTATGTTTATCAAATTGTATTGCATTTAATTTCTTTGATTTGTTGCTGCAGCTGCATATGATCCTTTGGATCCAAATGGGACATTGTGTCTTGGACACTTTATGGCTATGTGGTAAGTGCTAAACAATTTATTTATTATTCAGAATCTGGTGAGTTGCATTGATGAATTGATTGCTATATTTGTATCTGAGTTTGTCGTACCAATGACATGTTCCAGGAAGTGGTGGCAATGAACAATTTTCAAATGTATCGGCACAAAATAAGTCCTGGTTGGACCTTGGGGTGGACATAGGCTAAGAAAGAAGTAATATGGTCCATGGTAGGGGCTCAAACTACTGAGCAAGGTGATTGCTCGAATTCAAAGGAAATATACCTCACGGCTGCACGAAAACCCTCACGGTTGTAGACTTGCTTCCCGGTGTTCCCTACAATCAGCAAGTCTCCAATCGCTGCAAAGGTGGAGTGCTTGCAGCATGGGGTCAAGATCCTCAAGCTGCTGCCTCAGCTTTCCATGTGAGTGTTGTATTAGCCGGTAATTCAAACAAGACCGTCAAGCATCCCAAGAACTTCACTTTACTTGGTCCGGGACCAGGTTACACTTGCGATCCTGCAAAGATTGTACCTTCCACAACCTTTCTCTCCCCGGATCGCTGCAGAAAAACCCGGGCCCTCAGTAAGTTCTTTCATCGAGTCAGAAAAGGCATTTTGTAGCAAAATTCTAGCACAATGAAATCCGAGTTTGTCAGCAGAGCTACATGCATCCCTTACATAACAAATAAAGTAATGCACCTTGTAACACCCTAAAATTGGTCTAGAAATGTTACCACTATCTAAACTATAGGCTAAATGAGTATATGTGGTAATCAAATTAAAGAAGAATGAACATTGACCATCCTTAAGATCAAATAGGTGAAATTAGAACCAAATTGAATTGATGGAAATGTGAACATGCAAAATTCCATAGATTGCATGTAAAATTGAAATTAGATCAAGGCCTTGACACATGTTCTCCTTGGAAGAGAACATGTGCCAATTTGGGTGGTGACTCATGGCCAAGGAGGAAAGATGAACAAACATATTGTCATCTTCCTCCCATTATCATCCACCTTGGCCAAATATTGAGAGAGAAAAAGGGAGAGAAAATCCTCATGCAAAACCTTCAAATTCAAGTTTCTTGATTCAACCTTGATCAAATTTAGCTTGGAGAATGTATAATGCTTGATTCCAACTTGTTATAGATTGTTTGAACCTTGAGATTATGATGTCTTTGTTGTATGAATTGAATTGGATGATTGTTATGTGTGTTAGGAGCATGCTAGCTTCAACTTGAACTTGAAATTGTGATTTCTAGTAACCAATTTGATGAAGGAAATATGTATAGTTGCTGGAAATTAGAGAAATGTGTACATGGTTGAAAACAGTCTTGATTAGGGACTGTTTTGATAGAGAAAATGTTTAAGCATGTCAATTGTATATAGAACCTGGTTTTGATCATGTATCTAGATGAAATGAAGATTTAATTGAGTAGATATGTTGCTGGAAAATGATTACACCTAATTGGACTAGTTAAATTAGGTAATGGACTGCTCAATTGGTAAATTGGATGTCCAATGTTGATCAAATAGATCAAATTGGGTTCAACATGATAATGCCCTATTTTAAGCACATGGCTAGATGAATTAGAATGAAATATACATGCAAGAACATGAAAATGAATTGAATTGTCATGTTAGAACCTTGTTGAGGTGAATTAAGAAGCTAAAAATTCAACCTAGTGTAATCTGCCCAAAATGCCTTGTTCTGGGCAGTAACTTTGAAAAATTACTATAAATTTTATAAAAATGAATTTAAGGCTGAAATTTTTATGGACAACACCTTGATATGTCTAAATTAATTAGGAGAAAACAGAACTGAACTCTGGGTTGTAGAATGAAATGTAGAGAAGAAACACTAGGGACAGTGCAAACTGTCCAGTGTAACAAATTACCCTGTCTTTAAGTTAAAAACTGTATTAATTGGATAAAACCTAAAATGCAAGCCTTATATGGTTATAAAGAAAATTTTGTTAGCGTTCTACCGGTGTAAACCAATTGAAATTCCGACGTACGAAGTGAAAGTTATGCATGATTAAGTGACTAGAGTGCAAGCTGCTTGGCAACATCAATATAGGTAATTGCATACTGTTTTGTGGCAAATTGTAAACTGTTTTGTAAATAGTTTTAGGACATTGATTTTGCCTTTGTTTTACATGAACTAGAGTATAGATAAGTGTAATGGAAAATGTATATGAGCATGCTGCCAGATTTGTGAATGTTATATGCTTGTAAAATTGCCTTGATTGATTGATCATATGATCTTGTTTTGACATGTTTGTACTTGTAATGTGATAGAACCAGGAGTAAACTTGGTGGAAGAGGATAGAGTGGATCATTCTAAAGCCAAGAACAAAGGAGTGTGGATCCAAGACTAGCTAAGCTTGGAGTATTGTGAGTGTAGTTATCTCTAGGGTTAGGACTAGGTCCTAACCAATGCATTCTTGTTTACACTCTTGAAATGTTAAATGAACTTAATTATGGACTTGACTTAATAAGGGAAGAATGACTAGTAATGCATGAAGTTTGATCACATCTTGAATACATGTTTTATTTGAATGCTAAGCATGTTAAGTGGTACATTAGTGCTTGTATGTGGCATGATGCATGTGATTGAATGCTAAAGAACATGCATGAGATATAATGTCATCTTGATGAAATGAAACATGAAAACTACATGATATATGAGCTATGACTCAATGGTCTAAGAGCCTAATATGAAATGAACTTGCTTGACAAGAACTTGATCTTGAAACACTTGAATAAATGGTAAATCGAACAACCTTGGTAGCTAGTTAGACTAGGTAGAAGGGCATGCCTTAGAGTTTAGAGCTCATTGTGTAAGGGTGGACTACGGTCCAGGGCTAAGGCCCCTATTTGGCGACAGACGGGGGGTACGTATGTGGTCTTTGGCCACAGTAGGAGGGTTGACCAACACTACGGTGCATCTTGTGGCGACAGTTGGCTGGAGACTCGATTACCTATACAAACTAAGTACCAACGGGTTGTTTAATTAATAACAATTGAAATAACAATCCTACATCATATGTTACTAGTCTTGAATGCCATGAATTGTATGTTACTTGACATGAAAGTCATGAAGTGTATGTTACTTGTTTTGTAAGCATGATATGCTTAATTCATGATATGAAAACATGAAGTATGAATTCTTGATTCTTGTATCCTATACTAGCCGAATGCATGAAATCCTTAGCTAGGATTATCTTGATGCTTGAAAGCCTTAGCTAGGTTCATTCTTGTCTAAATGACACATAAAACTTGACATAACAAATGGTTAGATTTAGTTACTACCTCACTAAGTACATTCTTGTAATTATCACTCTCATTTTATTTCTTCCCAACTACAGGATAAAGGATCTGAGTGTTGCTTGATCTTGAAGCCTGATTTCTTGAGTAAGAAGCAAGTCACACAAGCTTTGCCTAAGTATGGTTTCATACTTGTTTTGTATATCTCCTAGAATGGTGGCACTAGAATGTATATAGTTAGTTGATCATGCATTTTGGTACTTGTATATAATGTCTTGATGGGCCTATTATGTTATGAACCTATGATCAAGTATGTAATGAACCTAAATTTCTTGTAATGGAATGTTGTTGTTGCGCATATGATGATTTAAATGAAATGATCTAATGTTTGATCTAGTTATAAGTACCATTCGAATGCTTTGATAGTATGTATTCACTTGTGTATGTACATATCATGTTGAAAGTCATATAGTGTACTTGTATGATGCTTGCCGAATGGTCTAGTTCATTGGGAACTAGTTACATGTCTTGTTGTATGTGCCTTGTGTTAATGGCCGGATGTATGAGTTAGTATAAGGCTTGAATGGAACAAGTTTCATGCTATTGAATGTTTAGATAATCATACTTAGTAAGTATAGGACTGAAATGTTAAAATGTATACAAACTAAGGAACCTTGAATTGAAATGGAAGCATGTTACACCTAGGATCATTCGAATGATAGGGTTTAAATGAAGTTAATTGTAATGCTAAGTAGTAACCTATAATGTAAGCTTGTAAGGAAATAATTTAGTGACCTATTCGAATGGTTTTAAGTTGAAGAAAGAATCAAATGTGAGGTTACTTGTTTGCTAAGTAAGTATGAATGCTTGTTTGTTCTTGTATTGTTTGTATTATATTGCTTGTATTGCCTTGTTCATTGTCCATGCTTGCTTATGTAACGCTCTCGAGCCGGTTTGCTACTAGCCCGGGGTAGGGGTGTTACACACCTAATGAAATGACTTCATTTTTTTCTGGTGATGCACCATATTGAAATGCATCTCAGTTGAGTCCTTTATGCCCTTAACAGTTGCGTAAATCATGAAACAAAATAGTAAGTAGTGATAAGGTTTACAAAAAAAAATCACCATATAAATCGGTAACAATATCAGCTTGTCACTCTTCTTTTGTCCGGAGTAGCTAAACTAACGGGATTCACATTTTGTGCTGGTCTACAAGTATAACCACGCCTTGATGCAACTTATTTCTAGTTCTGGCTCGACCCACACTCAAATGGGATGAGCTTGCTACAGTCTCTGGCAATAAGTCCATAGCTGTAGAGTCGTCCATACAACAATGTGGAATGTTCCCTTTAAGCCCGCAAGACATGCAACCAATGGCCAATCTTTTATCACTCGTTACTAGATATTTTCTCAAGCTATGTTTTGTCAGCATTTTGTTTCGTTTCTCCAATCCTTGCTCAATTTTCACCGCAACAGGTTAGCAGAAAAGAATCTTTATTTTTCTTTGTTTTAAATGTTTGCAAAGATGGAAACACGTGGTTCATGAATTTTATAAACTCGACTGGATTCAATCATCATACCAACTTTGATGTTAATTATGACATAATACAATTTACCACAGAAAATCCATAGCAACTTTGAGGGTGTGTCTAAAGAATGGGAAGTTAGTGTACGGCTAATAAACGGCGAAATGTTATAGTCGTTAGATGAGAAAACTTTTGATTTTGACTGTTAGATTTAGATTCCCATAAAAAACACTCGGAAACGAGAAATGGTCATTGTCGGTATGTTTCAGAATGCAGTAAGTAATATCAAAATTTTATGGGGATAACATTCGTATTTTTACGGCAAATGTTAGAAGAACTCATAAGTTTCAGAACTATAAGATATGTACCGGAACCAGTAGATAAAAGTTTAAACCTAAATTGTTAGTGAAGTGTGTCACAATTAACGTTGGCAAAAGATGTCTCAGAATTTGATATCAGGTACCAAAACGAGCATATGTGAAAGTAACATTTTAGGGTAAACGCGTAACAGTTTACATTTTTTCCTGATATCGAAACTTTTGTACAAGTACAAGAACCTATAGAAAATGTGTAAACTAGAAATGTTTAAAGTCCCTTTAACAATACATGTTTGTATAGTATATTTTAGAACTTAATTATAAGTACCAAAACATGACGTATAATATATTGGATAGTTAAAATTAGATGTTGAAAAGTAAAGGAAGTAGATAACATATTAGGTTGAATCGCTAAGTATGGGAAGTGAGCAATGAGTTTCGCTACCTATAGTGGATGATTATAATATTTTTGGTTTAACGATTCATATTTCCAGTTTTTTGTAGGTCTCGTAACGTACTTAGTCATTTCAGTTCTCATAGCGATTAAAGCCCTCTGGCTTCCCTAGAATGAGAGTCGAACCTTCATTTGTTTAATAACATTTTAGGGTTAGAACTCATTTCCATACTAAAAATCTAGATAATCCTCTAAGATTGGGAAACATGTTTTCGTCAGTGTAAATGATCGAAACCTCAATTTAGATTTGCATCTGAACTTGTGCAATCGTCTCCATTGCGAATGTAACAAGCAAAACCCCAAGTTTGTTTATTTGCAAAATAATTGAAATCTAGGGTTTGAGTTTCAAAATTTTGGTATGGAGTTGCATTTCTTGTTGGAGGAAATCTGTTTAAACTGAATATTTTGTCATGTTCCATTTTTTCTGTAACGTTACCCTTTCCATCTCTTTGAACCTAAAAAGGTTAGATTTGTTTGAAATGAGGATGAGTATATTTATGAGTGAGTTGGTTTGTTTTTGCACTGATTCTTGTGAATATTTAATTCTTAGGATGACAACTACAAATTTGAATCGCGTTTTTGACAAATATGCTGATAAAGTTGCTAAAGAAGTTGTTGATAAAGATGGTAATGATGAAGTTGGTAAAGAAGTTGTTGATAAAGATGGTAATTATGAAGTTGCTAATAAATATGGTAATGATAAAGTTTGTAATAAAGTTGTTGATATTGAAGTTTCTGCTAAGGAAGCTGGTTCTTCTGAGATGTTGGCTATATGTGATAGGACCAACCCAAAAAAGACATGTCCTCTGTTCATTAAGTATTAGTAAGTTGATATTTACGGATTCTTAATGCATCTCAGAATGAATGATTGAATGCATATCTTTGTTTTTTTTCATGTTTTATAGTCAAGGTGAATGTATAAGGATGAAGCAAAATGAGGAAAAAGTGACGATTGAGGTAGGTTTTAGTGGTTTATGATGTTTGTTAAAGGCGCATGTAAAATGTTAAATTTATTTGAATTTGTTGGTCATAGGTTAGTGATCGGTGTGAAAATGTCACACTTTTTAGTGCAAGCTACACTATCGATGTAAGAATAGAAACAAGGAAAACTTGTTTGAATATCGATCCCACGAGGATGGTGAATTACGCTTATACTTATGTGACTACAATACAATACAATACTGTAAAACTAGTAGTTGTGGGTGCAATGATGGTTGCAATAGTAATATAGAACGGAGAGTAAATGATTTGATATGGTAGCAATAATAAGAGTAATAAAAGATAGATAATAATAAGAATAAAGCCTGAATCTCCATGGTTCAGCTTGGCAGAAAGATCAAGCGCACATCAAGGGGTGTAGGATAGGTTTAATCAATGATACAGAGGTCAGCTTTAGTGTTAACTTCCATTCAACATTCAAATCTTGACTCAGGTACAAAGATCGGCTTCAACTCTCGTTGTAAGTCGAGTCTAAGGCCCCTTGAACGAGTGGACCAACTTTCGTTGTATCCAGATATCTCTCGCTAATCGAACTCATTAATCTGACTTGTCACTACATCCGTCGATGTCAACAACTAGTTTTAACACTCTTATCTAAAACCTAAATCAATTCCAACAATTAAAGCTTATGAAAAAGCTAACACTAAAATATATTAAACTAAGAAATTAGTTTAAATAAGTTCCACAAGCTCTAGAAAATTAAACCTTGAACAATATAAGTACGAATACAAGTAAAACTTCATAAAATCATCTAAATAAAGAAAAGTGTATGAAGAGAACAAGATAATCCCTATGGTCAGCACTTGACTCCTCATCTCCTTGGATAGATCTGCCTTACATCGCCTCGAATCTCCAAAAACTAAGCTTAGGCCGCCATGAGAGGAGGATAAAAGCATCAGAGGTTGAAGATGATGTGAAAATAGGAATAGCCCGTCCTTCAATTTCCTCTAAAATCATCCATATATAGGCCACCTAAGGAAGGACACCTGTCCTGCATATTACTTGCGTGCTTAGCGTCGAACAAATTTGTTGTAATAGAAAAGAAAACTAGCATATTCTTTCTTATCCTCAAGCAGACTGGACAGTTGTGTAACACCACTGGCTACCACTATCTAAGCTATTGACTAATTGAATGATGTGCTAATCAAATTGAAAGAATTGGGAGTTAATTGAGGAAATTAAAAGAATGATACTCGAATTGTAGTGATTAGTTTGTATTGCTCCCTAAACCGAGTAATCAAATTAAAGAAGAAAGAACATTAGCTAACAAATAACTAAATGACTAAGATGTTATAGCCAACAAGTATAGTGCCGAATTTAAAAGGACCATCTTGAATATTAGGCAAAACTTATGCATTGCATGGTGGAATTAAAATGGTTGGTGGACCTTACACATGTCCTTCTCTCCTTGAACAATCGGCCACTATAGAGGAAGATTCCATCTTCCTCATTTGGCCAAAATTGAATGTGAAGGAAATAGAGAGAAGAGAGAAAGCTTGAGTAATATCTATGGAATCCTTGAGAGATTAAGCCACAGTTATGACTAAATTGAATAAGAATTCACATTGAGGAAGGTAAATGCTTGATTCCTCACTTCAATTACATGCTTGAATGTTGAATTAGTGATATTCTTGTTGCCTAATTTGAATAGGATGATTGTTATGCATGTTAAAATGATGTTAGCCTCTAATGGTGCTTGAAATTGTGAGTGTTATTAATCAAATTGCTAAAGAGATGTGTATGGGTTGTTGGAAATTGAGAATAGGGATCATGGTTGAAACTAGTTTTGATTAGGGACTCTTTTGCTAGACAAAAATGTGTAAACATGCTTAATTGTATATGCTGGCCTGTTTTGATCACATTTCTAGGTGAATTGGATTGATCTAATCTTGTAGAAATAAGTATATAAGTTGAATTATAATGTTAGAATCTTTGCTTGAATGTATATGAGGCTAAAACTTAACCTAGTGTAATTTGCCTAGAATACTCTGTTCTGGGCAGTAACTTCAAAATATCACCATAAATTGTATAAATGGAATTTAAGACTGAAAATTTTATGGACAGTGCCTTAACATGTCTAAATTCATTAGGAGTAAACAGAAATAAATTATGGGTTGTAGAATGGATTCTGGGAATGAACATCTCTGGACAGTGCAAACTGTCCAGTAATGCAATAGGTCTGTCTCTAAGACAAAAACTATATTAAATGGCAAAGGATTAAAATGTAAGGCCTATATGGTTAGAAAGAGTGTAAGTAAGCTTTCTAACGGTGTAAACTAATTGAAATTCCGATGTACAGAATGAAAGTTATGCATGTTTAAGTGAGTGGAGTACATGTTGCCTGGTAGCAGCAGTCTAGGTAATTGTACACAGTTTTGTATGCAGTATAGAAAACTATTTTGCAAACAGTTTTTGGACAGTTTAATTGCTGCCCTGTTTTGCCTTAATATGGAATGTAGGCAGTTTGGTAATGTGCATTAAGGTGTGTATATGAATAGCTATATGTTTTGTATATATAATGTATTAACCTTGCTGCCAGGTTGAATGACTTTGTGATTACATGTTTTGACCTTGTTCTATCTATGTGATTTACTAGAGCAAGGAGGGGACTTTGGAGAAGGATCTAAAGTCGAGCATTCAAGGGACAATCAAAAGGGAATAGTCTTTCGAGACTATCTAGCTTGGGGAGTACTGTGAGTGTAGTTTATTCTAGGGTTAGGACTAGGTCCTAACCAAAGTATGCATGTCTAAATTCTTGTATTGTTAAATTGGACTTAATATGATCTTGACCTAATATGGGAAGTATGAATTAAGATAATACCTGAAACTTGACTACATCCTTGAATTGTTGTATAAATCGAATGCTAGCATGTATATGTGGTAACATTTATGCTTGTATATCTGACATGGTATTGTGACCAATTGCTTAAACTGAATGCTTGAAGTGCTAGCTTAGATGATGCAATGAATACTTGAAATGATGAGTTATGGCTCTATTGGCCTAAGGGCTTAATGCATGTATAAACTTGCCATGCAATACTCGAAATGACTCTTGAAATAGATAATGCTTGACATGAACTTGTACACTTGAATGATACATGATCTTGAACTTGAAAAGCTTGAAATCCTTGAATAAATGAATTATAATCAATCAACCTTGGTTGCTAGTTGAGTAGGTAGAAAGGCATGCCTTAGAGTCTAGAGCTCATTGTATTAGGGTGGACTACGGTCCAGGGCTAAGGCCTCTAATTCGTGACAAACAGAGGGTACGTATGTGGTCTTTGGCGACAGTACGAGGGTTGACCAGTACTACGATACATCCTATGGCGATAGTTGCTGGAGACTCGATTACCTAGACAAACTATGAACCAAGGATTGTGTTAAAAAGATAATAAATGAGCTAATATGCTTGAATAGCTTGATTACATGACATGTAAGCATGAATTGCTTGATGTCTTGTTATGTAAGTATGAATTGCTTGACTACTTGATATATGACCATGAATAGCTTGGTTACTTGTCATGTAAGCATGAATTGCTTGATTTCTTGTTATGCAAGCATGAATTGCTTGACTACTTGATATGTGACCATGAATAGCTTGATTACTTGGAATGGATAAAGCAAGAATTATGATTCATTGTCTCTTTCTTCTTATGCTATTCGAATGCCTTGAAATCCTGCTAGGATCATTCTTGACTAATTGACACTTAATTTGATATAATAATTGGTTAGAACTAGTTACTACCTCACTAAGTACATTCTTGTACTTATCACTCTTGTTTTCATCCTTGCCAACCACATGACAAAGGATTCGATCGTTGCTTTATCCTGAAGCCTGATTTCTTGAGCTTGATGCAAGGCACAAGCAAAGTTAAAGTATGATTTCATACTTGTTTTGTATTTCTCCTAGTTGGTGGCACCTAGACATATATATTTAGCTAGGACTAGACCATGCATCTTGTTTTTTTTTTGGGAGGATTGTATATATGCATGAACATGGCTACTTGATGTTTTGAGTACTTGAATATAGTTGCTCTTGTATGGGCTTTCCATGTTAAGAACATAGTTGTTAAGACTAAAGTATGTAATGAACACAAATTCCATGTAATTAAAGATTGTTGCTGCGCATATATGTGTAATTGAATGGATTAATCATGTCTAGCTTAACAATGTTATTCGTATGCTTGCGTGAATAAATGTATACTTGATTGAATGACATGAATTGTTACATGTACATTTGAAATGGTAAATGCCGAATGGTAAGAATTGGCAGATTCCTTGCTTGCTTGATAAGTTAAGACTGCCCTGTTGCTTGTTAGTTAATGAACTCATCTTTTAGGGTTGAGTTCACCGTTCCTTGCCTCGTTCTTGTTTGGTAACGCTCCTGAACTGGTTTGCTACTAACTCGGGGTAGGGGGTGTTACATTTATTGGTATCAGAGCTTTTTAGTCGGTTCTAGGACTAAACCAGGCTTCTTGCATCATATAGGATACTTGTTCCATCTAGGATACTTGTATTGTATAGCTTGTGTCTTTGCTTAACTAAATCGAATTCCTAATTGTTCTATTTGAAGGTAGAATGTTTGAAACACGGCTTGTTCGTGATGATGAAAGTCTCGTAGGCTCCTCAAATGAAGGAGATAGTGTGAGGATAGAGCAGAATCCTCCACAACAACAAGTTCAACACCGAGCCCAAGCTGCTGCTCAACAGGAAACTTCTGCTATAAATCCTGTACAGCAAGAATGCCTTCAAAGTATGAAAGAGATGTTCGATCATCTTGTAACTACTTTGAAACGAGACCATCATATTCCTCATGCTGTTGCTGCTCCAAATAGAGCCCTGATTGACAAGTTGGCTTAACACCGGGCCTATACCTTCACTGGTACTAATGAAGCCAATCCTGAAGTAAATGAGTACTGGTTAGAGGCCACTACTCAAATCCTGACCAAGCAATTACCCTATCTGACGAACATAAACTCGAATATACCATAGCCCTGTTGGCATATGAAGCTCTGAGCTGGTGGGAACCCACTACCCTGACTGCTCCTGTTGAATCTATTACTTGGAAATTCTTCCTCGAAGAATTTAAGAAGAAGTATATTAGTGAGCAATACCTGGCCGAACGTCGAAAACGTTTCTTGTACCTCAAGCAAGGTGGCCAACCCATCGAATAGTACGTGAGCAATTTTCAGCAAATATTGCAAGTATGAGTCGGAATACATCAAGATTGATGCTGACAAGTGTCAGATGTTTATCGATGGATGAATGATGAATCGAGTCCAATATTCACTGCCATGGGTATTACTGACTTCCAAAATTTGGTGAACTGGGCTATTGCAACAGAGGCGAAAATGAAGGCCTCTGAGAAATGCAAGAGTGGCAATTCCTGGAAAGAAAAATGATCCAGGAATGATGAGAAGCCTCACTGGCAGTCAAAGAAGTCTAAACACTCCAAAGAACACTCTTCGAATTACACTCATGTTCAGAAGAGCAACTACATACTGAGACCCCAATCGGTATCCACGTCTTCAGCCCTGATCACCTTTGTTGATAGTACGGGGAATTCCGGTAAAGCTGCTCAATATCCTACTTGCAAGTTCTGCCAGAAGCACTACACTGGCCAATGTAGAACTCAATAGAATCTATGTTTCTTATGTGGAGCCTTCGATCACTATATCAAGGATTTTCTTTAGAATCCTAACAAGGTTCCGAATCGAGCTCACGCAAATGCTAGCTCAACTCCCTCTGTTCGAAACAAAGGCCCTAGACAAGCCCAGTCCAGAAATCAAGGGAAGAACAAGAGACCCCATTCAAATGCCCCTACTCACCAGGAATCTCGGGCTCCTGCTCAAATCTACCACATTTGGGGGAAAGAAGACGAAGAATCACCCGATGTCATAACAGGTACAATTGAGCTAAATTCGACTATTGTTTATAGTTTAATAGGCTCGGGATCCACTCATTCTTTTTTATGCTCAACCTTGATTGTAAAGTTGAACTTAAAGCCTAATATTGTAAAACAAAGCCTAGTAGTCTAGAATCCAATAGGGGGATTACAAACATAAGCCTTATCTGTAGAAGCTGCCCCATATCCATTCGAAACATACCCTTTCCTATTGATCTGTATTTATTGCCAACTTGTGAGTTCGATCTAGTGCTAGGACTAGATTGGTTAAGCAAGCATGAAGCCTAGGTAGATTGCCAAAATAGGAGACTTTATCTCCAGGGTTTAGGAAAGGAATCCATTCTCCTAATTGATAGGAAACCAACTTCAATCTTTGTTGTTATGGTCTTGAAAGATGAACTTGAATTCGGCTTACCTAGTATGCCAATTGTATTTGAATTCATTGATGTTTTTTTGAGGAACTCCCCGGTCTCCCTCCAACCAGAGAAGTAGAGTTCGGGATCGAAGTTCAACCTAGAACAACTCTGGTGTCCATCACACCCTATCGAATGACACATGTTGAGTTGAAGGAACTCAAGAAGCAACTCAAAGAGCTACAAGACAAAGGCTTTATTCGGACTAGCTCGTCTCCCTGGGGTATTCCAGTCTTGTTCGTGAAGAAGAAAGACGGGACTATAAGGCTGTATTGACTACAGACAATTAAACAAGCTTACTATCAAGAATCGATATCCTCTCCTAGGGATTTAAGATCTCTTCGATCAACTCAAGGATGATTCGGTATTCTCAAAGATCGATCTTTAATCAAGATATTATCAAATGAAGGTAAAAGAAGAATATGTACCCAAGATAGCCTTTCGTACTCGATATGGCCACTTTATCGACAAGTCCTATCTCGACAAGTTCGTGGTCGTCTTTATCGATGACAAGGCTGCTTTTATGGATCTCATGAATTGAGTATTCAAGGCCCCTAATTGGTGACAGACGGAGGGTGCGTATGTGGTCTTTGGTGACAGTAGAAGGGTTGACTAGTACTACGGTACATCTTGTGGCGACAGTTGGTTTGAGACTCGATTACCTAGACAAACTATGAACCAAGGATTGTGTTAAAAAGATAATGAATGGGGTAATAAGCATGAATAGCTTGATTATTTGTCATGTAAGCATGAATTGCTTGATGTCTTGTTATGTAAGAATTAATTGCTTGACTACTCGATATATGACCATGAATAGCTTGATTACTTGTCATGTAAGCATGCATTGCTTGATTTCTTGTTAAGCAAGCATGGATTGCTTGACTACTTGATATGTGACCATGAATAGCTTGATTACTTGAAATGGATAAAGCATGAATTATGATTCATTGTCTCTTTCTTATTATGCTATTCAAATGCCTTGAAATCCTTAGCTAGGATCATTCTTGACTAATTGACACTTAATTTGATATAATAATTGGTTAGAACTAGTTACTACCTCACTAAGTACATTCTTGTACTTATCACTCTTATTTTCATCCTTGCCAACCACATGACAAAGGATTCGATCGTTGCTTGATCCTGAAGCCTGATTTCTTGAGCTTGATGCAAGGCACAAGCAAAGTTAAAGTATGATTTCATACTTGTTTTGTATTTCTCCTAGTTGGTGGCACCTAGACATATATATTTAGCTAGGACTAGACCATGCATCTTGTTTTTTTTTTGGGAGGATTGTATATATGCATGAACATGGCTACTTGATGTTTTGAGTACTTGAATATAGTTGCTCTTGTATGGGCTTTCCATGTTAAGAACATAGTTGTTAAGACTAAAGTATGTAATGAACACAAATTCCATGTAATTAAAGATTGTTGCTGCGCATATATGTGTAATTGAATGGATTAATCATGTCTAGCTTAACAATGTTATTCGTATGCTTGCGTGAATAAATGTATACTTGATTGAATGACATGAATTGTTACATGTACATTTGAAATGGTAAATGTCGAATGGTAAGAATTAGCACATTGCTTGCTTGCTTGATAAGTTAAGAATGCCTTGTTGCTTGTTAGTTAATGAACTCATCTTTTAGGTTGAGTTCACCGTTCCTTGCCTCGTTCTTGTTTGTAACGCTCTGAACTGGTTTGCTACTAACTCGGGGTAGGGGTGTTACATTTATTGGTATCGAGCTTTTTAGTCGGTTCTAGGACTAAACCGGGCTTCTTGCATCATATAGGATACTTGTTCCATCTAGGATACTTGTATTGTATAGCTTGTGTCTTTGCTTAACTAAATCAATTCCTAATTGTTCTATTTGAAGGTAGAATGTTTGAAACACGGCTTGTTCGTGATGATGAAAGTCTCGTAGGCTCCTCAAATGAAGGAGATAGTGTGAGGATAGAGCAGAATCCTCCACAACAACAAGTTCAACACCGAGCCCAAGCTGCTGCTCAACAGGAAACTTCTGCTATAAATCCTGTACAGCAAGAATGCCTTCAAAGTATGAAAGAGATGTTCGATCATCTTGTAACTACTTTGAAACGAGACCATCATATTCCTCATGCTGTTGCTGCTCCAAATAGAGCCCTGATTGACAAGTTGGCTTAACACCGGCCTATACCTTCACTTGGTACTAATGAAGCCAATCTCAAGTAAATGAGTCTTGGTTAGAGGCCACTACTCAAATCCCGACCAAGCAATTACCCTATCCGACGAACATAAACTCAATATACCATAGCCCTGTTGGCATATGAAGCTCTGAGCTGGTGGGAACCCACTACCCTGACTGCTCCTGTTGAATCTATTACTTGGAAATTCTTCCTCGAAGAATTTAAGAAGAAGTATATTAGTGAGCAATACCTGGCCGAACGTCGAAAACGTTTCTTGTACCTCAAGCAAGGTGGCCAACCCATCGAATAGTACGTGAGCAATTTTCAGCAAATATTGCAAGTATGAGTCGGAATACATCAAGATTGATGCTGACAAGTGTCAGATGTTTATCGATGGACTGAATGATGAACTGAGTCCAATATTCACTGCCATGGGTATTACTGACTTCCAAAATTTGGTGAACTGGGCTATTGCAACAGAGGCGAAAATGAAGGCCTCTGAGAAATGCAAGAGTGGCAATTCCTGGAAAGAAAAATGATCCAGGAATGATGAGAAGCCTCACTGGCAGTCAAAGAAGTCTAAACACTCCAAAGAACACTCTTCGAATTACACTCATGTTCAGAAGAGCAACTACATACTGAGACCCCAATCGGTATCCACGTCTTCAGCCCTGATCACCTTTGTTGATAGTACGGGGAATTCCGGTAAAGCTGCTCAATATCCTACTTGCAAGTTCTGCCAGAAGCACTACACTGGCCAATGTAGAACTCAATAGAATCTATGTTTCTTATGTGGAGCCTTCGATCACTATATCAAGGATTTTCTTTAGAATCCTAACAAGGTTCCGAATCGAGCTCACGCAAATGCTAGCTCAACTCCCCTGCATCAAACAAAGGCCCTAGACAAGCCCAGTCCAGAAATCAAGGGAAGAACAAGAGACCCCATTCAAATGCCCCTACTCACCAGGAATCTCGGGCTCCTGCTCAAATCTACCACATTTGGGGGAAAGAAGACGAAGAATCACCCGATGTCATAACAGGTACAATTGAGCTAAATTCGACTATTGTTTATAGTTTAATAGGCTCGGGATCCACTCATTCTTTTTTATGCTCAACCTTGATTGTAAAGTTGAACTTAAAGCCTAATATTGTAAAACAAAGCCTAGTAGTCTAGAATCCAATAGGGGGATTACAAACATAAGCCTTATCTGTAGAAGCTGCCCCATATCCATTCGAAACATACCCTTTCCTATTGATCTGTATTTATTGCCAACTTGTGAGTTCGATCTAGTGCTAGGACTAGATTGGTTAAGCAAGCATGAAGCCTAGGTAGATTGCCAAAATAGGAGACTTTATCTCCAGGGTTTAGGAAAGGAATCCATTCTCCTAATTGATAGGAAACCAACTTCAATCTTTGTTGTTATGGTCTTGAAAGATGAACTTGAATTCGGCTTACCTAGTATGCCAATTGTATTTGAATTCATTGATGTTTTTTTGAGGAACTCCCCGGTCTCCCTCCAACCAGAGAAGTAGAGTTCGGGATCGAAGTTCAACCTAGAACAACTCTGGTGTCCATCACACCCTATCGAATGACACATGTTGAGTTGAAGGAACTCAAGAAGCAACTCAAAGAGCTACAAGACAAAGGCTTTATTCGGACTAGCTCGTCTCCTGGGTATTCGGTCTTGTTCGTGAAGAAGAAAGGCGGGACTATAAGGCTGTATTGACTACAGACAATTAAACAAGCTTACTATCAAGAATCGATATCCTCTCCTAGGGATTTAAGATCTCTTCGATCAACTCAAGGATGATTCGGTATTCTCAAAGATCGATCTTTAATCAAGATATTATCAAATGAAGGTAAAAGAAGAATATGTACCCAAGATAGCCTTTCGTACTCGATATGGCCACTTTATCGACAAGTCCTATCTCGACAAGTTCGTGGTCGTCTTTATCGATGACAAGGCTGCTTTTATGGATCTCATGAATTGAGTATTCAAGGCCCCTAATTGGTGACAGACGGAGGGTGCGTATGTGGTCTTTGGTGACAGTAGAAGGGTTGACTAGTACTACGGTACATCTTGTGGCGACAGTTGGTTTGAGACTCGATTACCTAGACAAACTATGAACCAAGGATTGTGTTAAAAAGATAATGAATGGGGTAATAAGCATGAATAGCTTGATTATTTGTCATGTAAGCATGAATTGCTTGATGTCTTGTTATGTAAGAATTAATTGCTTGACTACTCGATATATGACCATGAATAGCTTGATTACTTGTCATGTAAGCATGCATTGCTTGATTTCTTGTTAAGCAAGCATGGATTGCTTGACTACTTGATATGTGACCATGAATAGCTTGATTACTTGAAATGGATAAAGCATGAATTATGATTCATTGTCTCTTCCTTATTATGCTATTCAAATGCCTTGAAATCCTTAGCTAGGATCATTCTTGACTAATTGGCACTTAATTTGATATAATAATTGGTTAGAACTAGTTACTACCTCACTAAGTACATTCTTGTACTTATCACTCTTATTTTCATCCTTCCCAACCACAGGATAAAGGATTCGATCGTTGCTTGATCCTGAAGCCTGATTTATTGAGCTCGAAGAAGGCACAAGCAAAGTTAAAGTATGATTTCATACTTGTTTTGTATTTCTCCTAGTTGGTGGCACCTAGACATATATATGTAGCTAGGACTAGACCATGCATCTTGTTTGTTTTGGGAGGATTGCATATATTGCATGAACATGGCTACTTGATGTTTTGAGTACTTGTATATATATGCTCTTGTATGGGCCTTCCATGTTAAGAACATAGTTGTTAAGACTAAAGTATGTAATGAACACAAATTCCATGTAATTAAAGATTGTTGCTGCGCATATATGTGTAATTGAATGGATTAATCTTGTCCTAGCTTAACAATGTTATTCGCATGCTTGCGTGAATAAATGTATACTTTATTGAATGGCATGAATGTTACATGTACATTTGAAATGGTAAATGTCGAATGGTAAGAATTAGCACATTGCTTGCTTGCTTGATAAGTTAAGAATGCCTTGTTGCTTGTTACTTAAGGAACTCATCTTTTATGGTTGAGTTCACCGTTCCTTGCCTCGTTCTTGCTTGGTAACGCTTCTGAATCGGTTTGCTACTAACCCGGGGTAGCAGGTGTTACAAGCTGGTAGATGCAGTGTTAGACTGGCTATAGTGGTGAAAACAACCTTTGTAGGGAAATTAGCAATGCAGCGAAAACAAGGCAAAAATAGGCAGAAATATACAAAGCACGAGCCATTGGAACTAAGTTAGAAATTATGCTGAAATAGACATGAAAATGAATAAATGGATGCAATGGATGCCAATGTGGGGATAATAAGACCTATAAATCAAAGGAAAACCCATGCTCTTTAAAGAGCTATCACACCTTCAAACTTGAGTTTTTACTTGTCCTCAAGTAAAGTTCAAAATCACAGTGTACAACAAAATATCAAAGGCATTATAGATACTTGAATTTTCTTTATCAATCAATAAATTTGATGCATCAAAAAGAAAGATAAATGCATGCTCAACTCCTCAACAATAGATAAGCTAGCAATATAAGAATACCTAACATCACCCCTAACATCTTAGATTCATTCCTCTCATCACGATTTATTTAGCAACACAAATAATATCATATATATTTCCATCTTTTTCTTCTTTTTCTTTCTTTTCTTTTCTTTTTTATTGTAGCGAAGGATATCAAACAATGAATGCATCCTAAACCCCGAGAAGTAAGATGTTGTTCAAAGAACCACCAATAAGTACTTCATTGTAACAACACACACTCATGCAGTTACAGCCTTTGGCCATATTCCTTTTTTCTAACGTATGAAGGGGAGTGTTCCCCCTTTAAGTTACTTTATTTATTTCATTGCACTCACATTGGAATGCCATTATTTATAAGATATACAAATATAGGTAAATATCACACATGCTACAATAGAAGAAGGTCTTCCAAAAATAAAAAGAATGATAGAAGATATTCTCTAATCAAAACAACAGATATACCACTATAGAGCTAAGAGATGCAATTATCCATAAAGTATATCCAACAGTCTTATCAAAGATCATAAAAAGTCAAGATTTATACATCAAATACAAGCAGAAGAATTTTTAAAGCACAAGAACCTTGTATTTGTATAGAAAAAAATTTATCAAAACTTTTGAAATGGGGGTGAATTTAACCTCCTAGGCTTATACCCTCAAAATTAAAGGTTGCATTGTCCCCAATGCAAAAGAAAACAAAATAGAATGAAGGAATGCAATGACTGAATGTAAGTAGAAGATGCAATTAACATAATGTAGCTACAATGATGAATGCAATGCAATTACAACTATATGCTATTACAACGAGAATGTGAATGCAGTGACAGGGATACTGAATGAAATTACACTACATGAAATGCATGCCTACAAAAACTAAAATAAAACTAACTCAATTTCTTGGCTCATGGGAGGAAGAGGTAGAGCGTTTCTTCTTCTTCTTCTTACTCCTCTTCTTCTTTTTTCTCTCCTCTTTGCTCATATCTTTAGACTTTGAGCGTCTTCACTTTTTCTCTTTCTTTGGGCGAGGAGTCTCTTCTTGAATGTGCACGACTTTATCTTCTTCTACTGGCTCCTCTACCTCATCGACATCATCGACCGCATCCTTAGGTAGGATGAACTGTGGTGGTGCCTTATAGAGCACCATTGCAAGAGAGTTGTTCTCTTGGTCATCCACTGTGAGTGCAACTTCCGTCGGTCTTGCTACAGCTAGCTTCTTCTAAGGTTCTTCAGTGGTTGCATTCACATTATTGGACCAACCAAATCTTTCTCAATAATCTTCTCGATGGCAATTATCTCATCATCGAAATCATCCTCTTCATCTTTATTGACGTCCACAACAAGGACTTTATCATGTTCATCAACAGTAGGTATAGCATCAACATCCATATGGATATTCAAATAGAACAAACAATCTCTGATGATTTTACTCGATGCTTCTTCTCGTGGTGGTTCACCAGCTTCGCTAACATTATCAGAAGAATTCACTAATTTTGCTAGGACATCTTTGGTGGCAGCATCAGAGGAGAAATAATAACTCCAGATTATTAGAGGGAAAATAGGGAATTCTGGCAGATTAACTAGATTGAGGCGGCTCATGGCAACAAGTGTAGATTTGTTGCATGTATTCACATAATTGTAACACCCCTTCCCGGCCTGGCCGAGAACCGGGTCAAAGCATGTTACCGGAGTTCAATATAGTAATCGAAATAGTATTTTTAACCTTGCTCTAGGATTTAGTGAAACATAAATATTTCAAGATTAAAATTGTACATTGAAATAGTGATTTGATAAGACTTAATCTGGGATTTAGGACCAATTTTAAACTTTTATAAGTTTTGAGGACTAATTTGCAAATTTTCTAAATTAGAGGTCCTTTATGAAAATTAACTATACCACAATGAAATTCAACCTATAACTAGTGTGCATGTGAATTTTTAGACTAATCAAATCCCATTTGCCCCTTCGATTAAGCCAAACAAAATCAGGTGACCACGTTGTAACATTACAAAATTATTTCAATAGCTTATAACCAAATTACCTGTATCGGTACCGATACTCGAGAGGTCGTATCGGTATACCATACAAATTTTATAAATTATTACATTCTAGTGACCAAAACTTGTATCGGTATAGCCTTAGTTGTACCGGTATGGATAGACTAGTATCGGTACGCCTTGGAGCCGTAGCAATGCAATTTTACAACCAAATTCCATTGTTGAATTTTAGTACCGATATACTAAAGTCCATATCGATATGCCCTGTTGACCAGGTCCCTATATACGATACATGTTGCGTGTTTAGAGTGCTTCACAATTGGTGCAAGTGTACACGTTGCAAGTTATAGTATAGATTAGATATCGTCTCCACAGGGATTGGTTGTAACTTCGGATTCTAAATCCTTGCACTAAAAAGAAATCACAATTGTGATAATAGGAGTTTGAATAAACGAGTAAATTAAAATGCGCAAGTAAATAAAAGAGATTGATTGAATGAGAGAGTAGGTCGGGTTATCGTGAGTCGTGGCGTAATTATTGAATGAACCATCATGGTAATTGAATGCAAGATTAACTCAATCGTCTAAACAATTAGCATCAGTCGACTTGCCTGGGCAATTGGGAATGGCGAGATTGCCTGGGCAACTGGGCTACATCCTTCAAAGTTTGGTGATGCGTTCTTCAATGGCTTCTCATCATCCCTAACTCGAAATACTGTTAATTGTGCATGCCTTGGTGATACATCCATGCATTAACCATAGGTGAACAACAATTGATTTTGTGCTCCTCTTAGCCATTGAAATTCACAACTTATCCCTAAGTCGAATTAGTCTTCACCAACATTTGTTCGTATGAAAACCATGCTCATCCGTTTCTTGAATCCAACTCTCCCGATATTAGATAAATGGATGAATTCACTAGATCCTCTCCCAATTCACTCGCAATCAAAATTAAGAATCAAGAATGAACAAACTTTGAAATTGAATTGCAACTCAAAAACCTAAACAAATCCAGACATTTTCACAACCACAAAAACACAATAACCCAAGCCAAGTAAAGTTTAGTTCATGGATGCGTGCAAAACAAATACAAGATAAAATCTACCCATCATGAATCGAATGGAATAAAGAAGAAGAAGAAGATGTCGAGCAGCCCTATTGAATTCTCTCTCAAATCGAACATCTGGGAGAGCTGCGACTTGTCTTCTATTTATAGGAGATGGCTAGGTCAAGTTCTTTGTTAATAAGGATGTTTTTAAGTTGGAATTAAATAGGATAAAAGAGATAAATATCTTTTATTTATTTATCCTCCAAAAACTCCTCATAAACTCTTGGAATTTAATCTCCTTTTGATCTCTTCGTGGAACTCGAACTCTTCTAGGATTTATCCTTGATTCTCGTAATTATCTTGAATTAAATGGATTTATCTCATCAAAATCGATAGCTCCCTTCTTCTTATCCCCAATTGCTTCGGCAATTTCCTACTTGCTTGGGCAATTAGATCCTGCACACACAAAATCGCATATACCTGCAACATCTTTTCCACAAAATCAACCAAATGTAATATCAAGCTCAACAATGTAGGAAACTCAGATTTAATGTATGAAAGACTATGAATGCAACTAAAATGAGCCTAAGTCTAAAAATAATTATGACAAAAAGGTGAGAAAAACAGTAGTTTTACACACTTATCAATACACTATCACTGTATCGCTACACCCTACTCTATAATGGCAGATTCGGTCTAATTTTAACCATTTTGACATATCGAACAAAGTCCAATTCTAGTGAAATTTTTCAAGCAAGTTATAACACCATAATCTACTGGCATGCCAACTTTCATAGCCATGTGAATCCATTTAATAGGGTTTTGCCTTTTTAGGCCAATTATGCAAGTTTTACCACTTTTAGTCAAATTCAAAACAACATTTAGGGCCTTTGACACTTATACATACCATATGCAAAATACACACAACAAGAGGGATAAAAGCTACTAGTTTAACTACTTTGCCACCATACTAGGAGTTTGTAGGGATAATATACATTACATTAAGCTCGTAGTAACTTGCCAAAACTTTGAACGAACCCCGATCTCGCAACGGTAACCTTCTTATCCTGAAATGCATGAGATGAAATGCATTAGGCATACTTTGCCTAGTGACGTAGCCATAAAAAATAGTAAAAATGGTGATATGCAATACAAATCATGCTAGGATAGTAACAATACTATATCTATAACAAAGCTATGACAATATCAATGCTATGAAAATATTCAATAACGTGTTTGGGATATATCAACGACATTTCCTTGGATCGAAACAAGATAGTGGATACGCGAATTCCAACGCCTCACCAAATCAATGAATGGTCTAGTCCCTCTGCCTCGCCAATTGACCAATATCACAACATCCTTCCGCCTTGCCACAATAAAGGTCGTAGCCAAGGACCATAGTCCACTTGTACCAATGAGCTCATGAATTCTATGGCATGCTGTAGCGAAGGTCTCGCTAAATAAAAACGATTGGGTGTTTTCAAAGGATTTTGGAAGGATGTTTTTTTTGAAAGGTGTTTGGATATAAAATATTTATTCTGTGGGGTTTACAAAAAAACCTTATAAAAATGGAGTCGCCACCGGCCACTTAGGTAGGCCGGACACCACAAAACCAGAGATTCAAAAAGACAGGGTTCGGGAGTCGGTTACGGATGGGGAAGGATTAGCACCCCCACACCGCCCAAAAAAATTGGTACTTTTAATAATTACCGCTTTATGAATATTGGGTTTTCCGGATTAAAGTGACGATTATTTTAAATTTCGGTCATAATTGCGAATATATTTTAAGGGTCCCGTTATCCGAGAATAAACGCCTAACCACTATCACTACGCTTGATACTGGCCCCGTTTACGCTCGGATAAAAGGACACCGCATTAACAATTTATATCTCGATATGCAATCCTAATGGCAAAAACATAAAAACATGACAAATCATTTAAATATAATAAATATTAACATACCAGAACATTAGTTTATCATGGATGATATTTTAGACTAAAGCATGTATATATATACATTACTCCAAACAGTAGATAAAAACAACTATCATATGTCAAAATAATAAGGCAGGAATAAATATATATATATATACGAACAAATATTTCAAAAAGACATGCATACTGGTAATAAAACATATTTCAACATATACGGGTCAACATATCATAAAAAAAGGGTAAATATACTAACATGTAGCCCTAGAAAATAAGAAAGCTCACACACATATAAAATCCAGAACACGCCATGTACGAACCAATTAGAACATAATATGCTTGATATGAATAACCAGATAAAAACGAATATCATACTTGACACATATATATACATATAAACATAAAATGAGTCATATACGGGAGACATAAAATGAAATAATATCCACATATACGAGTATAATTCGAACATTAATATTTGCAAAGAAAATAGGACTGAAATGAAAGGAAAATGAAAATTAGTGGCAGAAATTAAAGAGCAATAACATGTAATTTAGGGACGAAATTGAAAAACAAATAAAACCTACAAAGACCAAAGTTGTAATTATACCAAGGGGCAGACTCAAAATGAAAATTTCAAAAACGCGGGGTGATTAAGGGCGTAATTTTACCATTCAGAAGCTGATCAGGTGTAATTTAGTGACTAAATTGTGACTTTTTGGAAACTCAGAGGGACTGGGACTGTAGTTATACCATGCGGCAAGACAAAAATGAAAATATTGAAAACGCGGTGGGATTAAGTGTGTAATTTACCCATTTAGTAAAATAATAACATCTATATAAGGGCTATTTTCAGACCGAAACCAAGTTTTCCCCATTTTCGTTTCATTCTTCAGTTTCTCAAATATCCAGCGTTCATCTTTTCTCTCAAATGTTCTTGAGAAACCCAGAATCCGGCGGCCGGCCGCCGTATTCTCCGCCGCCGGCCGCCGCTAACCGGCGCCGGTGGACTCCCAAAATACACCAAAACCTTCCTCTTGTCGTCCTCAATATGAATCCATGGTTGGATTCAGAGGATCCCCTTTTATTTACCCTAGATCTAAGAAATACGAACCCGAAAATATATATTTTTTGACCGAAACGAAAACCACAAAGGGTCTTCCCCTCCCTTTGTTCACCAGATCTGGCTTGTAGAAGCCGAAAGGCTTGTCACAGAGGAAGGGAAGACCCACGGACAAAGCCGGTAAGACTTCTTTACTTGTTTTCTTTTATTTTTTTGTACTTCGTATATGCATGCAAAGGAAACAGGTAAGAAAAAGAGACAAAAAATTACCACTGGACTGCCTTTTGATTATCTTGACTGGTTACAAGTTTCTGGTTTTTACAAGCTTTCTGTTTTTTTTGTGTTACTACTCTCTCTGTTTTTTTTTCTTGCTTGTTCCTCTCTAAAAACCCCGTTACAACAGCCCCGTTTCATATATATCACTATCTCTGTATTTTGGTTGCAACTTGTATCTTCTTTTCCAGATCGACATTTGCTTGTTGTCTTTGGCATAATCAACGCGGGGACTGAATATCGGGCGCGGTGGCGGTGTGGCGATACGCCATAGGCGACGCATTTTCGGGCCGTTAGGTCGATCGATCTAACGGTCGAGATGGCTTGAAGAACGATCGGCCTGGATGAAGCCTCGATCCGATGAAACGGCTTCGATTTCGCCACGTGGAGCACCGCAATCGAGGAGTCGAACGCGTGGATCTTACGCGCGCGTGGGATAATAAAGCGTCCGCGCGTGGACCACACGCGCGCGTGGCACTCGAACGGTCCATACGTGTGGAGCACGCGCCTGGCAGATATTTTTTGACTTTCATTGCTTCGTGGCCGTTGGATCCGATCTTGATCCAACGGCCCACAGTTACCTGCACATTGTAATAGATAGGATTCAGATTTGGGCCATACGGGCCTTGTAATTGGATTTGTAATTGGACTTGGATTTTATTTATTTGGGTTTAATATATATTTAATTTTTCATTTTAGTCAGCCCAATAATAATAATACACTTATAACAGCAGTAAATATATACTTATATTAATTAATACACTATTCCAGTATACGTACGTATAATCATATGTATAATTAATATGACATCTACATACGCTTATACCCTAGATACATACGTGACATACATACGCCCCCTAATACGCATTAACGTAGCTTATACATGCACACACCTTATATTAGTAACATTCATGCAATATTAAAAAATGAGTGATTCTGATTTGCCCCTCTTTGCTTGTTCTCATGAAATGGGGGAAACAAAGCAAAGATTCATAAGCACTCATTTTATCTTGGCCGAATATCCGGGCTCGAGTTCTTCCTATATAGTTGTAGCCGATCTTGGAGCAAAAAACGAATTCTTTTGGACATTTTCCGCTCTTCCTGGCGAATCTTCAGGCTCGTAAGTTCTTCCTATATAGAACTTCGTCACCTTCCGATCTTGGAGCTACTGTGCTCTTTCGACATTGAACCCTTCACTCTGATTTTTATCGGACTTCCGCATTTGTAGCTTTGGAAAAATGAATTCTTTTGGACATTTCCGCTCTTCCTTGGCCGAATCTTCAGGCTCGTAAGTTCTTCCTATATAGAACTTCGTCACCTTCCGATCTTGGAGCTACAGGCTCTTTCGACATTGAACCCTTCGCTCTGATTTTTTTTTGTAGCTTTGGAAAAACGAATTCTTTTGGACATTTCCGCTCTTCCTTGGCTGAATCTTCAGGCTCGTAAGTTCTTCCTATATAGAACTTCGTCACCTTCCGATCTTGGAGCTGTGCTCTTTCGACATTGAACCCCTTCGATTTTTATCGATTTTTTTAGCTTTGGAAAAACGAATTCTTTTGGACATTTCCGCTCTTCCTTGGCGAATCTTCAGGCTCGTAAGTTCTTCCTATATAGAACTTTCGACATTGAACCTTCCGATCTTGGAAAATACGGCTCTTTTCGTAAGTTCTTCCTACATTGAAACCCTTCTCTCTCGATTTTTAGCTTTGGAAAAACGAATTCTTTTGGACATTTCCGCTCTTCCTTGGCCGAATCTTCAGGCTCGTAAGTTCTTCCTATATAGAACTTCGTCACCTTCCGATCTTGGAGCTACAGGCTCTTTCGACATTGAACCCTTCGCTCTAAGACAATGAAGCTCGGAGTCTTTCCTATATAAGACTCTTTGCTTTTGACACAACAAGTTTCCTATATAACCCGTGTCATAGGTGAATTGCTTTGACTGGAGTTCTTCCTATATAGAATCATGAGTCTTCACCCTAGAGTCAGTCCTTCCTATATAGAATTTTCAGCTTTCGAAGCCTCGGAGAGAGAGTTCTTCCTATATAGAACCTTTCTCCGAGCTTGAAAACATGTGCCTTTATGTAAAAACATTGTCTCCTCATTTGGGACTCACATCGTGATGACCCTTGATGTCTCTTTTGATCCGCAAATACCGAGATGAAAACAAAATGCTATGACAAATGAATGAATTGACATGCTCCTAATCCAAGTGATGTCTGACTATTCATGATGCATGAGCTTCAATATCATGGGGTTTGTTTTGGTCCTTTTTGCCGTTTGCTTTCTCGTTTGTTACGGGCATCGATACCCTTTTTCACCGCCAAGTTCAACCATCTCGATCTTTCTCTTTTTCAATTCGACTTGGAATTTTAAAGCGCCTTTTGGGTTTTCACTTTAGAGATTTTTTTTTTCAAAAGAGGTGCCCTTGGTTTTTTCACCGGAGATTTCTTTTGTTATCTCGTATGCTTTTCTTGAATAGATAGGACATGTGCCATCGGTTATCCTATCAGGTTGTTTGAAGCTTCTCGCCTTCCCGATCGACAGCCATTTAGGGAACTTAAAGGACGGAGTTAACCATTTTCTTTGATTACCTGCAATTTTCAAGGTTAAATCATAGTAATGCTTCGAAATCTCTTGTTTCATTATAAGCCTATGTTATCTTATCTGACTGAAATTGACAAGGAGGCTAGGAATGGATGCTCAAAACATGGTTTTATTAGGATTAAGGGCTTTGAGATATCTTAGAAAGAAAGGTATGACACGTATAAGTTAAATACAAGATCTCTCATTATCTTCGATATGAATGACACATGATCCTGTCAACTGGTGTAGAATTTTTGCCTGAAGCTTCCTCTTCATGATGCTCATGGGGATACTCTTCTCTTCAGATATTTAACTTTTCAACTTACCCGAGCCGCCCTTTGCGGGTTTTCAACTCGAGTCCTTCTTTTGCTTCAAGACGCCCAGTTTCGGGTTTTCATCCTAAGCTCTCCATTTTTTTTTTAGAGATAGTATTTCTTGACGGCATCAGAATTTACGGGATTTTTCAGCTCGCCCCCGTCCATTTCTGTTAGGATTAGGGCTCCTCCTGAGAAGGCCTTCTTTACGACGTATGGTCCTTCCCAATTGGGCATCCATTTTCCTCGAGAATCTTTCTGGACTGGGAGGATTCTTTTGAGTACCAGATCCCCTTCTTTGAATTCTCTTGGGCGCTCCTTTTTGTTGTAAGCCTGAACCATCCACTTTTGGTACATCTGACCATGACAAATGGCTTTTAGTCTTTTTTCGTCAATGAGATTTAGTGGTCGATTCTTGGCCTGCACCCATTCAGCTTCTTCCAGTTTTACTTCGTTTAAGACTCGGAGGGACGGAATCTCTACCTCAATTGGGAGTCTTGCTCGGTACCATACACCAAGGAGTAGGGTGTTGCCCCCGTTGATGTGCGAATGGACGTCCTATAGGCGAAAAGGGCGAAAGGTAACTTCTCATGCCAATCCTTGTAGGTATCCGTAGTTTTCGCTATGATCTTCTTTATATTTTTGTTTGCCGCTTCCACTGCTCCATTCATTTTAGGACGATAGACTGTGGAATTATGGTGTGTTATTTTGAATTGAGTGCACACGTCCTTTATCATTTTGTTGTTCAGATTGGAAGCATTATCGGTGATGATCCTCTCTGGCAATCCGTATCGACAAATAATTTCCTTCTTTAAGAACTTACAAACTGTAGTCCTGGTGATATTGGCGTAAGATGCTGCCTCTACCCATTTAGTGAAGTAGTCTATGGTGACCAAAATGAAACGGTGCCCATTGGAGGCCTTCGGATGGATCTGCCCGATAACGTCCATGCCCCATGCTGCGAAAGGCCACGGAGAATTCATGGTGTGTAGAGGCGATGGGGGTGCATGAATTTTGTCAGCATAAATTTGACATTTGTGGCATTTCCTGGTGTAATCGATGCAATCCCCCTCCATGGTCAACCAGAAATAACCGTATCTCATAATTTTCCGAGCTATAGACAGCCCGTTGGCGTGCGTTCCACAGATCCCGTCATGTACTTCGGCTAAGATTTCCTTTGCCTCCCGGGCATCCACACATCTCAGCAATGTTTGATCATGACTTTTCCTATACAGGATCTCCCCATCTAGGACATATTTCGTTGCCATTTTTTCTGAGCGCTTTTCTGTCATTGTCGTTTGCCCCTTCTGGATACTTTTGAAGCTTGACATATTGTAGGATATCATAGTACCATGGGTTTCCGTCAATCTCTTCCTGTATACTACAACAATGAGCAGGCTTTTCAAACGTCTGCATCTCAATGGGTTTCATTTCTGCCCCGGTGTTTGTTTTAAACATGGATGCCAAGGTTGCCAATGCATCTGCCATCTGATTTTCTTCTCGGGGCAGGTAATTGAAGCTGACCTTTTCGAACTCTTTGACGAGCTCTTGGATTAATTTGTGATATTTGACCAACTTCGGGTCTCTGGTTTCCCACTCCCCGCGCAATTGGTAAATGACTAGGGACGAATCTCCGAACACTCGAAGTTCCTTAACCTTTCTTTCGATGGCTGAGTTCAGTCCCATGATGCAAGCTTCGTATTCAGCTATATTGTTTGTGCAGAAGAATTCCAATCTGCTGGTGAAAGGATAATATACGTCCTCAGGTGAGATTAGCACTGCCCCTATCCCATGTCCGAGGGCGTTGGAGGCTCTGTCAAAGTAAAGTTTCCATGACACATTATCTGAAATCTCTTCTTCGGTTGTAATGCACATCAAGTCTTCGTCTGGGAAACTAAAGTTCAATGCCTCATAGTCATCAGAAGCACGACTTGCCAGGAAATCTGCTACGGCACTCCCCTTTACGGCTTTTTGATTGACATATACGATGTCGAATTCGGATAAGAGCATCTGCCATCGAGCCATCCTTCCCGTTAGTGCTGGCGCTTCCATTAGGAACTTTAATGGGTCTAGCTTGGATATCAACCAGGTAGTATGGAACAACAGGTACTGCCTGAGTCGCTTGGTAGCCCAAACTAGAGCGCAACACAGCTTCTGCACTGGCGGGTACCGTGTTTCGCAATCGTTGAATTTCCTGCTTAGGTAATAGATGGCATGCTCCTTCTTTCTTGACTCATCGTGTTGCCCCAGTACACATCCCATTGAATTCTCGAAGACTGTTAAGTAGAGAATTAGTGGTCGACCGGGTACCGGTGCGACTAAAATTGGAGCATTTGTCAGGTACTTTTTGATCTTTTCTAGGGCCTTTTGGCATTCTTCATCCCACACGCCAGGATTATTTTTTCTAAGAAGTCTGAAGACCGGGTCGCATTGATTGGTTAATTGGGAAATGAAACGAGAGATATAATTCAGCCTCCCTAGGAAACCGCGAACTTCCTTTTGCGTGCGGGGTGGTGAAAGGTCCTGGATGGCTTTCACTTTATCGGGATCAATCTCAATCCCTCTTCTGCTTACTACGAACCCTAGGAGTTTTCCAGAAGTAACGGCAAAGGTACACTTGGCAGGATTGAGCCTCAGTTTGTACTTCCGCAGTCTTTGGAATAGTTTCCTTAAGTTCTGTAGGTGCTCTTCCTCTGTTCGGGATTTGGCAATCATATCATCGACGTATACTTCTATTTCTTTGTGCATCATGTCATGGAAAAGAGTCACCATTGCTCTTTGGTACGTTGCCCCTGCATTCTTTAGCCCGAATGGCATTACTTGGTAACAAAAAGTGCCCCACATGGTTATGAATGTGGTTTTCTCCATGTCGTTAGGATCCATCTTTATCTGGTTGTATCCTGAGAAGCCATCCATAAAGGAAAACCATGAATGTCCTGCGGTGTTGTCAACCAGCGTGTCAATATGTGGCAAAGGGAAGTTGTCTTTTGGGCTAGCTCGATTCAGATCCCTATAATCTACACACATACGAACTTTCCCGTCTTTCTTTGGTACTGGTACAATGTTTGCAACCCACTCGGGGTATTTGGCTACTTCCAAGAATCCAGCATCAAATTGCTTTTTCACTTCTTCTCGGATCTTTTTAAAGATATCCGGCCTCATTCTCCAAGTTTTTGTCAGATTGGTTTGCACTCCGACTTTGTTGGCAATTTGTGCACCACTATGTCGGTATTTAATCCTGGCATATCTTGATAAGTCCAGGCGAAGACATCCTTGAATTCTTGAAGCAGGGCTATCAGTTCATGCTTGGTTTTTGAGGAAATCGTCGTTCCTATTTTTATTTCTCTTCTCGTTTCTTCAGTCCCTAAGTTGACAATTTCTGTTTCTTCTTGGTGGGGCATAATCTGTCTTTCTTCGTCGTCCACCATTCTCTTTAATTCTTCTGGGACCTCAATTTCTATTTCATCATATCCTTCCTCGTTTTTCCTCCGAGACCTCGTGGCTTTCGAAATTTACTCCAGGATTGGATCCAGTATCATTCATATCGTCAATCATGAGCGACCTGCATTAAATGAGAATGAATTGTATTGGGAAAGAGACGGCTTTACATGAAGGGAATGAATATGAAGAATGTATGAATGGAATAAATGAGACTTTGGCCTTTTTTTTTAAGAAAGTGGGGATATTTCATTTCAATCAAAAAGTTAACATAGGTGCCCCATACAAGAGATCCCCATTGTCTATGGGCAAAAACAAAAGGTTGATTCGGAGCATTACTCTGATCTATTCCTAAAAACTATAGGTAAATCAATGCAGCTCCAGTTATCGAGTGTCTCCCCGGGATGGCAAGGGCGGATGTTGGTCAACATTTTGCTACCTCGGTCCTCTTCAGCTATCATGTTGATGCACATCCCTTCAAATGCTTTACTGATCATTTCCTCCTGGCCGGTAGAATCCTCCAGAGATGAAAGTGGCTTTTAAACTAGGAAAGGACATCGACCTCCACGGAATGTCTTCTCCTTTAGATCTAGCTTTTCTTTGTTCCTCTTTTCTCTTATATTCTTCTTTCTTCTGTTGGACACTTGGTTGGTAGCCCAGCCCGAAACGATCCTTTTTGGTAATGATATTCTTGGGTCTCAGGTTTCCTTGTAATTTCTTCCCCAACCCTTTTCCTAATTTGGCTCCTCGGCCCAGAGTTTCTGCGATAGTCATCTTGGTACAATTAGATAACCTAGGGTAGGGGATCCGGTTTCCCTCTGAAACGAATGTGGCATTTACTAGTTCTAATGCTCGGAACGAGCATTCTGCAGCCTCTTCATCATTTTGAATGTAGGGGGTGTCTGATGTCACGGAAGCAACAAATTCATGCTCTGCCTCTACTGTGACCAATTTGCCCTCAACTACAAATTTTAATTTCTGATGCAATGATGATGGGACAACTCCTGCGGAGTGGATCCACGGTCTTCCCAACAAGCAGCTGTAAGATGGTTTTATGTCCATCACCACAAAATCGATCACATATTCAGTTGGTCCGATCAATAGGGGTATCTCAATTTTCCCCATTGTTCCCTTTTGCGTACCATCGAAAGCTTTTACCGAGTTGTAGCAAGGCTTTAGGTGCGAACTATCTATTGGTAATTTTTGCAGGGTTACCATAGGCAAGACATTCAATGCTGACCCGTTGTCGATCAAGACGCTGGTACTATATACCCTTTGTAAAGTGGGTAGTGATGTTAAGGGCTTTAGTGACCCCCTTCCTCCTTCCGGATTTCATCATCACCTGAACGTGGTATGATTATAGGCGATAATATGCCCCACTATCATGTCCAGGTTTGTTCTAAATGTCTGGGGCACAAAAGTTTGATTCAACACTTTTAATAGTGTTTCCCGATGCTTCTCTGAACTCAAGAGTAATTCCAGCATTGTGATCCTGGCGGTTGTTTCCGTAGTTGTTCCACTACGCTGTACTCGCTATGTCTCAAGAACTTTAGAAATTCTTTGGCCTGGGCCTCGCCAGTTACCGGTTCATTTATCTTTTGGGAGGTTCTTCTCAAGTATATCTGTGCAGGCTAATCTTTGTACTCTTCCCCTATCTTTTTTCAGCTGCTCTCAAAGCTTCGGAGGAATAACATCGGCCGCTCCTGGTGAAATGGCCTGCCTCACCAACATTCACATTATTTTGGCTTTGTTGGTCTTCCAGCGCAGGCTCTTTTACCTGTTCGTGTTTTGATTTTTCTGTCATGGTCACATTCGCGGCATAATTCCAGGGAATTTGTCGCATGTCTTTGAATGGGAATGGAGATGGTGCTGAAATGACGATCTTCGGATTTATCTTGCTGGTTTCTCCTTGGGAGACACCTGCATTCCCTACCCTGGGAGAGATGATGAAAGGCCTATCCTTCCCGTATCTAGTTTTGGGGGTATCTGTCATGTGTACGTCTGATCCCTTCCCATGGGTTCCTCGAAGAATTCAATTTGTTTTCCATCCATCAACTTGCACCAATTTCTTGAACTCATCACATTCTTGGATATCATGCCCTTCAGTCTGATGGAATTCGCAATACTTTCCACATTCTTTCTGCCTTATTATCATGCCTTTATTGATCATACGAGCCATGCATAACTGTTGAAATACCCACCGTAAAGGAGACTTGACTTCTGACACGTCATCCCTTATCCTCCTGGTAAAACCTTCTTCTATAGCATTTACCCCTCTATTCCCATGATTAGGCAGCGGGTTGTTGGCTACGCTAGGCTCTTCAAACTTCAATATCCCGAATCAATTAAGTTCTCGCACAAGCTTCTTGAAGGCAAGGCGTTCTCGGTGGGGTGTCCAGGGATACCGCCGTGATAGTCGCAATGTGCGCTTGGATTATACCAAGGCGGGAAGGGTGGATTGACAGGATTAACGATGTATGGTCGGACCAAGTCTACTTCATACAACTGGGAATAAAGTTCGAGTATGAAACCGGTAGGGAGTGAAAGTTCTCTCTCTTTATCCTTTCTGGTGACTCTTTCATCTCTTTGATTCGAATTTTGCGTTTTTCCCACAGGTGCTTGGGGCTGTGAGACTGTGAAGTTCTTTGAGGCGGTATAGGTGCTGGTGGTGTTTACTTCACTTCTCTTGTTGTACTTTCGAGACCTTTCCCCACCATCAATTCTGCCGCTCTTGATTGCCAGTTCGAGAGACTCCCCAGTCCTGATCAAGTCGGCGAAACACTGTGTTGTGTTATTGATGAGGCGATCGAAGAGTGCCCCTTTCAGAGTATTGACAAATAATGGCGTGATTTCATGCTCCGGGATAGGTGGCTGGATTTGGGCGGCCACTTCTCTCCACCTTTGGGCATATTGTCGCAAGCTTTCATTGGACTTCTGCCCCATATTTTCTAGCATAATTCTTGCTAGGGATCATGTCATTACATGTTTGTATTGCTCGGAAAATGCTTTAGACAAATCTTTCCATGTCTTGACATTTGCTTTGCTTAACTGAGTATACCAACGTAATGCTGCTCCAGTTAGACTATCTTGGAAACAGTGGATCAGTAGCTTTTCATCTTTATGGTAAGCCGCCATTTTTCTGCAATACATCGTTATGTGTGCAGAAGGACATGTGGTTCCGTCATATTTATCAAACTCCGGCGTTTTGAATTTTGGTGGCAAGACAAGATCAGACACTAGACTTAGATCACTAGCGTCGTTTCCTGATTCTTCATTTGATTGTAACGCTTTAAATTTTTCTTCCATGAGGCGAAATCTTTCTTCCCACTTTCTTTCTACCTCATTCCTGATCCTTTCGACCATGTTTAGATCCGGCACTTCTTCTTCATACTGATTGCTTGGTATCAAGGGGTTGAGTCTCGGTGCCCCTACTTGAAAGTCTGGAAGACATTCTGTAAGATCTATATACACCTTCCTAGCCTGGTTTGGTGCAGTTGGTTGAACCTTGAAGTGAGCCGGGGTACCTTCTGGCTCTGGGATATTTTCTCCTTCTACTCGTTTTCCGAGACTTTTTGCCAGCAATGCCGTTATGTCAGATACTATTAAAGTTTGTGACTGTGCAATCTGATCACTAAGGCTTCTCTGGGCCTCTTCAAGCCTTGACTCGAGCTCTCTCTGCCCTCTTTCTAGATTGATTATTCTTTCTTCCATGAGCTTTCTTTGTAGCCGGGTAAAGTATATGTGATGAATGATTATGGGTTAACACACACACTGGACTGCCACAATATTCATACTGTTAATATGGTTGTAAAAATAAATGCATGTACAATGATGCAAATGTTATGATGCAAGAATGCATGCAGACAAGGTACTGGTTCCGCTGGTAATCACCCTTTTGAATTACTTTTACGGGAATTAAAGGGTATTGATTACAACAAAATTCGTGTTACAAAGTAAAGATCCCTAGTACAAAAGATCTAATTATAACACAGAGTCCTATAGATAGACTCTAGCTCTATCCCCTAACTTTCCAATTGCCTTGAGCAGCTTGAGGAACCTAGGAGCTTCTTCCATTCCCGGGGCTATAAAAGGTCGGAGTGTCTCAGCCTCGACGGCTAAATCATTTACGTGTCTGGCGACTCGCTGTATGTCCACCATTAGATTTGCATAGTACTGGTCTTTGTCCTGTACCATTCGAGCAGCGTCGCGTAATCTCTTCTGCCAATAGGTGTCCCCCCCGGCTGCAGCTTCCTCGAACACATTAATTCTTTCCTTGTAATCCTCCACAACTGCTTCGAGGGATCCGATTCGTGCTCGTAATACACCCACTTCGCGTTCTCTTTCTTGCAGCTCCGCGAAATTATTCCTACGGCAGTACATTTGAAGTGAGTGTTCGACTTCCGCCATCTTTTCTTTTAATTCGTCATTTTGACTTTGGCTTTGCCCCAAACTTTGAAGAGTGTCATCGTACAGTTTGTGCATCTCTAATGATCTTTTTGGCTATTCATGGATTTTCTTTTCCATACGGCGACACTTTCTCTCTCATGATGAACAGCTTGTTTTCCTTTGCTGACTTCTTGTCCGAATCTTTCTCTCTCTTGATCAATGGCCTTCTTGGCGGACGTTTTTTTTCTTCCTCCATAGCCAAACGACAGCTTTCAATCTCTCTCTCGATCGCTCTTTTGTTAATTTCTCGTTCTTCTTCCAACAAACGGATGCCGTTCATTCTTTCTTTTTCCACAGCTATGAACTGACTCCGCCGACCTTTTGTAATTTTTTGCCTGTAACAGAGGGCATCTTTTTGATAAAGAGTATTCTTGTCATTCAAATCTGCATTTAATTTCTTCAGTTGCCTAATGATCCCCTCCTGTTCGTCGACTTCTAGGCTTGCCTTATAGAGTTCGCTCGCGTGTTGGGTCTGTTGAATGTCCATTTTCTTTTTAACTTCCTCGAGCTCACTCCTTAAGATATCGGCTTCGGACGGTACCACCCTTGTAAGCTCCTCGAGTGACACTGTTGGTTCTTGATTAGATTCGAGAATCACATTATTAACCTCAAACGTCTCCAAAGATCGTAATGCAGGGTAGTCATGTGCTCGGTGTCTCCTTCCACCCCGATCCGATAACAATGATCCAGGCCCTCATGATGGTCTGAATTTTTCCTTTGAACTCTCCTTGAAAAAGAAATTCAGTTTGGCTTAATCGGCGTTATTGGGAATGAATCGCCGTGATCCGAATCTGTCGAGACACTAAAAGTGGAGCACAAGCGATCCCTCCATGTAATCCTAACATCATCAGCCAATTGAAGTCACCACAATCAGTATAGAAAATAATTGACTTTACCGAGCCATGGGACCCTCCATGCTATGTCTTCATCTTGAATGTTCTCAAGAAACTGGTCCACATTTTTGTTTTCAAATCTTCTCGCCATTCCTTTGCTAAGTATTCTCGTAAAGGCGAAAAACCTTGGAAAGATATCCCCGCAGAGGACCAGCGTCGGTGTCTTCCACATGTGACTCTGGATCCATACTTGTAATAGCTGTGCGCATCCTCTAAAAACGTCCTTCTTCATGTTTCCGGCTAGCGTTCAAGGAAATGAAAGTCTCGACCAAAATTGCTGGTACCGGGTTTGCTTTCCGTTTTACCCGTTCGAACAAATCCGAATGGCTATGTCAATGTTCCCAGTACTGGGAAGATCACCAAGCCATATATTCCTAAAGCGAATAAGTCCATTTTCTTTGCCTCAAATGCGGATGTGTCGATATGATGTCCCGAATACTCTCCCATGCAAAGACGTATTATCTCCTCGGATTTGAAGGAGGCCACTAACCCAATCATCACTCATCCCGCAAAGGCTTTGAGTTTCGCAGAGTGTAATTCCGATTCCTTGGAGGCTTCGCGTAGATCCAATCTTCCTAAATATTTTTCTGGTTAAGTAAAGCAGTGTACTCTTCTACCGTAGGCATCATGTCTTGCCCATTGAAGGTGAAGCAGCAAAAAGCCGGATTCCAAAACTGGACTATAGCTCGGAGTAGGGGCTGGTTAATCCGAACATATAATAGCTGCGCGATGTCGCCATAACTATCGCTAAATAAGTCTTGTAGCCTTCGGTCCCATCTTTCCCAAATGCTTTGAAGATCCCACAAGTCGTTCTGTTGGAGACTCACATAGGTGTATCCAGCTATTACACGTTCGTTAGGCAGACTGTCCCCTTGGATTTTCTGGTTGACCTCTGACCAATGTCTGACTGACAAATTAAGCTCTTCTTTCCTAAGACATCTTTTTTCCATAGTGAAAGACTTTCTGATCAGGCAAACCACTTGATCCAGTACCTTTATGCGATGCAAATGCGATGATGTATGAGAAAAAGAAGAAAAAAGCGAAAAGAAAACAAGTCGATACCAGATAAAGTAAATAAAATGACAAAAATAAAAAAATAAATAAACACACTAAAAACAGTCCTATTTATCCCGTCTAAAACCTAAGGTTATCCGCATGGCTCTAACAGGTGTGGTTTCTATGTTCTCTACATGCAGTGTTGGTGCTAGGAGGTACCCGAATTGTCCTTGCTGTCCCCTACTAAGGGTAGCAAGGCCCCCGATCATCACCCATTATAGGCTCCTTTCAACCGGGTTCAATTCAGGGGGACCCATTCGCTTATGCCCGTACGAAGGAATCGATATCCTTTACGAAAGCATAAGGTACTGAGCCCCGAAGGTACTTGCTAGGCCCATACGGGAGAACGATATCTCCACGAAAGCATTAGCGTTTTCCCCCACTTAAAAAGACGGGTTTATATGCCATATTTTAAATGCGTTAAAATAAACGCGCAATTATGACCGAATGTTAATTTAATAGTTACTTTAATCCGGAACTTCCAATATTAGTAAAGCGGTAATTATTTTAAAAGCTTGACTCTCATTTGTTTTTTTTTCTTAAAAAAACAAAAAAGCATCCCAATGAGTCGCCATCTGTAGCGAAGGTATCTGTAGCGAAATAAAAACGATTGGGTGTTTTCGAAGGATTTTGGAAGGATGTTTTTTTTTAAAGGTGTTTGGATATAAAATATTTATTCTGTGGGGTTTACAAAAAAACCTTATAAAAATGGAGTCGCCACCGCCACTTAGGTAGGCGGACACCACAAAAACCAGAGATTCAAAAAGACAGGGTTCGGGAGTCGGTTACGGATGGGGAAGGATTAGCACCCCCACACACCGTCAAAAAAAATTGGTACTTTTAATAATTACCGCTTTATGAATATTGGGTTTTCGGATTAAAGTGACGATTATTTTAAATTTCGGTCATAATTGCGAATATATTTTAAGGGTCCGTTATCCGAGAATAAACGCCTAACCACTATCACTACGCGCTTGATATCGCCCCGTTTACGCTCGGATAAAAGGACACCGCATTAACAATTTATATCTCGATATGCAATCCTAATGGCAAAAACATAAAAACATGACAAATCATTTAAATATAATAAATATTAACATACCAGAACATTAGTTTATCATGGATGATATTTTAGACTAAAGCATGTATATATATACATTACTCCAAACAGTAGATAAAAACAACTATCATATGTCAAAATAATAAGGCAGGAATAAATATATATATATACGAACAAATATTTCAAAAAGACATGCATCTTTGGTAATAAAACATATTTCAACATATACGGGTCAACATATCATAAAAAAGGGTAAATATACTAACATGTAGCCCTAGAAAATAAGAAAGCTCACACACATATAAAATCCAGAACACGCCATGTACGAACCAATTAGAACATAATATGCTTGATATGAATAACCAGATAAAAACGAATATCATACTTGACACATATATATACATATAAACATAAAATGAGTCATATACGGGAGACATAAAATGAAATAATATCCACATATACGAGTATAATTCGAACAATAATATTTGCAAAGAAAATAGGATCTGAAATGAAAGGAAAATGAAAATCAGTGCGAGAAATTAAAGAGCAATAACATGTAATTTAGGGACGAAATTGAAAAACAAATAAAACCTACAAAGACCAGAGTTGTAATTATACCAAAGGCGGACTCAAAATGAAAATTTCAAAAACGCGGGGGTGATTAAGGCGTAATTTTACCATTGAAGCTGATCAGGTGTAATTTAGTGACTAAATTGTGACTTTTTGGAAACTCGAGAGGGACTGGATCTGTAGTTATACCATGCGGCAAGACAAAAATGAAAATATTGAAAACGCGGTGGGATTAAGTGTGTAATTTACCCATTGAGTAAAATAATAACATCTATATAAGGGCTATTTTGGACCCGAAACCAAGTTTTCCCATTTTCGTTTCATTCTTCAGTTTCTCAAATATCCAGCGTTCATCTTTTCTCTCAAATGTTCTTGAGAAACCCAGAATCCGGCGGCCGGCCGCCGTATTCTCCGCCCCGGCCGCCGCTAACCGGCGCCGGTGAACTCCCAAAATACACCAAAACCTTCCTCTTGTCGTCCTCAATATGAATCCATGGTTGGATTCAGAGGATCCCCTTTTATTTACCCTAGATCTAAGAAATACGAACCCGAAAATATATATTTTTTGACCGAAACGAAAACCACAAAGGGTCTTCCCCTCCCTTTGTTCACCAGATCTGGCTTGTAGAAGCCGAAAGGCTTGTCACAGAGGAAGGGAAGACCCACGGACAAAGCCGGTAAGACTTCTTTACTTGTTTTCTTTTTTTTTTTTTGTACTTCGTATATGCATGCAAAAGAAACAGGTAAGAAAGAGACAAAAAATTACCACTGGACTGCCTTTTGATTATCTTGACTGGTTACAAGTTTCTGGTTTTTACAAGCTTTCTGTTTTTTGTGTTACTACTCTCTCTTTTTTTTTTTCTTGCTTGTTCCTCCCTTAAAAAAAACCCCGTTACAACAGCCCCGTTTCATATATATCACTATCTCTGTATTTTGGTTGCAACTTGTATCTTCTTTTCCAGATCTGACATTTGCTTGTTGTCTTTGGCATAATCTGAACGCGGGGACTGAATATCGGCGCGGTGGCGGTGTGGCCATTCTGCCATAGGCCAGACGCATTTTCGGCCGTTAGATCAGATCTGATCTAACGGTCGAGATGGCTTGAAGAACGATCGGCCTGGATGAAGCCTCGATCTGATGAAACGGCTTCAGATTTCGCCACGTGGAGCACCGCAGTCGAGGAGTCGAACGCGTGGATCTTACGCGTGTGGGATAATAAAGCGTCCGCGCGTGGACCACACGCGCGCGTGGCACTCGAACGGTCCATACGTGTGGAGCACGCGCCTGGCAGATATTTTTTGACTTTCATTGCTTCGTGGCCGTTGGATCCGATCTTGATCCAACGGCCCACAGTTACCTGCACATTGTAATAGATAGGATTCAGATTTGGGCCATACGGGCCTTGTAATTGGATTTGTAATTGGACTTGGATTTTATTTATTTGGGTTTAATATATATTTAATTTTTCATTTTAGTCAGCCTAATAATAATAATACACTTATAACAGCAGTAAATATATACTTATATTAATTAATACACTATTCCAGTATACGTACGTATAATCATATGTATAATTAATATGACATCTACATACGCTTATACCCTAGATACATACGTGACATACATACGCCCCTAATACGTACACGCAGCTTATACATGCATACACCTTATATTAGTAACATTCATGCAATATTAAAAAATGAGTGATTACACTAACTTGTTAGCTAAGTAAGTATGTAAGTTAATTGATCTAGAAATCTAGTGGTAGAGTGTTATTAGCCGAATGCTTTGTATGATTATTGAAGTCTTGCATGAATGTTTGATTGTCTTGTATTGTTCATTATGTCCTTGCTTGCTTGATAAGTAAGAAACTTAAGAAATGGTTCAAATTTGCCCAAGTTTTTGGTGTCTCCTTACATGTTATATGCATTCTACACTCCTCGCTCCTAACCCGGGTGAGGGGTGTTACATAAAGTGGTATATGAGGTAAAGGTTTAGATCCTCGGACTAAACCGAGTCTTCATGCATCATATAGGATTGAATTGTGCCACATAGGAGTTATATATCAATGTGCTTGTGTTCTTGTTTATCTAGCTCCTTCTTGTTTACCCAATCGTAGTATGTCCGAGACAAGACTTGCTCGGGACGATGAAAGTCCCCGAGGCTCCTCTAATGAAGGAGGTAGCGTGAGGATAAAACCGAATCTTCCAAGACAAACTGAACCCTAAGAATAGGCTCAACCCCAATAGGAAGCTCCTGCTATCCAAGTTGTCCAAAGAGAATGTCTCATTAGCATGAAGGAGATGTTCGATCAACTCGTATCAAACCTCAAACAAAATCATCATGCTGCTCCTACTGCACCAAGCAGAGCTCCTATTGATAAACTAGCTCAACACCGAGCCTATACCTTTATCGGTGCTAATGAAGAGAAAACCAAAGATGCAGAATACTGGCTAGAACGTACAACTCAAATTCTAACCAAACAATTGCAATGCTTGGATGAGCACAAACTTGAATGTGCCATAGCACTCTTAGCTGATGAAGCCTTGAGTTGGTGGGAAACCACAACCCTAACTACTCCCGCTGACTCAGTCACCTGGGAATTCTTCGTTGAAGAATTCAAGAAGAAATACATCAGCGAGCAATATCTAGCTGATCGTCAGAGGCATTTCTTGTACCTCAAGCAAGCTAACAGGCCCATTGAATAATATGTTGCTGATTTTTGCAAATACTGCAAGTACAGCTTGGAGTATATCAAGACTGAAAAAGATAAGTGACGAATGTTTATCGATGGCTTGAATGATGAGCTAAGTCTGATGTTCAGCTCTAGAGATCACGGATTTCCAAACTCTTGTCAATCGAGCCATTGCAACCGAGGAAAAAATGAAAGCTTCGGAAATAAGAAAGAGTGGTAACCGCAATGATAAGAAGCAAAAACGTGATGACAAGTTCCATTAGCAATCCAAGAAAGCTAGATATCAAAAAGAAAGCTCCTCGACTTATACTCCTGCTCCAAAAAGCAATTATATGCCAAGACCTCAATCGGTGAATAAGCCTTCAGCCCCGGTTATCTCTGTAAATAGCACGAGAAATTCTAGAAAAGTCCCTACTTGCAAATTTTGCCAAAAGCTCCATTTTGTCCAATGTTGATCTCAATCGAATCTATGCTATGCTTGTGGTGAAGCCGATCATTTCATTAAGGATTTCCCCCAAAATCCTAACAAAGCTCCATCTCAATCTCCTGCAAATTCGAGTTCTGCACCATCTAACCAAAACAAAGGCCCGAGGCAAGCACAGTCTGGGAACCAAGGCAAAAGGAGAGGCCACTATTCAGCTACTACACATCAAGAATCCCGAGCTCCTGCTCGTATCTATCACATTCGTGGTAGGGAGGATGAAGAGTCTCCTGATGTGATCGCAGGTATCGTTGAACTAAACTCATGTACTACTTATACTCTAATTGATTCGGGGTCTACCCACTCATTTATATGCTCTTCCTTGATTGTTAAGCTAAACTTGAAACTCGAACTTGTTAAATCTAGCCTTGTAGTTTCGAATCCTATAGGAGGAAACATGCCAATTAACTTACTTTGTAAATCTTGTCCTATATCTATTCGAAATGTACCCTTTCCTATTGACCTCTATGTCTTGCCAACTTGTGAATTCGATCTAGTATTAGGACTAGATTGGTTGGGAAAACACCAAGCCTGGATTGATTGCCAAAATAGGAGATTGTATCTCCGGGGATTAGGGAAAAAATCTATCTTGCTTATAGATAAGAAACCGACCTCAATCTTTGCTTCCATGGTCCTAAAAGATGAATATGACTTTGGCTTGCCATCTATACCTGTTGTATCTGAATTTGTCGATGTATTTCCTGAGGAACTTCCCAGTCTTCCTCTAACCCTTGAAGTGGAATTCAGGATTGACGTTCAACTTGGAACAACTCTTGTGTCCATCACAGCTTATCAAATGGCACCTGTTGAATTGAAAGAACTCAAGAAACAACTTCAAGAGCTATAAGAAAAAGGCTTTATTCGACCTAGCACATCTCCCTATGGTGCACCTGCCTTGTTCGTAAAGAAAAAGGATGGTACGATGCAGCTTTGTATCGACTATCATTAATTGAATCGGCTTACCATCAAGAACAAGTATCCTTTACCAAGGATAGAAGATCTCTTTGATCAACTTAGAGATTCTTCGGTGTTTTCAAAGATCGATCTTCGATCGGGTTACTACCAAATGAAGGTGAAAGAAGAAACGTGCCTAAAACAGCCTTTCGAACTCGATACGGCCACTTTGAATTTCTTATAATGCCTTTCGGGCTAACTAATGCCACGGTCGCATTCATGGATCTTATGAATCAAGTATTCAAGCCTTTTCTTGACAAATTTGTGGTCGTCTTTATCGATGACATCTTGGTCTACTCTCGTAACAAGGAGGAACATGCTGAACACCTCCGGATTGTCTTGCAAACCCTCTGAGAACGTCAGTTGTTTGCCAAATTCTCCAAGTGCGAGTTCTGGCTATCGGAAGTTTCATTTCTTGGTCATGTAATCTCAGCCGAAGGGATCAAGGTGGATCCAAAGAAAATTCAAGCTATTCTTGATTGGCGACCTCCGAGGAATGTTAGTAAGGTCTGAAGTTTTCTCGGTTTAGCCGGGTACTATCAAAGATTTGTAAAAGGATTTTCTACTATTGCCTTGCCCCTAACTAAGCTCCTTCGAAAGGATCAACCATTCAAGTGGTCCTAGAATCAGCAACGAAGCTTTGATCAACTCAAGCAAGCCTTGACTCATGCCCCAATTCTGATCCAATAATAATCGGGCAAGGAATTCACTGTTTATAGTGATGCTTCACATTCAGGGCTAGGTTTTGTTTTGATGCAAGGAGATAATGTGGTAGCGTATGCATCAAGGCAATTGAAACCTCATGAGCTAAACTATCCAACTCACGATCTCGAACTTGCTGCTATTGTCTTCGCTCTCAAAATTTGGAGACACTACTTGTACGGTGAAAAATGCCACATGTTCACTGATAATAAAAGCCTCAAATATCTCCTAACCCAAAAAGATCTCAATTTGAGACAAAGAAGATGGATGGAACTCTTGAAAGATTATGATTTGATCATCGACTATCATCTCGAAAAAGCCAACGTAGTTGCGGATGCTCTTAGTCGTAAACCGACCTTGGGTAAGCCAATCTAAATCCTTTTAAATCTAAATCCTTGAAAATTTTGAATTGAAATTAGTCTTTCTTTCTATGCAAGTAACCATTCGAACTCTAGTCTTGATCTGCAAGTAACTATTTGATTTCCACCTAAACTATATTGTTCATCTTGTAGCTTCGAATGCTATTTATGCTCACCTTCGAATGTATCAAAAGTGAGGATATTTGTCCGAACTACACGTCCAATCCAACCTAATCTTGAGAATCAAAGAATTGCAGCAAACCGATTCTGAGCTTCAAGCTATCATCTCGAAGTTTGACTTAGAAGCCAACCAAGATTTCTCTATTCATTCGAATGGCATGCTCTATTTCAAGAATAAGGTGTGTATTCTGAACAACGATCACCTGAAGAATGAAATTTTGCAAGAAGCCCATCAAGGCCAATTCTCGATACATCCAGGATCTGTCAAGATGTATAAAGATCTTAAATCCTTGTACTGCTGGCCTAGCATGAAGTCAGCTATCACTGATTATGTATCTAAGTGTTTGAGTTGTCAAAGAATCAAAGCTGAACATCGAGCTCCCACCAGATTACTCCAGCCTATTGAATTTTCTCAGTGGAAATGGGATCGAATCACTATGGATTTCGTAACCGGTCTTCCTTGTACTCCAAGAAAGTACGATGCTGTGTGGGTGATCGTAGATCGATTCACTAAATCGGCTCACTTCATCCCTATTAGAATGACTTATAGCCTGGACACACTAGCCAAATTGTATATTCGTGAAGTAGTTCATTTGCACGGAGTCCCTACTTCTATCATCTCCGATCGAGATCCTCGATTCACAGCTCAATTTTGGAGATCCTTGCAACAAGCCCTTAACACCAAATTGAATCTAAGCACAACCTTCCATCCTGAAAGTGATGGCCAATTCGAAAGAGTAATACAAGTGCTCGAAGACATGCTTAGAGCTTGTGTTATTGACTTCGGGAAAAATTGGGAGAAATCCGCACCTCTTGTAGAATTTGCCCACAATTACAGTTATCAAACTTCAATCCAAATGGCCCGATTTGAAATTCTGTATTGAAGGAGATGTAGAACACCTCTATGCTGGTCCGAACTGGGAGAAAGTAAAGTCCTTGGACCTTAATTACTCAGGGAAACCGAAGAGCAAGTCCAAATCATCCATGACCGATTAAAGCAAGCCTTCGATAGGCAAAAGGCTTATACAGACTTGAAACGAAGAGATATCCAGTACAATGTTGGAGACAAAGTGTTTCTCAAAGTCTCCTCTTGGAAGAAAGTCTTCAGATTCATAAGAAAGGGAAAGCCCAGTCCCCGATTCATCGGACCTTTCAAAGTTGTTGAAAGAATTGGTCCAATGGCTTATCAATTAGTACTTCCTAGTGAATTCGATAAAATCCACAATGTCTTCCATGTCTCAATGCTCCGGAAGTATCGATCAAATCCATCTCACATTCTAGAACTTGAAGAAGTAGAATTGAATCCTGATCTTTCCTATGAAGAAGAACCAATCCAAATCCTTGATAAGGAAGTCAAGAGACTTCAAAACAAGAATATCTCCCTAGTGAAAGTCTTGTGGAGAAACCATAAAATGGAAGAAGCAACTTGGGAGCCTGAGGATACAATGAGAAAACAATATCCTCATTTATTCAAATCAGGTAAAAATTCGAGGGCGAAATTTCCTTTTTAAGGAGGGGAGAATTGTAATGCCCTAAATTCTAGCTTAGTAGTATTGAGACTAATTGCCTAAATTGATAGCTAAATTGAACTTGTAATTAAGCTAATTAGGATAGTTAAGGGCTTAACTGGAAGATTGAATGATAGGAGTGACTAAATTAAGATGACTAACTTGAAAATTCTAGCAAATTGAAAGATTGCATGCTAAATTTCCTAACATCTCTAAAATACCCTTGATTAATCTTTAATTAGTGGATAAATTGAGGACAAAATGGTCCTTTCATTAGGGAAAATTAGATGAATCATCAACCAACCTCTTTCTCCTTTATTTTACCCGATTTCAACTAGAGAAAAGAGAGAAAGGAGGGCTTGAGGGAGAAAGCTTGAAATCCATGGCAATGCAACCTTGATTTAGCTCCTAATTAAGTCTAGATAGCATAGTGAATAAGGTAACCGCTTGTTTCTCTTGTAATTTCATGTTTGAATGGTTGTTTGAATGATATTCGTGTTGTCTTGATGAATTGGATGGATGTTATACATGTTGGGAGCATGCTAGACTCAAATTGAACTTGAAATTGTAATTCCTAGAAACCAAATTGGTATGAGATACATGATAGTTGCTGGAAAATCTGGAATTATGAACATGATTCAAAACAGACTTGTTAGGGACTGTTTTGGTTATAGAAATGATGCAAATATGTTAGATGAACTTAGAACCCTGTTTTGATCATGTTACTAGGTAAAGAGAAGATTGAATTGAACACATGTGTTGCTGGAAAAATAACTGCACCTAATTGAACTAGTTAAATTAGGTAATGTACTGCCTAGTGGATGAATTGATGTACAAATATGATCAAATAGATCAAACAAGATTAAATGTGATTATGCCCTGTTTTCAGAACATTTCTAGGTAAATTATGATGGCCAAGACATGTATGAACATGAATATGAATGAAATTTCCATGTTAGGAACTTGCTAAAATGAGTTAAGAAGCTAGAAATCCAACCTAGTGTAATCTGCCCAGAATGCTCTGTTCTGGGCATTGACTTTGAAAAATCAGTAAAAATTGTGTATAATGAATTTAAGGCTGAAATTTTTATGGACAACACCTTGGAATCTCTAAATTCACTAGGAGAAAATAGAGCTAAACTCTAGGTTGTGTACTGAAATGTAGAGTAGAAATACTAGAGGCAGTGCAAACTGCCCAGTAAAGCGAGATGCCCTGTCTTTGAGTAAAAACTGTATTAATTGGCTAAGAACTAAAATCCAAGCATTATATTGTAATAAATAAAATTTTGTTAGCTTTCCAACGGTGTAAACCAATTGAAATTCCGACGTACGGAATGAAAGATGTGCTTGATTTAGTGACTAGAGTGCAAGCTGCCTGGAAGCAGCTGCGTAGGCAAATGCACATTGTTTTGTGGCATTTTACAAACTGTCTTGAAAACAGTTTTAGGTTTTGAAATATGTCTTACTTTACATGAACTAGAATGTAGAAAAGTGTGGTTGAGTAAAAAGGAAAATGTACCAGAGTATGCTGGCCAATATGTGTATGTTATATGCTTGTAATCTTGTCTTGAATTGAATGAATTGGCTTGATGAATTGTGTGCTAACATGCTCTTTATATGTTTGTATGATTGGCTGGTTAGAACAAGGAGTAGAGGACTTGGTTGAAGGAGATAGGATTGATCAAGTCAAAGGAAAAGCAAAGGGGATTGTCATCAAAGATCGATAGCTTAAGCTTGGAGTTTTGAGAGTGTAGTCTTTCTTAGGGTTGGAACTAGTGTTCTAACCAAAGTTGCATGTCTAAATACTTGCTTGATGATTGATAACATGAAATGAACTTAAATTATATTTGGTAATATTACATTAACGGAAGAATGGACTAATTAAAGACTTGACAATTCAATATGCTTGCAGTATGGTTTGATTGTGGAAATGAATCAATTGTTTGTTCTCTATGATTCTATGCCCTATTCGAATGCTACCATGGGTTGTGCTTGATAACTTGTGTTCAATTGAATGGATATGCTCTTGAAATTGTTGGTTGCTTGATATTGCTTGAATGTGTACATAATGGAAATACATGAAAGCTTGTAAAATGATCTTAACCTTGCTATGCTTGTTGCTTAATCAATTGATGTGTGATTGCTTGATAGTAAAAGACTCAACAAGTCCTTGGTTGCTAGTTGGCCTTAGGTAGAATGGTATGCCTTAGAGTCTAGAGCTCATCTTGTTAGGTACTTATTGTACCATCTTGTTGGTGTTTTGGGCACCTTCTTGTTAGATACCTTGAGTATCATCTTGTTAGGTACTTTGTGTACCTTTTTGTGTGGTGTTTTGGGTACCTTCTTGTTAGATACTTTGTGTATCATCTTGTTAGGTACTTTGTGTACCGTCTTGTGACTCGATTACCTAGTCCTACTATCTACCAAGGCAAAACAAGAATAAATGAACTTGAAATAAAGACTTGCGAACATGAATGAAGAATAAGCAAACTTGACACTTACTAATGAACATGTATTGTAATGAAAGTTACATGAATAAGATGATGTATATGCTATCTTGAATTGCTCATTACTTGAAAGATAAGGCATAGGAAATAATGCTCTATTCCAATTGGATTAATTGATCTCTACACTTGAAATACTTGATTCTTGCTAAACGTTGCTTGATTGATTTCTTGAACTTGTGGCATTCGAATGGTGCATGTTGGAGTAGCTAGGTCTTGACTCTACTTAATTGATGCCTAGTTAGGATAATCCCGATTAAAATGAACAAGGACTTTAAGTTAATAATCTGAATAAATTGATAGATCTAGGAACTACCTCACTAAGTACATACTTGTACTTATCACTCTTGTTTCATTCTTCCCAGCCTACATGATAAAGGATACGACTTGATCTTGAAGCCTGTTACCTTGATCAAGAAGCAACTCACACAAGTTTAGTTAAAGTATGATTCCATGCTTGTTTTTTATATCCCTTAGAATGGTGGCACTAGATTGTATATAGTTAGTTGAACATGCATCTTGAGACTTGTATATATTGATCTTGATGGGCCTACTATATCTTGATTTTGTATGACATTCTGAAGTATGTAATGAACGTAAATTACATGTAATGGATGATGTTGCTACGTATAAGATGATTTAAATGGAATGAACTAAGGTTAATCTAGTTACCTTGATGACATTCGAATGTTATGTTCATGTTTAAGTGATTGCCGAATGGTTGTGTGTGATCATGCTTTGACTATAAGTGTATTGTGTCCTTGTATGGTGTGGCCGAATGATCTAGATCATTAGGAAATAGTTATATGCTTGTATATGTGTTTGGTGTAATGGCCGAATGTATAAGTAGGGAAATAGAATTGAATAATCTAGTTACATGCTATTGAATGTTAGATAATTATGCTTAGTAAGTGAAGGAATGAAATGGCTAATTGTATACAAGATAAGGAACTTTGAATTGAATTGAAAGCATGAATCACTAGGGTAGTCGAATAGAATTGGTAACAAAAAGTGAATGTAGTAAAATGAATCATGAAAGTAGTAACTTGTAATTAAAGCATGAAATGGAGTTAAACTAAGGGATATATTCGAATGCCTTAAGATGAAATTGAAGTCACATGTGAATTGCTTGCATAATAAGTAATGTAGGATTGGATACCTTGGTCTTGTTCGAATGCTAGGATGATTTGAAGACTAGTGTGAGCTTACTTGTTAGCTAAGTAAGTATGTAAGTTACTTGATCTAGAAATCTAGTGGTAGAGTGTTATTAGCCGAATGCTTTGTATGATTATTGAAGTCTTGCATGAATGTTTGATTGTCTTGTATTGTTCATTATGCCCTTGCTTGCTTGATAAGTAAGAAACTTAAGAAATGGTTCAAATTTGCCCAAATTTTTGGTGTCTCCTTACATGTTATATGCATTCGACACTCCTCGCTCCTAACCCGGGTGAGGGGTGTTACAAAGCTTGAATCTTTGATGGTTGAAAGCTATGGTTTGATGGAGGAAAAAGAGATGAAGGAAGAAGAAAGAGAAAAAAGGTGAGGATAGTGGTGATATCACCCCCCTTTATTTCTCCCAACCTACGTGAAAAACCCAAAAATAAAGGGATGGGCAGCCTTTAATTTAAATTGGGGTAAAATCACTACATACTGCCCCCAATTTATCATGTTTTACAAAATTGTCACTCTCTCATCCAATATAATCCAATTCTCATCAAAAAAGCCTAAACTTGGCCCAATGAGTCCAAAAACCCAACTCAACATGAAGGTCATAACCCGAGTCAACACCCAACTACTGACTCGAAAATTTGGGTCGTTACAACTCTCCCCTCTTAAAAAGAAATTTCATCCTCGAAATTAAACAAATGAAGGAGATACAATTATCGCAGATCTAACCATTCTTTCGTCTCACACATGTTCACTTTAAAATTAACTAAAGGAGGAAGTTCCGCCCACAACGATATACATCATTTCCCTCTAATCGTACATGGTCATCACAACTCTGAGGTTCCTCTACAAAACTTCACTAGTTAAAGCTTTAACACTAAAACTCTAGACACCTCCATCATGAACCCCTTAGCGATTGGTTCTCAACAATCGAATAACGCTCCCGTCGATCTCTAGATCGAAACAACATGGAATGGGCCCAAACAGTACCGTCCAAACATCAACACCAAGAACTCATTTTGAATGAGCTTTATCTCGAGCATCGTTTCTTAACAATAAATCATTGATCTAATCCTCTCAACCATCACCCGCGGATCAAAACCCTTGAACTAAAATTTCATTTGCGCCCGGAATGCGACACCTCATCAAAGATGTACTACTAGGTACACTTCTTCTACTATTAACACAATGACCAAATGCTTCAAGTCCACGCACAACTGTTGATGAATCAAACATCAATGGATATAGTTCATCCAACCACTTTCGAAGATTCAAATATCTTCTTCCAAACCAACCAATTTATCTTAACGAGTAATTGAGCTGGAGTCTTAACAAGTCCTCCAAGGACTCAAACGGTTCTTCCATCAAGGTCAGATGCAACATACGGGCCTCAGTACTATATAATCATGGTTTGTAAACCACACTTTCACGACCCTACTATGATCTCTCGCAAAGCTTAGCAATTGTAACCCTAGTCTTCTGACAGTACAAACACAACCTCAGTGGTACTTCATCAAATCTGTCATACGAATACGTTATCATGGTGATCCAACAGATACGGTAAAACCCAAAAGGTTGGTATATAAAAAAACTTCTTCCACAACCCTGCACGATAAAAGGACATAGGAGTCAAGCAGCCGTTACATCCAACACAAAATGATTCCTCCTACGGAGCCTCTTCGTAGGTGGCTCAAACTTTAATGGTATCCTTTATCAAAATCATTGCTTTCCGGACACAAGGATTCTAAAAGTGAAAGAAATCCCACCTCATCTCAGCATTGACCATAAACTTCAGCATAACAACTCGTATCGACAACTATCACAGCTCCCACGAACTCGGTCCACACAATGGAGTCTACAACCCAAACTATATTGTTTTTGGAAACATGTTATCTGAACACATACTAGGATCTTTCATTGCGTGAAATCCCACCAAGGGATAAGGTTACATCGCAACCTCCAATCCCGTATGAAAAGATAGAATGTACACACCATAATGTCATACAACCTGAACCACAATTAATACCAGAAGACTCTCCACTTGGATTTTATCCGTGCCGAAAATAACAAAGGATACTTACCAAGAAATATGATATTATTCAAAATGTAATCCCACCGGGACTGTGAACTCGTAAACCCTTTTACAAAATCCACGGTTGTTCTATTTAATTCCCACCGAGGAAATATTGAAGCACCTCTAATAACTTAAGAACTCAATGTTTGACTTCTAACTAATGGCAACTCAAAACACTTATCAACGATCTCAACCACACGTCTCTTAACTGCCTCCCTAAAACACCTAAGGAAAGTTGGTACAAACTATCGCTCCCAGAATATATCATGTATTGGCAACAGTACTATACACGAAGAATCTCTTACTTCGATGCACCATCCTTTAAAGCACACACAACAAGGTTTCAAGGTCCATCGGGAACCATTGAACCCAAATTCAAGCATAACATCGTACCCACTTAAGTACAATCAGATGTTACCTCTTGAGGCTTTACGAGCAAACCAATCCTCAATTCAAACTTAACTAATAAAATATATGGGTACTGGTAAAGACTAATCATACCGATACAAGATAAATCAAGTACTAGTACCGCCTGAAGCTGGTATCAGTACTTCCTCAAATGGTCATTACTTGCATTCATAGGACGGTTCACAAGAACATCACAACACTCTAACTCGAACTGAACTTCGTATAATCCATCACTTAACAAGTTCATTTCAGTTGTGTGGTGATCAAAACACGATCAACCATTCTCAAATAGCTCGACCTATTTGTCATCTCCAAACCTAACTTCCTTGTTGTAGCGGTAGACATAACACCCTATTCTCTTGTATGCGTATACATCCTAGTTAACACGACAAGATGTTCTTGAAGATTTGAAAATCTCATTAGCTAATCATGCGGTTAATTAGCTTTCCCAACGTATAGGGGTATTTTGGTAATTACTTTATCATCGCTCTCATTTACAAAATCCTCGTACAATCATACTTCTCATGCAAAGCATCAAATTGGTATTCAGGACAAAATCTGGTGGCCCTCACCCTAACATCATTGAAACATCTCATGAGTCAACGTAGACATCAAACCTTACCACGACATGTCTTAGAGAGAGAAAATTTCTTTTTGAAAATTATTTTGAAATTACTAGCCTCAACACTTTAACCATAAGCATCTTGTTCTCGAACTAATCTCAAAAAAAACATATGTACTCCATAATCGGTTAAACGAGTCATCCATCTTATGAGACAGATAACGATCTTTCACTATCACTTAACAAGCTGTCGAAGATTCTTCCATCATTTAAACGAACCAACTTCCTATGAGCGAACAAGTCTGATTTACCTTTGGGTAAAACACTCAAACAAAATAAGATCCGTTCGAGTTGGGCCCTCGCAACTGAACCTCCGACTTTCTTATAGAGTGACAGGCACCAACACCCAATTCGGCCTTACCCTAACATCCACGCATGTCTTTGTCAAGGAGGAAGTCCCAACAACTCCCTTAGGAAGCATAAACGAATACCCTGATAGTCTAGAAGCTCTTTAGCGTTGAACTCTCTATATTGGCATCTATCAAACGGTCAAGCATGTCTCCTAAACATGTTGTGCCCACTACAAAAATTATGATAAAAGGGTAATGGTTCAACATTCTTATCACCAAAATTTTGGTTCTTTCAAGGTCTTGAAGTCTCGGGCACATCTTTTGACATAGTAAGCTAGCGTCGCACTTGATTAATCAAATCAATGTCTAGGGTATAAAAACTCTTAGAAGGCTTCTCTATCGAGCATTCAAAACTTCTCACCTCGGTCAAAATAACACGAACTAGTGGATCCTGAGTTCACCATCTCTGAGAGATACACTTAAGAAAAGCAATGATACTTTTCAAGTATCAACAAGACTCATTTTAAGAGAACAAATGGTTCTCTAGCTAACGTGCATCCACTGGTCGACTTTGAGAATGGTTTATTCATACTCGTATCATGAGGGTCATCTGCGCAGACTGATAAAGATTTTTTAACATAACCCTCATATCGTATCTAAAGGCTTTTGGATAGACTACCACATAAAATGAAGACACCATCAACTTTGGCGTCATTCAACAATTTCTCATCTCAACCATCCAAGGCGATCTCACCCTCAAAATCGCTCTCATGAGCGACTTAGCTCTTAACTCAGCCCTCTTAGCCATGATCGTAGCCATCTTAACATCGCAACATTGGACGCACAATTAGGATTTTAGTCTCAAAGAGTACAAACTTAATTTAAGGGCTTGTATTCACTAGACACCTTACAACAACACCTATACCACCCGGGGGTTTCCTAGAACAAGCTAAACCTAAGCTCTGATACAACTAAATATACCACCTCAATCCCAATTCAGATCCGAAGTACTACATTTGGGTCACCCAAACCCCGACCCATCGAATTTCCATTTAAAATAATAAGTTTAGCCTTTTCTATTTAAATCAAATCATGCATATCCTTATGAAATTAAGTAAGCAATACAAATCAGTTTACAAAACTGGAGCTTGAAGCTTAAAACATCGTATAATAAAACAATATTTCAAATAAGATACAGACTCGACCAAGTAAGGTCCTATGAATACACAACCCATTAAATACAAGTTTTATACTCTGATGATCACATCTTGCTGAAATCTCATATTGATAGTGCTCCTCGATCTCGCGATCCAACGATCAACCTACGCACAAAAATAAAGATTTTGAATGATGAGCTTACAAAGCTCAATGGTACATTTCTACTATACCACGGTTCATGATTATCATAAAATAAGCATGCGAGATATTTATAGTCAAAAGAGAATAAATATAGCTTCACCAACTATGAGTCAACATCTAACCTAGACGAGCTAGAGTTCTTTGATCACCTATCTCAAGACATTATTAATTTACAAGAAGATTTACATGTTCCAAAAAGCTTTATAAAACTCAAGATCATAATCCCATTGAGTTAATACATGTGCAAGATATCATACATGGAACACGAGCCCCAACCATGCCCGAAACTCATTAGATCATATGTGCAAAACACACATACCAAACAACAACACTGGAGTGAGGACCGAATCACAAAGCACCGGGAACGTACACTCTATGGATGAGGTCGGGTCACACAACATCGAAACATACAACTTGGGTGAGTCCCGGTCATATAGCATCGGAACATACACCAATGCTCGGAATCCCTCTTGAGTATCTACACTCTGGGTGAGACCGGGCCACCTAGCATCAGAACATACACCCATACTCAGAATCTCATCTCAAGTATTTTCGAAAGAGGCCCGTGTTATATAGCATCGGTAACCTCTATTAGATATTTCTCTTACCATGGTGTTGCAAAATGTCTTAGGTATTCGGATCCCATCAATCAAGTGCATGCATGGCACATCACATCATTATATAACCATATCGTCATGTGGTTGCTATCCACACAAAAGTCATACAACACTTTTACCAAGTTCTTGTGTTTTATGCTCGAGTAGAAGGAGATTCATCACTTTCTTAGTTTTACAACTCATTTTAAGCCATTAGGGGTCAATTGGATCAAACAATATAATTTTTCAACCTTCTAGGCAAAAACTAATATTTTTGGGCAGATTGCCCAGAGAGTATCGATACCCTACTACGCGTACCAATACCTACTATATGTGTATTGATACATGGTTTCTTAGGGGAAAGGGTTGACCGACAACACAGTACCGATACATGAGGACAATGTATCGATACCCATTCGGTACGGATTCACCCCAAGACGTACCGATACTAATTTTTGTCACTGGAATTTGATGGAGCAGGGACGGTACTGATATGCCCCCCACATGTATCAATACCTCCCTTAACCAATAGCTTGAATTGGCACAAAATCAATGGGGTACCGATATTGGCTTGTACCATATTAGTACACGAGCAAAGAATTTGAATTTTAGAGCTCTAAATTCATCCAAACACTCCCTCAATCATTATAAAAAAGACGCCAAAATAAACTTACATGTTATGGAAGGTGTTTATGGTGGTATACTACCATTTTTACTAGTTATTAACACCAAAACACAGATTTACCATTAACAAGCATTTAAACACTGCAATCACCAAATCTAGCAACCCTAAACCATAATATCAAGCAAGGCAATTATTTTATGATCCTTAGGAAACATAGGAGTCAGAGGTATATTGACCTTATCAAGGATTGACGGATTTAGCTCCAACACCAAAACCCCTTTAGAACTCCCATTTATTGAAAAAGCTCCCAAATCATCCCCTCACGCCAAACAATCATTGAAGTTGAATCAAAACTTGAATTAACAACTAAGGGTAAACTTTACTATGAATTTACACCTTAAAAAATCATAGGAGAAACTTTATGAAGCTTTGAACCTAAAACCCCATGAATGGATAACTTGCCCATTTGAGGAGGGAAGACATTTTTCTTGAAGCTTTTGAGGAGGAGATTAATATACTCGAATCCTAGCTCTTGGATGGAATAAAGGAGTACCAAAGCTTGAATCTTTGATGGTTGAAAGCTACGGTTTCATGGAGGAAAAGAGATGAATGAAGAAGAAAGAGAAAAATGATAAGGAAAGTGGTGATATTACTCCCCTTTATTTCTCCCAACCCACGTGAAAGACCCAAAAATGAAGGGATGGGCAGCCTTCAATTTAAATTGGGGTAAAATCACTACATACAACCCTTAATTTCTCATCTTTTACAAAATGGTCACCTTTCCATCCAATATAATCTAATTCTCATCCAAAAAGGCCCAAACTTGGCCCAACGAGTCCAAAAACCCAACTCAACGCAAAGGTCCATAACCCAGGTCAACACCCAACCATTGACTCAAAAATTTGGGTCGTTATAGAATCATACTTGCAATGTTTACGACTGAATAAGTTACGGGCACCTTATGCAAGAGAGAAAGAATCTGATCATACTGCTCATGTGTAAACGTAGGGGTTGCAGTAGAAGTAATAGAAGTAGGAGATCCCGAAACGACCTTAGTAGCATAAGCCAAGCTCATATTGGTTGCCGAAAGTGGACTTTTCCTCTTGGTAAAATGAAAATCCATAGGAAAACCCACTAGCCAGTAGCAATTCTCTCTTTTCTGACCTTTAATCTTATAATGATCATATATGCCATTAAACCATCTTCGAGGCACACTTCCAGAAGAATTGGAATATAGAGCAGTAACATCAACAAGAGAATTGGAAGAAACACCTGATAAATGTGCCCTATGAGATTCCTCTTGCACAACCATGGAATACGCGCGATTCATAGCAGGAAGTGGTTGCATTAAAAAAATTGGCTTATGATTGCAGCATAGGTCTCGTTAAGACCCATGAGAAATTGAAACAACCTCTGTTGAATTAAATGTTGAGTAGTACGTTGAGCATTATCACAATTACAAGATACCAAAGGAACCAAAGCATAATACTCGTTCCAAAGGAGTTTGATACGCATAAAATAAGAAGAAACAGATGCATCACCTTGACTCAGTAAAGCAATTTCGCGATGAAGGAAGCAAACTCATGAACCATCCACCTTTTTGAACCTCTCCTTGAGATCCTTCCAAACAAACGTTGCATCAGAAACAAAAACAATCCTGACTGAGAGCTCTTTGCTCACCGTATTCAAAATCCATAACAAAACACTTGCATTGCAACGCTCCTATTGCGAATACAAGTCCTCAGGATAGATATCCTTCCGGTAGCTACCGTCAATGAAACTGAGTTTGTTTTTGGCAAATAGCGCGATACGCATCGATCTACTCCAAATGTTATAATTCTCAACACCAAGGAGTTAATGTGAGATGAGGAAAACATTAGGCGTATTGGAACGATGAAGGAAGAGATGATGATTGAAATCGGTTGTCGAATTTGCCATTGATAAGAGAATGAAAGAATATTAATCAGAGAATGAAAACCAAAAATTAGGGTTAATGCAAACCTTAAATGTCACACCCCAAAAACTGGTATAGTCAGAATTAGGTTCTAGTAATCAGAAATTTTGTATCGTCTATTCCCGAATAGTGTAATTGCTCAATATTTGTATCCAATTTTAAAGTAATGGAAGTTGATTGGGCTTAATTAAAGTTGTTGGAACTTTTTGTAAGGAATGAAAATCATTTGGTGACTACATTATGAAAATTCAAAGTTTGGGGACAAAATGCAAACTTTGAAAAGTTGAAAGACCATCATTGTAATTAAACCGTTTCTAAAGCTGACAACATGTGTGGAAATAGAAAATGAAGCTTAAGTGAAGATTAAAAAGGTTTCCTCCCAAGCTAGAAAACTATGTTATTGGTTGCTTGGGAGGCAACCAATAAAGAGTAGTAAACTACTCATTTAAGCCTAGTAGATAAAAGAAAAATAGGGGAAAACATTGTTTAAATATGAACCGAGACCAATTCCCACTCTTTTCATCATTTTCCTAGCAAAGCTAAGCAAGCACCTCCATTGTCATCTTCAAGCTTAAGCTCAAACAAGCACCTCAATCCAATCTTTGATCTTTGTTTGATTTCAATATACCATTTGGAAGCTTTTAGCTTGCTCAAGTGGTGGAAGACAAGACATCTTCACCATCTTCATTATCGAGCACTTCCAGCGGCAAGGGGATCGTTATTTAAGAACCTTGAAGCCTCCGAGCATTAGGTGAGTGTAGTTGTGTTTCAGGATCAGCTAAGTGCCATCCTGGTTGCATTTCAATTGTGTTTACATTGTGTCTTCATTTGGATATCTCAAGTAGAGCTTACATTGTGTTTACAGCCCTGCATATTTGGCCTAGTTAGACCCAAGTCAAGCATAGGGTATCGATACAGGTCTAAGTGTACCGGTACAGATTTTGGTAGTAAGGTTTGGGAAATAAATTGTATTGATACGGCCTTAGGGTGTATCGAAACGTGTTAACACCGGTCAATTAGTATCGATACGGGCTTAGCAGTATTGATATAGGGTCTACTAAGTGAGGTCAACTTTGGTCAACCTGTATCGATACAACCTCAGTGGTATCGATACAGGGCATTAGTTATTCAAGACTATAATTAAATCTATGCATATCTGTATCGATACAGCACCAAGGTGTACTAATACAGAGATAGTTACTCGTATTGATATGGCGCGAAGGTGTATAGATACAAAGGTAGTTAATTATGTTAAAAGGCATTGAATGTAGTTTTAAATAGTTTACAAAATAGTCACTGAATATTGTATGGTCTAATTGGATAGGTAAATGACCTCTGTTTGTAATGAAATTTCATAGACTAATAACTAGTAAGTTAAATTTTATATTGATAACATGAATTTCAGTTAAAGACCCTTGATTTGTAAAAATTACATTTAAGTCCCTAAGTTTGAAAAAGTTTAAAATTGACCCCAATTTGAGTATGTTGTTAATAAGTTAGTTTGTTAATCCTCAAAAGAGATTAATAAAACATTCTGATTTAATTTTCGATCTCTGAATAAGGTGTTACATTTATGGTATTAGAGCCAGGTTTAGCGATTCTAGGACTAAATCGAGGCTTGTCATGAGTTTGTATGTACAGATGCCACCTAGGAGTTTATTTATTTATGTGAATTATGACTTACAACTAACACGATTTAACCATTTCTGTTTGATTAGACTTAAGAATGTCTACACCTAACAATAGACGTGTCGCAATGGAACTACACCCCAGCTCCTCTTCGACACAAGGGGACAATCTTGGAGCTAAAATTTGACCTGAACATGTGGGACATAATAACCCACCCAATCCTCTTCCAATACCTCCCGCTCTGTAGGAGTACTTGACTTCCATGGAAGAGATGATTAAGCAGGTGGTTGTTTCTCTTAGGCAAGAGCATCCACCTCAGTCTAGTGTAGCATCTTCACCTGTCTCGAGAGCCTCTATCAACAAGCTCAAACAATACCCAGTCTATACCTTCATTGGCCAGGAACAAGATAATCCCGAAGTAGCAAAATATTGGCTAGAAAATACTCTTAAGGTCCTGAATAAGCAACTGATGTGCCCAGACAAACATAAGCTGGAATGTGCTCTGACATTGATTGCTGAAGAGGCTCAGAACTGGTGGGACACCGTGACATATGTAGACCTGAGCACAGGGTTATGAGGGACTTCTTCCTTCAGGAATTTCACAAGAAGTATATTAGTGATTACTACATTGCTGAAAGACATAAGAAGTTCCTCCATCTGAGACAAGGAGGAAGACCCGTGGAGTAATACATACATGATTTCTGCAAGTATTCGAGGCATGGTGCGAAGATCATACGCACTGAGAAGGAAAAATTTTAAATGTTTATCAATGGCCTTTGTGATGAATTACACCCTCTCTTCACTACCTTGGAGTTGGAGGACTTTCAGACTTTGGTTAACCGAGCAATTGCTACTGAGGCCTCCCAGAAGGCTTATCAAAGAAGGAAAAAGAATCAAGCCAGACCTGATAAAATATTTTGAGATGATTCCAAGCCTCTTATGCCTCAAAAGAAAGGTAGACAGTGGGACCAAAAGTCTGGCACCTTTCAACAACTACCAAGGATAGGATACGTGCCATAATCCAAATCTCAAGGAACATCTGTTACTCGCACTACTCCGGTTGATATCACAGGTAGTTCTCGAAGAAGTTCATAGATCCCTTTATGTGGCTCTTTTCAGAAAAAGGTATCTCAGGCCATGTCGCAGATAGACTGGATCTTACTATCTTTGTGGGGAAATAGGTCACTTTATTAGGCAATGTCTGTAGAACTCGAATGCTCTTACCTTTGTGGCTTCTCAGAGCAATGTTGCTAAAGGAAAGGGAGGGAAGCAAGTGCAGACTGGTTCAACGGGGAGACCTCGCAACCAAATCCTCCTTCAGTTTGGCATGACCCCTAGGCTTCAGCCTAAATGTACCACATTCGAGGTTGAGAACATAAGGATGATCCCAATGTGATAGCAGGTATGTTGGAATTATGTTATGATCTTATTTATGCCTTGGTGGATCTAGGCTCTACGCATTCCTTTATTAGTGAACCATTGATTGGGAAGTATGCCCTAGAACCTGAACTAGTCACCTCTGAGATAATCATCTCTAACCCACTAAAAGATAGTGTGGTTATATTGTTAATATGTAAAGCTTGTCCTCTGAGGATCCAAGGGATCCCATTTTTGGCCAATTTGATAGCTTTTCCTTTCCGTGAGTTTGATCTTATCCTAGGCCTTAATTGGTTAGCTAAACATCAAGCCTGGGTAAACTATTCGAAAAAAGTTATACCTCTATGGACTCGACAAGGAAAGTATAACTTTGATGAAAACCAAACCCGAGCCTAATAAAGCTATCATGTATGCTAAGGAGTCTAAAGAAGATACAAATCTTGAAGATGTACAGGTGGGAAGGAATTTCTTGATGGGTTTCCTGGTGAACTTTTAGGACTCTATCCGACCTGAGAAGTAGAATTCGAAATTGAAATGCATCCAGAGAATACACCAGTCTCCATTGCTCCATATAGGATAGCTCATGTCGAATTAAAAGAGTTGAAGGCCTAAATCCAAGATCTTTTGGACAAAGGATTTATCCAACCGAGTTCTCACCCTGGGGAGCACCAGTTTTGTTTGTTAAGAATAAAGATAGGTCAATGCGTCTGTTCATTGACTATCGTCGGTTAAATAAAGTAACAATCAAGGTTAAGTATCTATTACCGAGGATCGATGATCTCTTTGATCATTTGAAGGGTTCTTCTTTCTTCTCTAAGATAGACCTGCAATTCGAGTACTATCAAATGTTAGTGAAGGAGTTCGACGTCCCAAAGACTGTCTTCCAAACTAGATATGGCCATTATGAGTTTCTGGTAATATCTTTTAGGCTTACCAATGCACCTGTAGCCTTCATGGACCTGATGAATCATGTATTATGGCCTTATCTAGATAAATTCATTGTTGTGTTCATATATGACATCTTGATCTTTTCTAAGGACACTGCCACTCATGAAGAACATCTCTGGATTGTACTTTAGACTCTCCAGGAGAAACAGTTGTACGCTAAGTTTAGTAAATGTGAGTTCTGGCTATCTGAAGTATCCTTTTTTGGGACATGTGATCTCCTCTATGAGAATTCAAGTTGATCCAAAGAAGATTCAAGCAGTTATTTATTGGATCCCTCCGAAGAATATTGGAGAAGTTCGTAGTTTTTTGGGTTTTGCAAGGTACTACCGTAGATTCGTTAAAGGATTCTCAATAATTGCTGCACCCTTGAAGAAGCTTCTTCATAAAGAAACTCTTTTTTTATGGATAGAAAAACAACATAAGAGTTTTGATCAACTTAAACAAGTCCTAACTTATGCCCTTGTTTTGGTGCAACCAGAGTAGGCAAGGACTTCACTGTGTACAGTGATGCATCCCACTTAGGATTAGGCTGTGTATTGATGCAAGAAGGAAAATTCATAGCTTATACCTCACGTTAGCTTAAACCACATGAGCTAAACTACCCAACACGTGATTTGGAGCTAGCTGTTGTTGTGTTTTCCCTAAAAATTTGGAGGCACTATCTTTACGGTGATAAGTGTTACTTGTACACTGATCACAAAAGCCTAAAATATCTCTTGACTTAGAAAGAGTTGAATCTCTATCAACGTCAGTGGATGGAACTTTTAAAGGACTATGACTTGGTCATTGACTACCATCCAGGTAAAGCCAATGTCGTAGCTGATGCCCTTAGTCGAAAGCCTACTCTTTCTTTGAGATACTTAAATGCTTACTTCTGGCTTAAGAACCATGGTAAGTTATTGGCTGAATTGAGAGTTCAATCAACCATCATGTCACGAATCAAAGCACTCCAAGAGTCTGACAAGGAATTGCGAACCCTTATTGCCAAGATAAGGACAAGTAGGATCCTTACTTTGCTATGAATTCCAAAGGTTAATTGTGCTTTTGAAACCGTATTTGTGTCCCCGATGATGATGATCTTCAGAATCAAATTATGAGTAAAGCTCATTCGAGTCTTTTTTCCGTTCACCCTAGAGCTATCAAGATGTATAAAGACTTGAAGGAGCTGTATTGGTGGTCTGGTATGAAAAATGAAGTCACAGACTTTGTGGCTAGGTGTTTAACCTCCAAAAGGATTAAAACCAAGCACAAGGTGCATGCTGGTGTCACATCCCGAAAACTGGCCTAGTCAGAAATAGGTCCCGATAATCGAAAAATTTTGAATCCAATATGTATAATGTTGTAATGAATGACCATTGCACCCCTCTTGTTGTAATAGAATTACAATTTTGGCCCTATGTGAGTAAATGGACCCCTTGTATGAAATTCGAAGCCCAAAGTGTAAGTCTGGGCTAGTCGTATCAATACGGTCATATGAGTATCGATACAGTCTAACCGTCAAAAACTAACCTCCTAATTTTAGCGGGGGTGAACCGATATAGGCAGAGGCGTATCGATACGGGTCTCCTGTTTTAAGCAAATCTGATGTTGTTTTGATAAGGAAGTGATGTAAGGTGGTGAGTCACCTCTATGCTTGTCCAAACCCACGTGAAATCATCAGAATTCATAAATCAATTAGGTCAAAAGCTATCTTAGGAAGTTGCAACTCTTGGGTTAAGGAAACCCTTTAAGGAATGAAAGATTCCTATTGGTCCTCATGTGGGTGAGTTATCATTAGGGGGTAAACCTTCTTAATTCACCAAAGAGGAAAGCTCTCACCACTAGTCCAAATCCTCCAGAAAGTAAAATTATTGTTTTTCACAAAGCAAGCACACACCTCTATTGTTGCTCTACCTCAAGCTAAGAACACACTCTCTCTAGTCACCTTAAGCTTATCTCCTCTTCAATCTATAGGCATCATATTAAAGTTATTTATCGGGTAAGACAAAGCCCACTTTCGATTATTGAATTCCATGTAGGATGGGAGCTTAATTTTGATTTGAAATTCTAAGTTAGGCCTAAACTATATTGTCAATTTGTTTATAATGATTTCTATTGTTTTTCTAGCTCAAAACAAGGAGGAAAATGATCCATCAATCCCGATCGAAGCTAGGAACAAAGGAATCAACATTCGGGAATCCTAGAGCCTTCGAATCTTAAGGTGAATGTAGTTGTGTCAAGGGATAGGCATGGTGGCATCCCCTTTGCATTATTTGTGATTATGTTGCATTTGATCAAAGGCTCACGTAGAGCTACTATGTTGGATTTGATTGGTAAATTCGATAAGTACCTTGTACTATTTTGATATGTGAAAATATGGTTATGATATACTAAGTATGTGGTTCATGGATTCGATATGAATATGATATGTTATATGGAGCTAAGGCTCGTTTTGATGTTTGATATGTTATGAATTGAAAAAAAATATGAAATATGTGATCTTTGTGAAATGATGGACATTGGATACAATTGGCATGCCATAGGATTATTGAGCTCGGTTAAGTAAGAGAGGACTGCGGTCCGAGGCTACAGCCTATATGTGGGGGAAATAAGGATGGATTGTGTAAGGGATATGTTTCTGGAGCTACGACCTATTTTCGATATGTGGTGTAAATGGGAATCCGTGTATCCAATGGTACCTAATGGAAATTCTATGTGCTTATGAACTTTGGTATGAAAATATGAAAATATGTGATTGTGTGAAATAAGCATGAAAATGTGTACATGAAACCATGCCTATGTAGATTACTTGTTCATCATGTCATGCTAAATATTGATTAATCATTGTATTCGTTATAACTACCTCACTAGGCTATGTAAGCCTAACATGTGTGTCTCATGCATTTTTCAGGACCTTAAACTATTCCGAGCTACGATCGTGCTGTTGCGGTTGCAAGTCACATCTTCACCTTATACGTATGTTATCCTTTGCTATAAACTCCTACTGAAGTGGCATATGGTCCGAACATGTTTTGTATGAGCATCCTGATACTTGTGTAATAGCCCTATAATGACCTAGTGTTGTATGCATGAAATGGTATGTTTTGAGAATGTCAAGTTTGTCAAAAAGAGCCTAAAACGAGCCTAAAGTGAAAACTAGGTAACCGGATTCCAAAATGCTATAAAATTTGGTATAATAGTAGATTATTAGATTTTAGGCGTGCTGGTAAAATTTGGTAATAATTGGACAGCATTTGGGGAGTCAAATCAGATAAAAACCAGATAAAATTTGTCATTACAGGCCAGACGTATCGATACGGGGAAGCCTGTATCGATATGGCCTTGCATATTTGGTCTTTGATGAAGCAGGGAGTATTGATAACTAGGAAGTGTATCGATACGGATTTGGATAGTAAGGCTTGAAAATTTAATTGCATCGATACGGTCTCAGGTGTACCGAAACGAGTCAACCTAAGTCAACGTGTATCGATACGGATATAGATGTATCGGTACGAGGTCATTGACCTTAAACCTGGAAGTTGTGAAATTCAACATAGCGTATTGATACAGGCTATAGTGTATCGGTACGGTGTCAATTAATTATGTTAAAAGGCTTAAGAAACAGTTTTAAAGGAATTACAAATTGGCCACTAATAATTATATGGCTTAAATGGATAGGTAAGGGATATCTGATAACAACGAAACTTCACAGGTTAATAATTGGAGAGACTAATTACAAGTCGGTAAGAAAGAATCTGGATTAGGATCACTAATTTGTAACGTGTACAATTTAGTCCATTTAGTTTTAAAAGTTTTAAATTTAACATTAATTTCAAATCCGATCTCCGATTCTGTTCCCTGATAACACTTTTCCACCCGGTTCTCTACTAGACCAGGAAGGAGGTATTAAAATTGTGGTATCAGAGCCAGGTTATCCACCCAAGCTTGGTGTTCAGCTAGCCAATCGAGGCCTAGAATGAGATCAAACTCATGGAAAGGCAAGGCCATCAAGTTGACCAAAAATGGGATCCCTTGAATCCTTAGAGGGCAATATTTACAAATCATTCGGATGGTCACACTATCTCCTAGTGGATTGGAGACAACTATCTCAGAGGTAACTGGTTCCGATTCTAAAGCATGCTTCTCGATCAAAGGTTCACTAATGAAAGACTGCGTAGATCCTGGATCTATCAATGCATAAACATAATCGAAACATAGTTCTACCATACCTACAATCACATCAGGGTCATCTTCTTGTTCGCGGCCTCGGACATGATACATCTGAGCCGAAGTTTGTGGGTCACAGCCAACTATAGGTGCACTATTGTTGTGCAGTCTACCTGCGGATATGGTTGGCACTACTTTTGCTCTTCTCCCTTTATTAGGATTGTTCTGAGAAGAAATTATATCTCCTTGGGCTCGGTAAGGAAATTATAACCTTGATGAAGTCTGAAGTCGAGCCTAAAAAGAGTCTCATATATGCCATGGAGTCTAAGAAGGATTTAAAGCTTGAAGATGTGTCAGTTGTGAAGGAATTTCTTGATGTTTTACCCGATGAACTTCCGGGACTCCCTCTCACCCGTGAAGTCAATTTCGGGATAGAAGTACCACCTGGAACCACTCGGGTCTCCACTACTCTGTATAGAATGCCTCTGGTGGAGTTGAAGGAGTTAAAAGCTCAAATTTGAAGACCTTCAAGATAAGGGATTCATCCGACCGAGTTCCTCACCTTGGGGAGCATCGGTTTTGTTTGGCTATTACCGTAGATTCATTAAGGGATTCCTATTACTTGCAGCACCCTTAACGAAGCTTCTCCTCAAGGATACTCCTTTTGTGTGGACTGTTGATCAGCAGAGGAGTTTCGATCAGCTCAAGCAAGTCCTCACTCATGCCCCAGTCATGGTACAACCTGAGTGGGGCAAGGATTTCACCATGTACAGTGATGCATCCCACATGTGATTAGGCTGTGTTCTAATGCAAGAAGGCAAAGTTGTAGCTTATGCCTCACATCAACTCAAGCCGCACGAGCTGAACTATCCGACTCATGATCTAGAACTTGCCGCAATTGTGTTTACTTTAAAAATTTGGCAGCATTATCTTTATGGTGAGAAAAGTTATCTCTACACTGATCACAAAAGCTTGAAATAACTCCTAACTAAAAAAGAGTTAAACCTTCGTCAACGCCGATGGATGGAGCTATTGAAAGATTACGATTTGGTCATTGACTACCATCCAGTAAAGCCAATATGGTGGCTGACGCTCTTAGCCGGAAGCCCGCTTCTTCTTCGAGATACTTGAAGGCTCACTTTCGACTCAGAAAGCATGGCAAATTGTTAGGTAAGTTGAGAGTTCACTCCACCATTGTATCTCGAATTAAGGCACTCCAAGAAACTGATGAGGAGTTGCAACCCCTTATTGCTAAGGTCAAGGATAGCTTAGCTCCTGACTTTGCTTTGAATTTTGAAGGGTTACTGTATTTCCGCAACCGCATTTATGTTCCCGATGATGATGATCTTCAAAACCAAATCCTAAGTGAAGCTCATTCTAGCCCTTTCTCTGTTCACCCTGGAGCTATCAAAATGTACAAAGATCTAAAGGAGATCTATTGGTGGTCCGGTATGAAGAATGAAATCACGGACTACGTAGCTAGGTGTTTAACTTGCCAACGGGTCAAAGCCGAGCACAAGGTACCTACAGGTCTTTTGCAACCCATTAAACTTCTGCAATGGAAATAGGAGCGTATCACGATGGACTTCGTAAGTGGCTTACCTTTGATTCCAAAGAAAAATGATACCATTTCGGTCATTATGGACCGATTTACCAAGTCTGCTCACTTTCTTCTAGTAAGAATGGATTTCAGCTTGCCTAAGCTCATGAAGTTGTACATCTGCGAAGTCATTTGTTTACACGAAATTTTGGTATCTATCATCTTTGATCGTGACCCACGATTTACGTCTTGGTTTTGGAAGACCTTTCACGAGGCTTTAGGAGCGCAAGTATATCTTAGCACTACTTTCCATCCTCAAACTGACGGCCAATCTAAAAGAGTTATTTAGGTAACTCTAAGCCTTTCTCTAAGCTATGTGAACATGTGTTTGTATCAATCATTATTCTTCCTTGTAGATTTTGAAAGATATGCTCCGAGCTCGTGTCTTCGACTTCGGGAATACGTGGGAGAAATCCCTACCCTTGGTCGAATTTGCTTACAACAACAGTTACCAGGCTTCAATTCAAATGGCCCCATATGAAGCTCTCTATGGAAGTAGGTGTAGAACCCCTCTTTGTTGGACTGAACTCAGTGAAGGCAAGATGCTAGGTCCTAACTTACTTCAGGAAACCGAAGAAAGGACTACCATTATTCGTGAACGGCTTAAGGCTACCTTCGACCGATATAAGTCCTATACCGATCTAGGAATGAGAGATATTTAGTATGAGGTTAGTGAAAAGGCCTTCCACAAAGTATCTCCGTGGAAGAAGATTCTTCGTTTCGAAAAGAAGGGAAAACTAAGTCCTCGTTTTATTGGCTCGTTCGAGGTGATTGAGAAAGATAGACATGTTGCTTACTGATTAGCTCTCCCTAAGGAGTTAAGTCAGATTCACAATGTTTTCTATGTTTCTATGCTACATAAATACATATCAGTTCATTCTTACGTGATTAAACCAGAATATGTAGAGATTCAATCCAATCTGGCGTTCGAGGAAGAACCAGTGCAGATCCTCGCACGAGAAGTTAAACGGTTACGTAACAAGACTGTGCCCTTAGTGAAAGTTTTTTGGCGAAGTCACTCTGTTGAAGAAGCAACATGGGAACCCGATGAGACTATGCAGAAACAGTATCCATACCTATTTACCCGAGATGAAAATTCGAGGACAAATTTTCTTAAGGGGAAGAGTTGTCACATCCCAAAAACCAGTCTAGTTGGAAGTAGGTCCCGATAATCATAAAATTTTGAATCCTAAGTGTATAATATTGTAATGAATGACCACTTTACCCTTCTTGTTGTAATAGAATTACAATTTTGGCCCTCTGTGAGTAAATGGACACCTTGTGTGAAATTCGAAGCCCAAAATGTAAGTCTGGGCTAGTCATATCGATACGGTCATATGAGTATCGATACGATCTAACCGTCAACAACTAACTTCCTAATTTTAGCGGGGGCGTACTGATACAGGCAGAGGCGTATCGATACGGGTCCCTTGTTTTGAGCAAATCTGATGTCATTTCCATAAGAAAGTGGTGTAAGGTGGTGAGTCACCTCTATGCTTTTCTAAACCCACGTAAAATCATCAGAATTCATAAATCAATAAGTTATCATTAGGAACTTGCAAAAGCTATCTTAGGAAGTTGCAACTCTTGGGTTAAGGAAACCCTTTAAGGAATGAGAGATTCCTATTGGTCCTCATGTGGGTGAGTTATCATTAAGAGGGTAAACCCTTCTTAAATCACCAAAGAGGAAAGCTCTCACCACTCGTCCAAATCCTCCTGAAAGTAAAATTATTGTCTTTCACAAAGCAAGAACACACCTCCATTGTTGCTCTACCTCAAGCTAAGCACACACCTCTCTCTAGTCACCGTAAGCTCATATCATCTTCAATCTAAAGGCATCATATTAAAGCTATTTATCGGGTAAGGTAAAGCCCTCTTTTGATTATTGAATTCCATGTAGGATGGGAGCTTAATTTCGATTCGAAATCCTAAGTTAGGCCTAAACTATATTGTAAATTTGTTTATAATGATTCCTATTGTTTTCCTAGCTCAAAACAAGGAGGAAAATGATCCATCAACTCCAATCAAGTCTAGGAACAAAGAAATCAACATTCGAGAATCCTAGAGCCTTCGAATCTTATGGTGAGTGTAGTTGTGTCAAGGGATAGGCATGGTGCCATCCCCTTTGCATATTTGTGATTATGTTGCATTTGATCAAAGGCTCACGTAGAGCTACTATGTTGGATTCGATTGGTAAATTCGATAAGTACCTTGTACTATTTTGATATGTGAAAATATGGTTATGATATGCAAAGTATGTGGTTAATGGATTCGATGTGAATATGATATGTGATATGGAGCTAAGGCTTGTTTTGATGTTTGATATGATATGAATTGAAAGAAAATATGAAATATGTGATCTTTGTGAAATGACGGACATTGGATACAATTGGCATGCCATAGGATTATTGAACTCGGTTAAGTAAGAGAGGACTGCGGTCCGGGGCTACGGCCTATATGTGGGGGAAATAAGGATGGATTGTGTAAAGGATATGTTTCCGGAGCTACGGCCTATTTCCGAGATATGGTGTAAATGGGAATCCATGTATCCAATGGTACCTAATGGAAATTCTATGTGCTTATGAACTTTGGTATGAAAATATGAAAATATGTGATTGTGTGAAATAAGCATGAAAATGTGTACATGAAACCATGCCTATGTAGATTACTTGTTCATCATGTCATGCTAAATATTGATTAATCATTGTATTCGTTATAACTACCTCACTAGGCTATGTAATCCTAACATGTGTGTCTCATGCATTTTTCAGGACCTTAAACTATTCCGAGCTACGATCGTGTTGTTGTGGTTGTAAGTCATATCTTCACCTTATACGTATGTTATCCTTTGCTATAAACTCCTACTGAAGTGGCATATGGTCCGAACATGTTTTGTATAAGCATCTCGATACTTGTGTAATAGCCCTATAATGACCTAGTGTTGTATGCATGAAATGATATGTTTTGAGAATGTCAAGTTTGTCAAAAAAGAGCCTAAAACGAGCCTAAAGTGAAAACTAGGTAAACAGATTCGAAATGCTATAAAATTTGGTATGACATTAGATTAATGGATTTTAGGCGTGCTGGTAAATTTGGTAATAATTGGACAACATTTGGGGAGTCAAATCAGATAAAAACCAGATAAAATTTGTCATTACAGGCCAGGCGTATCGATACGGGGAAGCCTGTACCGATATAGCCTTGCATATTTGGTCTTTGATGATGCAGGGAGTATCGATAACTACGAAGAGTACCGATACGGATTTGGACAGTAAAGCCTAAAAATTTAATTGCATCGATACGGCCTCAGGTGTACCGAAACGAGTCAACCCAAGTCAACATGTATCGATACGGGTATAGACGTATCAGTACGAGGTCGTTGACCTCAAACCTGGAAGTTGTGAAATCCAACATAGCGTATCGATACAGGCTATAGTGTATCAGTACTGTGTCAGTTAATTCTGTTAAAAGGCTTAAGAAACAGATTTAAAAGAATTACAAATTGGCCACTAATAATTATATGGCATAAATGGATAGGTAAGAGATATCCAATAACAGCGAAACTTCACAGGTTAATAATTGGAGAGTCTAATTACAAGTCGATAAGAAAGAATCCATATTAGGATCACTAATTTGTAATGTTTACAATTTAGTCCCTTTAGATTGAAAAGTTTTAAATTTAACCCTAATTTCGAATCTGATCTCCGATTTCGTTCCCCGATAACACTTTCTGACCTAGTTCTCTACTAGACTGGGAAGAGGGTGCTACGACTGGTCTCTTGCAGCCTATTGAACTTCCACAATGGAAATGGTAACATGTTACGATGGATATCGTAATTGGTCTACCAATGGCACCAAAGAAAAATGATGTTATTTGGGTCATTGAAGACTGATTCACCAAGTCTGCTTATTTCCTTCCTGTGAGAATGGAATTCATCTTACCTAGACTTGCTGAGTTGTACATTTGTGAAGTCATCCGTTTGCATGGAGTTTTTGTGTCCATTATTTTGACCGTGATCCATGTTTTGCTTCCCAGTTTTGGAGAACCCTACATGAGGCTTTAGGAACCCAAGTACACTTAAGCACTGTTTTCCACCCTCAAACCGATGGCCAATTTGAAAAGGTTATCCAGATAACCTTATATCTCTTTTATTCGTATGTATTAGCATTCCGTACCAATTCCAATTCTTCCTTGTAGATTTTAGAAGATATGCTTCGAGCCTGTTCTATCGATTTTAGGAATACGTAGGAGATATCTCTACCATTGGTGGAGTGTACCTACAACAATAGCTATCAAGCTTCGATCAAGATGGACCCTTATGAATCTTGTATGGAAGAAGATATAGGACCCCTCTATGTTGGACCGAGCTTGGTGAAGGCGAGGTGTTAGGCCCTGACTTACTTTGAGAAATCGAAAAAAGGGTAACCATCATTCGTGACAGGTTCAAAGTTACATTCGATCGGTAGAAAGCTTACACTGGATCTAAAAATGAGAGACATTTAGCATGATGTTGGTGAGAAAGTCTTCCTTAAGGTGCCCTCTGTGGAAGAAGGTTCTTCGTTTTGGCAAAAAGGGAAAGCTAATTCCTCATTTTATTGGCCCATTTTTGGTAATCAAGAAAGTTGGACATGCTCCATACCGACTAGCTCTCCCTGAAGATTTAAATCGAATACATAATGTCTTCCACGTTTCTATGCTGTGAAAGTATCAGTTTGATCCTTCTCACATGATCGAGCTGAAGTCTGTGGATATTCAATCTAATTTGATGTACGAGGAGAAACCAGTGCATATCATCGCACGAGAAGTCAAGAAACTTCGAAACAAGTCTGTGCCTCTAGTAAAAGTTCTTTGGAGAAGTCATTCAGTGGAGGAAGCAACGTGGGAGCCAAAAGAGACAATGCAAAAGCAATACCCTCATCTTTTTGGTTAGAATAAAAATTCGACGATGAATTTCATTAAGGGGGAGAGTTGTCACACCCCAAAAACTGGTCTAGTCAGAATTAGGTTTTGGTGATTGCAAATTTTGTATCGGCTATGCCCGAATGGTGTAATTGCTTAATCTTTGCATCCAATTTTGAAGTAATGAAAGTTATTTGGGCTTTATCGAATTTGTTAGACCTTTTTATATGAAATGAAAGTCTTTTAGTGACAAAAATTTGAAAATTCAAAGTTTGTGGACAAAAGTGCAAACTTTGAAAAATTGAAGGACCATCATTGTAATTAAACCATTTCTAAAAAGGAATCACCTCCTTTCTTGTCTTTAACCCACGTGAGATGGGTCATCTTAATTAAGAAAAGATGAAAACTTGTGTGGAAATAGAAAAGAAAGCTTAAGTGATGATTAAAAAGGTTTCCTCCCAAGCTAGGAAACTATGTTATTGGTTGCTTGGGAGGCAACCATTAAAGAGTAGTAAAACTATGCGGTTAAGTCTAGTAGATAAATGAAAAAGAGAGGGAAACATTATTTAAAAGTGAACCGAGACCAATTCCCACAGTTTTCATCATTTTCCTAACAAAGCTAAGCAAACACCTCCATTGTCATCTTCGAGCTTAAGCTCAAGCAAGCACCTCAATCCAATCTTTGATCTTTGTTTGATTTCAATATACCATTTGGAAGCTTTTAGCTTGCTCAAATGGTGGAACATAAGCCATCTTCACCTTCTTCATTACCGAGCACCTCCAGTAGCAAGGGGGTCGTTATTCGAGAACCTTAAAGCCTCCGAGCATTAGGTGAGTGTAGTTGTGTCTCAGGATTGGCTAGGTGTCATCCCGGTTTCATTTGAATTGTGTTTACGTTGTGTCTTCATTTGGATAGCTCAAGTAGAGCTTACAAGGTACGAATTTCTTGTGGTAAGTGTGGTAAGGTCACTCTATTGCTTTTGATGCATTTCGATATTTTATGATTCATTTGTCATACATTATACATGAAAAATGTTTAATGTTAACACTGACATCCACGGGATTTGATATGATGTATAAATGATATGATATGTTAATTGTAGCCAAGGCTCAATTTGCAATCCTATGTGATATGGCCTAAGGGGACAAAGGTAAGTTTTATGATGAAATGTGTAACCTTGGACACTTGTAGACTTTGGATACAATTGGCATGCCATAGGTTTATTTGAGCTCATCATGTAAGGGATTAGACTACGGTCCGTGCTATGACCTATATATGGGGAGAAAATGTTGGATTGGTTAAGGAACTCCAGAGCCATGACTCAAGGCTAAGGCCTACTTTCGATACGATTTGGTGTATAGGGGAATTTACGTATCCATAGCTTGCTAAGTCCAATGGGGAAAATGAAGAATATGTGTTTTGCATTTAATATATGAAATCACTATATGTTGATGTTAAGCATGAATTTTATATGTTAATGTTATGTATATGTCATCCGAGCATGCTTATATGATATACATGCCATCAAAGAACTTGTTTGCATTTGTTATAACTACCTCACTAGGCTATTTAAACCTAACATTCGTATGTCACATGCATTTCATGATCTTGAAGAAATCCAAGCTTCGATCATGTGGTTGGAGTTACAAGTCACTCTCATCAACTCCTTTTATGCTTACATTTTGTTTTGAACTCCTAGAAAGGTGGCATAAGGCTTATACATGTTATATTTGCCTATTTTGATGTGTATGTAATAGCCTAAAAATGCCTAGGTGTTATATATGAAATATGGTGTGTTTGTAAAATAGTAAAACTAGTCAAATAGGCTTAAAGGCACTAAAAGGCAAAAACTTAGTAAATGGATTTTAAACGCTCTAAAATTTTGTATGCTATTAGGATTATTGATTAATAGCTTGTTGGTAAAATTTGGTAAAGTTTGAACATCGTTTGATAGGTTAATTCGAATAAAAACTAGCTAAAATCTGTCATTACAGTGCAGGTGTATCGATACAGGTCAAGCTGTATCGATATAGCCTTGCATATTTGGCCTAGTCAAACCCAAGTCAAGCATAGGGTATCAATACAGATCTAAGTGTATCGGTACGGATTTTGGCAGTAAGGGTTTGCGAAATAAATTGTATCGATGCGGCCTTAGGGTGTATCGAAACGGGTCAACACCGGTCAACTAGTATCGATACGGGCTTAGCTATATCGGTACAAGGTCTACTAAGTGAGGTCAACTTTGGTCGATCTGTATTGATACAGCCTCAGTGGTATTGATACAACCTTAGTGGTATCGATACAGGGCATTAGTTACTCAAGACTAAAATTGAATTTGTGCATATCTGTATCGATACGGCACCAATGTGTATCGATACGGAGATAGTTACCCGTATCGATACGATGCCAAGGTGTATCGATACGGAGGTAGTTAATTCTGTTAAAAGGCATTGAATTTAGTTTTAAATAGTTTACAGAATAGTCACTGAATATTGTATGGTCTAATTGGATAGGTAAATGACCTTTGTTTGTAATGAAATTTCATAGACTAATAAGTAGTAAGTTAAATTTTAGATTGATAACATGAATTTCAGTTACAGACCCTTGATTTGTAAAAATTGCATTTAAGTGCCTAAGTTTGAAAAAGTTTAAAATTGACCCCAAATTGAGTAAGTTGTTAATAAGTTAGTTTGTTAATCCTCAAACGAGATTAATCAAATATTCTGATTTAATTTCCAATCTCCGAATACGTTTCCGGTAACACTTTCTGGTCATGTTCCCTACCAGGTCACGAATGGGGTGTTACACTAAATCTCAAGAATGAATCAGAAACGAAGCAAAAGAAAACAAAGCCCAAACACTCAATTGTGTGAAAAAACCCAAAGGAAAAATAAAAGAGAAAGAAGTGGATCAGAAAAAATGGTTCATGATACCATGTTAAAAATAACTCAATACATGTGAAATATTCATCTTCCATTGAATTACTATGAAATGTACAAGGCTATTTACATACAATCTGTAACTAATTGTAACAAACTCTAACAACAACAACAACAGAATAAACAACTAACAAAAATACATTAAGCAACTATCTTTAACATAAATAATTAATAAACCCTAGCATTTTTTAATTTAATATTTTGGCCCCTGCGAATGTTCAATCTTGGCTCTGTCCCTGACAATGACTTATATGTTTTTGGGAACAAGGGTTAGTAAATTAGAATTTAGTTCGAGCTCGAGTTTTAAATTTTGTTTTCGAGTTCGATTCGAGCTTGATAACTTTGAGCATGTGAGCTTTTGAGTCGAGCTCGAGCTTCATTCAAGCTTGAGTTCGAACTTGACAATTTAAAGTTCGTGACTTTCAAGTCGAATAACCTTAAGCATTTTGAATTCGAACCGAGCTTAACAATACTCGAACTTGACTCAGCTCGTTTACACTCCTAGCCATCTCTACGAACACCAACCGACAGTTGTTATAGAATAGTGTTGGGGTTAAGTTTTGTTATTAGTTTTCACAGATTTAGTTTTTATACATTAATCTTTTCGAATCAAATAATAAATAGGTTATTTATTTAATTATAATAATTAAAAATAATAAAGTTAGAGAATATTATTAAATAAATATATAATTTAAATATAATAATGAGATTAATAGTATAGTTTGTTAAAATATTGAATATTTTGAAACTTTAAGACATTGTTTTATTGTTAAATTGAAGGTTTTGAATAATCAATTATGGATCTATATTCTATTTCATGATATCTTTAAAACGATTTATAATATGTTTAAAATAATTAAATGATGAGTGAAAAAATAATGCTTAAAATAAGTCACTTGCAATTATTATTGAGAAAAAATTGTCATGGTCAAAAATATTTCTGTCTCACATGAATAATGTATGGAGTTTGGAAGATGTTTATAAGCTAGAATTATATTGTTAGTTAGTGAATCATCCGTGATTAGGGTTGAGGTGCACTTGCATGTAGGGGTATGCAAAAATATCTGAACAGATTTGATTATCCGTTGATTTGATTCAAAAATCCGAATATCTGAAAATTCAAAATTTCATGAATATGATTCTTGTTATTTTTAGCAATTTAATGTTTGTTATATCCGAAAAAGTAAAATTTTCATAGATGTGAATCTTGTTATATTTAGTAATTTGTTGCTTTTTATATTCGAAATTTCAATATTTTCATAAATAGGACCGTCGAATCTGAAAAAATACTTAAATCAAGTTATATATCCGGATATCCGAATATCCGATCCGAATATTCGAAAATTGAATATTCTGATATCTGATTTTTTTCATATCAGATCCAAATTGCTATTTTACCGATTCAAAATTTTAAATATCTAAATTTTTCAGATGAATCCGATCCGATATTCAAAAATAAACACACCTACTTGCATGATGTTGATGATGCAAAATGTTTGGATAGGTGAAGCTTTAATATGACTAACCAAATTTTTAGTCCAAGTAGATTGTTTTTTCCTTCTCAATAATGATTTTGTGGTTTTGTCTTGGGATGAACGAATTTATTGTTTTGTGTTTAATTTTACATCCATTAATTGTTTGTCTATTTACTTTTATTAATTATTTAACAAACATTATAATCGATCGGTCTAATTTTTTCATCTACATATTCATTCATTTCCTCTCTTTATATAAAGTCAAGTCAACAGAATTTTGAAACATATCAACTAGAACGTTTAGAATCAGTCATTCTGGAAGATTTTTTTTCGAGAGTCACTTATTCCTGTGACAAAAAAAAGTAAGATTATGTTTGGTTAGTCACAACTGTGATAGTTTATTATTGTATCAAAAGAAACAGTCGTTCAACGTTATTCAAAGCACTGAACAGAGAACAAATTTTTTAAAAAAACTGTTCATACATCCTTAACAAAATTTCTCTTATTTTCAACTTTGTCCAATTACATATATTATGTTGCGTTACTACTACTACATAGTATCGTCTCATTGTTACTACATAACAATGCCATTGTATTACATTTTTATTGCTATTATCAATTTTAATACTTCATATGATCTAATATTTTCTTACATAATTTAAATGAATTGATATTTGAGATATGATTGAAATTTTAAAAATTTAATGGCAATAAAATTTTAAGATTTGATTCAAGATCCCCAGGATTGGATGTAGAGGAGATAAAACGGAGAGGTTTGACACTAAACACGTCATCATTATTTCACCCGAGCACGGTGGTGGAGGGATTAGGAGCTTCAACAAAAGATGGTCAATTTACTAAAAGTGTTTTTACTGGAAAAAGGAAAGTGAATTATTTTTAATTTAAAAGTTCAATCTCATTGATTAAACTCAGTTAATTCAACAATCCTAAAAACATGTAAAACTATTTAGTTTTACCTTCAACTGTATCCTAACTCGTTAATTATTTTTATTTTCTTTAACCTTAAAATTTTAGTATGATGCAATCAAATTCAATCTAAAAAAAGATTAAAATAATCGAACGAATCAAACTAATTAATTCCAATTGTTCTCCAAATTGGTAGGTTTAGACCGATACTGAAATTTTTAAAGAAGTTGATTGAATTGAATAATGATTAGAAAAAAAATCATGAGTCATGACCACTTAATCAAATAAATTGAGTAAAAACTTGTGACCAAATTATAAAACGAAACAAATAATAATATAGACAGAAAGTATTACAAATTCTCATAATGATATTATAGAAGAGAATTCCTAGCAACTCCCCTTTTTTCTTTTTCTTTTTTATATTTTCATTTTCCCTTGGAATTTTGTTTTCTGTCCATCTATCAACTTAAACTCAATGCGGCAAATCCACCACCTTTCATCATTTGCTTGAACTCCTTGAAATTAATCATTCCTTCTCCATCCACATCCACCTTCTTTATCATTTGCTTGCAATCTTCTATCGTTCTTCCTTGCTTCAGCCCCAATGATGCTAGAGCCGATCTCAATTCCTCATTCGTGGTGAATCCGTCCCCGTTTTGATCAAACACGTTAAACGCTTCCTTTATGTCTTCTTCCTTGTCTCTCTCATTTATTATCGTTGGATATAAAGCTCCAAATTCGTCAATATCTACGAAACCATCTCTATTTACATTAATCTTATCGACCATTTGATTTAGTTCTTTCTCGTCCATAAAAATGCCCAAATTTATTAATGAATCACTAAGCTCCTTTTTAGTGATCTTTCTGTCTCCATTCTTATCGAACATCTGAAACATACGTCTGAGTTCTGCCAGATCTAGCTCTTCCTCCATCGGAGAATAGATTTCAATTATAAAAAAAGAATTTGCAAGTTGAGAGGGAAAAATGAAATGAGAGACGGGAGAGTTAATTATTAACAAGGACGATTCGAAGGGATTAATTGATCGACAAATAATGATATGAACAAAAAAACAAGAATAAGTTGGTGATGGAGGAAAAAGAAATGAGATTTTAAGCATCCAAATCCCACACTAAAAAAGGTAAAAGAATGTTATGAAAATAAATGGTTATTAGTTTAGATCTAAAATTAGATTATTTCTGGGAGTAAATGTGTTGATTATCGGGCTAAGATTTTAACGGAATATGATAATAGTTGTGTGAAAATTAAGTTAATACATATATCTTATTTATAGAATAAATATAACGCTAGTTTTTTTTTTTAAAAAAAATACTTATCCAATCTAAAGTTTTGTTAAAATGAATCGAGTATAAAATCTTTTTTTTGACCAAAGAATTGAGTATAAAATCATGGTTTAATCAAAAGTAAAAATAATTGAAAGCATTATAAATATACAGTTCTCTGTCTCATGAGATTTACAAATTTTGAAGGAGAAAGCAACTCAAGGACAATGTTGTAGGCATATACCATGCAAAATTGATTGACTTGTTACAAATTTACAAGCATATCAAATATATCATGAAAATATCAGAAATCAGCAAATGGGGGAACTCGTGTGGTGAAGGCATCACCCAGCCAACAATCTAAATGACTAAATATAATTACTGAATAAAGTGACAACACGAGGTTCTCATGTACTATGAGTGCATTTCAGCAATTTCATTATTGTAAACAAAACTTTCTAGAAGCGACGTATGCTAATAAGAATTATTATTATTGGGAATTTTCAATTAAAAAGAAATACATTTCTAGCTAAATAGAATATATTTTTAACTCCGTTTAAACATTAGACACAGATAAATGAAAATTCATAATAATTAATAATTTAATAATAAATTAAATAATAATAATAATATAAAGAAATACATAAAATTAGAATAATATAAATATGATAGAATAGAATAAATGGAAAAGGAGTCAAAGTGATATAATATATCTAAAATAAAATAGGAGATCATATGAAAAATGTAACTGATTCTTTCGTTTTCTTGGGTCACTGACCATCCGCCGGGAGTTTCGGGGTTAATATCGATATTTTAGCAACAAATCCAATAAATCTAAATGTAGTCCTTGGTGTATTGATCTTTTTTGGAAAGGGAGTGTGTGCGAATTGTTTATTTCAAGAATAGGCTTGATTCGCCCGGTTGTACTTTTTTCATTATAACTAGGAGAGAAAAGAGTGCATGATCCCGCAAATTACTTCTGAATAAATTTTTAAAATCATATTTAAGAAGAGGTATATGCGCCATCATTTCACACTTTTTACTTCAAATAAAATGCATCAAGCAAGTTATTGAATGCGATGCATTCGAATTCCAAACCATTTTTGTCTAAGAAAAACATTTTATTTTTCCTACAATATTCTTATTTAGTACGATTGTTGAACCATATATCGTAGTCCAAGCTAACACACTATATCAGAACACTACTGAAGACTACAAGTTTAACATCACGAAATGAAAGGCATGTTAAGGTCCACTTGAGAAGAAAGGTACATACGAAAACCCAAAAGTCTAATTTGGAGGCAAAGTTAGTATAACGTTTAATGCTACTTTTGGTTACATAGGTGTGTTACATGAATTTTAAAATAGTTTAAACTAACATGAAGAAGAATTAATACAAATCTAAGCTTGAAATTTGAAAGATAAGCAAAAACTCAAGTAAAACATAATACCAATTCAAAATAAGCTACATTTATTCCTTCTCTTTGTTCAAACTAAGTCATGTAGGTGGCTAAAAATTACCAAATGAAATTTAGTTTGTTGCTAACTTGTGTACTAAATCATGATGAATAAATAATACTCCTACCAGACGTAGCTTAAAAGTTTTATTTGGGGACAAAGTTAGTATAACATTTAAAAGGCAAAAAGAATGACTTCCACCAAATGAACTACAGAAATTTAACCTGATGAAACTCTAAAAACTCATCAACTTTTACTGGAAATAGAAAATTCATGTTAGAAACAAGTACAAAAACTGAACTGGAATCAAAGTGCACCTAAAATTATGGCCTTTAACTAGGAATGCCCATTCAAGTCAACTTATGTAGGAACTTCTTTTGTTTGTAAGCCATATTATTTTGAACCCACCAGAAACAATTCATCTATTCCATGTACATATGTGGTTTAAACTAATTGCAAACGGCTTAGATAAGGTGAACATTTTGATGTAGCAGATCGTTCTTATGTTCGTCAGAAAACCGATGCTGGAGCAAGTGAAATGAAAATGCAATTACTTTCATGTGGTCATCGAGCTAACTAAAACAATTCATAAAATTCATTTGATTTGTTAAGCAGTACATAAATCATTGGACTATGTCAGTTATACATAAACAAAAGATCAAATGTACCTCCATCACACATCGTTAATACGGCTCTAGAAACCTATGGGATACCTAATATTTAATACTTGAAAAAGAACATCTCACATTCACTTGAATCCCAGTTTTCAGTAATTACTACCTGAAGGGCTCATACTTTCTAGCAATTTAATAAAGCATGGCAATTAAGAAATAAAAAAAAACATAAAGTATCCTGCATTTAGATTCCAGCGCACCCAAATAACATTGGGCAGCAATTCACAAAAGTCAGAAATAAAATCCGTTTATTTCATAGCAACAAAACTATTATTTCCACAAAAGCAACAGAAATGCACTAAAAATCCTCTCATTCATCTTTTTTCCCTATAAATAAATTATGGAATATCCCAGGGCTTCTGCTCGGGGACAGCGACGACCATACCTTGGAGCTGAGGCGTAAGCACGACCTGACATCCAAGCCTGGAATGCTTGTTCAAGATACGACCCCTCGAATTCCTCACCAACACATACTCCTCATCGTAGGTACGCGGCGGAAGCCTCTCGAGCCACTCCTGGGCGATGTTGACCTCGCACTCGGCGGAGCAAGCGTCGATCTCCTCGAGGCGGTGAGAGGCGGGGTCGATCAGCCCGCAGTTAGTCAAGGCACGGAGTAAGGTCTGGCCCGTTAGGCCCACAACCTCACGCTTCTGGCCTTCAGGGTCGATGGCGAAGAGCTTGACGATCCGGTCGGCAACTTTTTTGGAGGAGGGGGGAGGGGAGGTTAAGGTTGCGGAGGATCGCGTGATGAATTGGGGGGAGAGTGACGGGAGACGGTGGATTTGGGAGGTGAGCCTTTGGAGCGTCGAAATCGCCATTTTTGGGAAAAAGAGGTAGAGAGATTTTGAGAAGAGGTTCAGTGTTTTGTTTTCAGCAATTTGGTTCGGTTAATCCGTGCCTTCCTTTGCTAAGTGGGCTTTTACGGTTTGCAAACCTGCGATACCTAAGATTATTTGAATTTTTAAGTGTAAGATTAAGATTAAGATTAAAATTTAAAATTAAAGGTAATTTATTTTAAAAATTATATTATTTCATTATTAATATCAAATATGTGTTTTTACTAATTAGATATACAAATTTAATAATTGAGATTAAAATTTTTGTATTTTAATTTTTATATAAAAATTACGTCATTTTTCTGTAATTGATCTTAGTCATCAATTCTTACCCTTCAAAAAATATATAAAATTAAGAATATACATTCTATCAACCGATCTTATCTTATATATATTTATACAATGACAATATATGGAGTATTCATCAATAACTAGTGGGATAGGTTTTGTTCATAGTTTCAATATATATAATATTAAGCTCGTTTTTTTTTTTCATTTTATCCGATTGTTTTTCATAAATGATTAAATTAAAACAAGAACTCAGGACCATTGATGAAATTTATCCAAAATAATAAAACAACCAATATGAATATGTCTAAAAGTTCGGTCCGAGTCACATACACAATTAGATACCCAAGAGATTTTGAGGAAAATTTTGGGCTTGAAGAGATCACTACATTGACTTACATGAACATTCCATGTAAACATAAGATATTTTTTTCCTTAGTTAGAAGATTTATTCTAAGGAATATTTTAATTTTGTATTATTGTGGTTTACGAGTTTTGATCTTAATCGTCGATGCAAGGAGACTCAACTATAAATAGAGGTCTTTCCACCTCATTTGTATCATCTATCTTCTAAGTAATTAAAACATTTACTTTAAAATCCTTTGTATTTTTTTAGTTTCCTTGATTTTTTGAGTTCATTCTTTTTAGTTTGCTTTCGTTTAGAACGATTCTGCGTTCGAGTGTCTTGAAAGAGCTTGATCTTTCAAAGTGAAAAATTAAGCTTATTTTAGTCTTTGTCTCGATAACATCGTCTGAGGTCACGCGGTTCTCTAAATTGAAACTCTAATCTCATGACAATATAGATCTCCACTGGTATCAATGTTAGACCGGGACACAATGGTATTTATTATAAGGACATATGATCAAGGCATTTTTTTATAATATAACAATATTTAAATTCTCATCGTAAATGTCGAGATTCTAATTTGCACAAGGTAATTTGATCACTCAACCAATTAAATAATTTCAGAATCAAGGTATTTTAATGGACAATTAGACCTCACGAATATTCTCTTAATAACACAGGCATGCCGATGTCTAACTTTTATAATCCTTTTCTCGGCGTAACAATACGACTTTGCTATAGTAATATCGTACGAATTATTTTACTACAATTAGACTTACAAATTTGACTTGAGAATTGAATCAATTTTTGAATTGAGACTCGAAATCGATCCGAAGACGACGACTCAAGTTTGATCTCGAAACCTAAAATAAATCAAATTAAACCGAATTTCAGTTAAACCGAAAATAGATCCAAACTAATTTTTAACCGAATCGAATGAACCTGAAAAATAAAAAATATTAAAATAAATAAATAAAGATGAAATGTGCATTGTCGCACTACTCATCAAAAAGTTAAATATAAATACTATATAAAATAAAAAAACTTAACTAAAAAATAACAGACCAAAAATCAATAAAATCGAAAGTCAACCCGCCTAACACTACTGTCGCACCGCATCGTCAGGCGAGTTATCAGGTAGCTGTCGTGTTCCTTTTTCTTTCTGCTTCTATAGATTTTAGTAGTCCTCCAATCCCATTTTTTCTTTCGTATTTGGACCGAAAATTTTTATATCAAATATTTTTTAAATCTTTAGCACCACCGTCGCACGTGGGTTTTAATGATAAATCTAAAATATTAATTCATAACTTGACTTCCAAGTTTTAATATATATTTCTTAATTTACTCATAATTTCTTTTAAATTGTTAATTAATTTTGTTATTGGATACATTTTATTTTTTTATATACAATAATATATATATATAATCAAGTTACACAGTAAAAAATAACATGAATTTATTTTACAAAATCTTGGTATTCTAACATTTTTGAACAAGTCATTTTATTATCATAATAATCTAAACACGATAAAGTCATGATATGTTATGTTTAATTAATTTATTTCGGTGGTAAAGGCCACAACTATGATAAAGTGAAGTTGCAACATATACACATTAATTTATCAATTTACAGCTCCGTGATTGGTTATGTTCATTTAAGAAAATTACTTAGGACTGAAGTCATAATTTTAAAGGGGTAAAACTTTGATACACGATTTGTATAAAATTTATTTTACACAATGTTGTATTATAGCCTTACAAAATACAAATCCTAAGTTCCTAATCCTAACACCCTAAACCTTAACCCTAATACCCTAAATCTTAAACCCTAAAATCTAAACACTAGTTTAAATTCTAAACTCTAAACCCCTAATATTTAAACCATAAACTACAATCCTAACCCTTAAAATTAAAAGGTTAAATTTACACGATATGTATATTGAATTTTTTCTTATTTTAAAATATATATTCTCTTTACGTGTAAAGCAAAAATTCACATATTCAACATGCATACATTTTTATGTCTTTATTATTGGGTGGCCACTGCACTTTCTCTTCCATCACTTTCAATTGCAGTTTATATAAAAGTGAAAGTCAGTTTACTGGTGAGTATACTATATATATTTATTTAAATAACAATAAAAGTGTTATACTAATTACTAAATTATTTGAAGTTTAGGTTGTTGAAATAATATATTGGGGGTTGACTTCAACCTGATCAATGACCTCTTTAGATTCGACAAGGAAATATGGAAAGCCAGAACATACAAATAAAAGTAATTTTTTGTGTACTCTTTTTTATAAAGTTTCTAAAAGAGAAGCGTATTAGATGAAACAACACTTTGATGGAAGATTTAAGAATGTGACCAAATGTCCTTCATGTTATGAGCATGTTGTCGCAACCCTTTTTCACCGGGCTTGACGTTTTTGATTTGGAAAACAAAAAAATCAACAAGGTCGCCACCAATCTTTAAAAAGTTGTGATTAGATCACTTAAAACGGGTTATTTTAATGAAAATATTTTGTTTTATTAGAACAACAATTTTGGTCCATGAAAACACAAAAACGGGTTCGAGAGTCAATTACGCGTGGGGAAGGGTTAGCACCCCATATCGCCCAAAACTTAGCTCCTAGCCCATTACGAAAATGTTTTAACGTTGGAATTTGGAAGTTCACGAAAAATTCGATTTATTCGTCCATTTATGAATATGAATCTATTTTAACGGTCTTACCATTTGGAAAATGAACTCCAATCATCGCCAACACTCATGGCGCTAACTCGTCATTTCCGTTTAGTAAGACATCACATTAATTAAATTTCTCCTTTTTAACAAACCAGAAAAAGAAATTAATAAGTTGAAATCTTTTACTAAACCTATGTTAGTGATCATTTATCCTAGGAATCTAAACAGAATTTTAACTAATTTAAGGTTTAATGCTATTAAGTATATTTTTATTTCGAGTGTGAAGAGAGTTTTATCAAAGATAGGGGTTCTAACTAGGCTTTTTGAGGACCTATTCCTAAAGTTTTAAAACTAAACTAAACAATTGTAAGAAAAACATGAAAGTAAAGGATCACTATTAAATTAAACTACCGAATTAAAAGTATAAAAAGTAAAAAATAATAGTTAATAAAAGAAAATGGATAAATAAATAAAAAACCTTAAAAAGCTGAATTGGTGACCAAATTGAAGAAAAAATGAAACATTGATGCAAAATTGAAAAGAAAAGGACAAAATTGCAAGGGTTGCAAGTTGGAGAGCCACAGTATGATACCCGTTAAAATAGGGCACAGGTTATCACCAGGTCTGGGTCGGTTAAATGGGTCCGTATAAGTAGCCAAAACAAAACAAAAATAATTTGGATTTATTTTTCAAAACCGATCAAACATCTCCCCTTTGTTTTTCTCTGATAGTGTTCTTCATGAACTGAAGAATACGATAAACATCCGCCATGCTGGCCGCCGTTGCCAATGGCAGGAATTTTTAAGAAAAGCCCCTTTTCAATTCTTTTTGGGAAATCCCTAGCCCAAAAATCATTTAAAACCCTTCGACCTTAAAAATAAACAAAATCCGAAGAGGAAATTTTGAACCCTTGCCCCTTTTTAAATTTGGTTTTCCAAAATCCGGTGAGTATTCAAACATATGCCCTTCATCGGGGACATGGCCTGAGACACCATACACGACAGTAGTTACCCAAAAACAAGTAAAACTTATCCCTTTCTTTTATTTAAAATGCGCATAATAATAAAAAGAGGAGAATTACCAGAAAATGCTTGCTTTTATTCCAATTGAGAATTCGAGTACACTTTGCTAGAATCACCGTATGATTTGATGTTCTTTTTTTGTGTGTTGTGTGTTATTACATGAAATTACAAGGATTATATAGGTACAAACATGCCAAAATTACATGATTCAATCCTCCTATCCCGATTCAATTTTTTCTTAATTGATTTTGAAGTTTCAGATTGATTCTTGATTGGGTTGATCTTCTGTAAAATAGGGATTTTAACCTTTTTTTGTTTTTGTTTCCAGTGGCTGCAAATGGTAATAGAGTCGCCCGAAGGGAGTGATCCACGGTGAAGACGGTGTGGCGTTTATCAGAGAAGGCGAAAGGGCCCGATTGAAGCTCAAACGTCAAGCGCATGGCTGCCACGCGCGAGTGGCGATCCACGTAATCCTTCTTGGGGCGATCTGGGCTGTTAGATCGAATCGAGATCTAACGGCAGAGAAGAGTGTGTTACATCCTTAGGGCTAGGGTTTCTTGTGCGTAATCTGCACCACTGGATCAGCTTTTGATCCAATGGTCCCTTGTTGGCTGTACAAAAGAAAGCAAAAGGGGATTAGGGTTTTAATTTTTATTATGTTTGGGCTGAACGAGCCCCTTTTTGTATTAGACCTTTAATTTAAATGTTGAATGGATTGTTTTCAATTGAAATGATTTTCTTTTTGGGTTTTATACTAACTATAATAATAATACTAATATGCAAATAGTAATAATAATAATAATATAGATAATATTGATATAATATACGGTATATAAACAATATAAATAAAATGAAATAGCAAAAATAAGAACAAAAGAAAAAATAAAACTTAGGTGAAAATTCAGTGACAACACATGTGAGGGATGAAATGAAGGATTTTATGGAGAAAAAGGAATAGGCAAAGGTTGCAAATTTAATGTTACCCAAGCATATTTTTATGGTGTTAATGATTATGATGAGAAAGAAGAGATTTAGATATTGAACTCAAGTGGAATAATTCAAGTCAAAGACATTTACCAAAAAAGAGCTAATGGTCAAATAGATTTGTTTGTCACTCCTAAAGCTAATCCAAATAAAATGAGGTGTGCGTGTAGCTTGTGATAAGCAATGAAGAAAACTTCTAAGTCCATTGCTAGACTTTTTTATGATGCTAAAGTTAAATTCAATGGGACAACTTACCCTAGTTTCAAGGAAATATGTAAAAATATTGGACAATATGGTCTCAGCTTGAAGCCGCCAAACATGCATGAGCTTAGAGCTCATTTTCTTAAGAAGTAGAGGACACCCAAAAAAATAATGGAGGATCACAAAAAGGAGTGGACACAAAAAGATTGTTCGATTTTATCGGATGGATGGCATGATTTGGCCAACTCTCCAAATGGCTCCATGTTCATTAAATTCATGGATATTTCAAAAATTATCAAAGATGACAATTTGTTCAATTGCTTGATGACATGATGGAGAAAGTAATAGAAAAAATGTGGCCAAAACGATGACGGAGAAAGTAATAGAAAAAATGTGGCCAAAACGATGACGAACGATGCATCTAACTATGTCAAAGTAGGTAAAAAATATGAATTCCTTTCATTTTTTATTTTTAAATTATTCAAATTACTTGATTACTGAAATATTTTGAATTTAATTTGTTATTTTATTAATTTTTAGGAAAATTTATAAAGGCAAAGAGATCACATCTTTATTGGATTTCATGATCAATCCATTGAATTGATCTTATGTCGGAGGATATTGAGAAAATTTCTAGAACGAAGAATGCAAAAAAGTGCATATTCATGAATGGTTATCTATATGGTCATATCTTTCTTGTGAACATGATGAGAAAATTTACGAATCAAATGAATTTACATAAGCAGATGATCATAATATTTGTAACACCTTTCATCACTCTTGTACAATTTCATGAAGAAAAGAATGGCTTAAGAAAGATAATTACTTCCTATAAATAAAATGAATTCAAGTGGTCAAAGAATGTGAGAGGAAAGAAAGTGACATATTGTCTTTTTCAAGAAACCTTTTGAAGGAATGCGTTTTATATTTTAAGTTAAAGAAACCTTTTGTTAAAATTATTAGAATAGTTGATGGAGAAAAGAAACCATCAATGAGATACATTAATAAGGCTATGGATATGGCTAAGCAGGTTATTTTTAAGAGTTTTACAATGAAGAAAGAGCACTAAAAAAGCTTTTGAGTATATTCATAGAATACGAGATTGTCAAATTTACTGAACTTTTCATGCGGTTGCCTTTTTTTAAAAAATCAATCTCTATTATGACAATCCAAAACTTCAACTTGTGAAGAAGTTAGCATTGCAAGGTTGAATTTGAGGGTTAAAACTCAAGAAAAAATCATCATAGAATTAGAGATATATCGAAATGCTCATGATATTTTTTAGCTTACAAAATGACCATTAGACTAAAAAAGATAAAGCCATATGTATTTAAAGTTATAATACAAGTTGTAAATTATAATACTATTTTATATTTAAAAGTCCTTGAAATCTTTAACCGAAAGTTTACAATGTTTTACTTTTTGTCTTTAACAATGGAGTGGTGGTCTACGTTTGGATCTCCAACTTCAAACCTTCAAAAATTTGATGTAAAGGTTTTTAATCTCACTTGTAGTGCTATTGGTTGCAAAAAAAATTAAATATTTTTTTATTTATAAGATTTTTTTGTATATTTTTTGTTACATACCATAACAAACTACTAGTATATAATTACTTAATAATTATATAAAATTTTACTTATTAAATCTTATATAAAGAAGAGAAACTAATTGGCACAAGATTGATTGAATGGTTTGACATTTGTAAAACATAATTGTGCATTGAGACAACGATACAAAAGAAAGACACCATCAATCATATTCTCTTAGAGGATATTGATAAAAGTAACAAGTGGTTACTTGGGAGAATGAAGAATAACTCTTCTGATAATGAAGATGAATGTAACACCCCCTCCTGGCCAGGTCAAGAACCGGGTCGGAAAATGCTATCGGTGAACAAAACGGTGATCAATGCAATAAATTTTCAATAATAACACTTAGTCAATATTACATCTTTCAAACTTTACACGAAATCAAATTTAGCTTAATTTATCCCATTTGTAACAATGACTAATCAATAAGGATCAATTTCTAACTTTTACAAGTCTTAGGGATTAAATGGTAAATCTAATAATTTAGGGGTCCTTTAATGTAATTAGATATTCAATACTGAAATTCGATACAATAACAGTGTTCTTGTAATTTTTCATGTTATTTCGATATCAATTACTTGTCCAATTAGGCTGTATAATAATCAGTGACCATTTTGTAAACATTGTGAAACTATGTTCAATACCTTTTTAACAGAATTACCTACCTCCGTATCGATGCTCCTTGGGTCTGTATCGGTACGGATATGCAAAGATTCATACTTAGGCTTAAATAACAAAGGCCCTGTATCGATACCATCGAGGTTGTATCGATACGGGTTGATCACAGTTGACCTATTTCGATACACTCACAAGGCTGTATTGATACACTTTAATCCACAAACCTTACTATCATGATCCGTACTGATACACTTAGACTTGTATCGATACCCTATGATGAACTTGATTCTGTTTAGGCCAAATATGCAAGGCCGTATTGATACAGCTTGACCTGTATCGATACCCCTGCCCTGTAATGACATATTTTATCTAGTTTTAGTCCATTTGACCTAGCAATCAATGTCCAAATGCATTGGAACTTTACAAACAATATTTCAATGCTATAATCTACTTGCA
>JAGYYJ010003183.1:0-50000 GCA_019671005.1 Hibiscus mutabilis
GAAGCGTTCTTCAATGGTTTCTCGTTATCTTTAACTTGAAACATTGTTAATTGTGCATGCCTTGATAATACATCCCTGAGTGAACCAAGGGTGGACAACAACCTATCTTGCGCTCCTTTTAGCCGTTGAAATTCGCAACGTATCCCTAAGTCGAATTAGTCTTCACCATCAATTGATTGAATAAAGACCATGCTCATTCGTTTCTTGAATCTAACTCTCCCGATATTAGATAAATGGATGAATTCACGAGATCCTCTCCAAATTCACTCGCAAAATTTAAGAACCAAGAATGAACAAACTTTGAAGTAAAATTGCAAACTCGATACCTAAACAAATCCAATCATTTTCACAGCCACAAAAACACAATAACGCAAGCCAAATATGTTTAGTTCATGGTTGGGCACAAAATAAACTCAATAATAAAATCCTTAAACATGAATCGAATAAAAATAATGAAGCAAAAATAAGAAGATGTCGAGTAGCCCTAGTTTTCTCTCCCAATCGCACCTTCCCCTCTTGAAGTAGGCGGCTAGGTCTTCTATTTATAGGAGTTGGCTAGGTCAAAGTCTTTCTTGAGGAGGAAGTTAAGTTGGAATTAAATAAAATAAAAGAAATAGTCTTCTTTTATTATATATTAATTCCTCAAAAAACTTCTACTAAAACTCTTGGAATTTAATCTCCCTTTGATCTCCAAAAACTCCTCGTAAATCTGAATTTAAATATTCATTAAATGCTGCATGGAAATCAAATCTTTGGGATTTATATCTTGATTTCCATGCGTATCCCTAATGAGGTGGATTTGTGCCAACATGCCTCAGCAATCTACTCAGCATGGCATTTAGAAGACAGCTTCGATTGCCTTGGCAGACCCTTCAGTTTCCTTTCTTAGTTGTCATGGCAATCTCCTACTTGCTTGGGCAATTAGATCCTGCACACACAAAAACACACTCCAGCAGTACCTTGTTCCACAAAATAAACTGAATTATGAAATCAAGCATGACGGTGAAGGAAATCATGAAAACATGCATGAATGCCTAATAATTCTAACAATGATATGAGTAAAAGGGGTTATAACAATAGTACTTTTGAACACTTAACACACCCTCAAACTCAAACTATTGATTGTCCTCAAGCAATGCAAATCTAATAATTACCTGACAAGACTTCAATTATCAAAGACATGCTTTAAATTTGCCTTCAAACCTCAGAACCGTGGCACAAAGTGTGATCACCTTTTAAATTGTTTTTGGATAGCACAAAAATTTCACGGTACCAAACTATAATGCTCATGACAATGTGTGTGTATGGTTGTGTACAAGTTGATTTTCAAGATTCTATGTTAACCATAGGCTTTTATTAATTTAATTATCGGGGTATTTTTTCATCTTTTTACTAGAGCCAATTTCAGGCACCTCTAGCAAAGTAAGCAATTTCTTATTTTAATTAATTTTTTCTGTGTCGACTAGAGCCAATTTCGGGAACCTCTAGTGATGTCTTTAATGTGTAATTACTAGAGCCGGTTTCGGGCACCTCTAGTAAGAAATTAACTTTTAATTTAAATTTACCCAAATTTTAAGCAACCTAAGTTCACTAAGTTTCTTTCAATCAACAAGCCATAACCATGTTCATAATTTTTAGCATCATAGTAAAGTTCTAAGTTCTTTTTATGCAATCCTAAAATTTAAAGGTTCTTTCAATTAAGTGTAATGGCAAAAATTCATCATCGGATATTCAACAAGTTCGTGCAATTAAATCCAATCAAAGGCATGGCAAGTAACATATGCAACCTATATGATATTACTAAAGATGAATGCATCTAAGAATGAAATTAACTAGAAACAAACACCCCCCAAACTTGAGAGAAGCATTGTCCTCAATGCGTGCAAAAATTAAAATAAAATGCAAATGAGTTAGTCGGAAAGGTCATCACCTTGAAGGATGAGTTTATTTTAGGTCGTTTGCTTGATTCTTTGTCCAGTTGTGGTAGTTGGATGCGGGTGGCTGGTGGTATGGCTTGTCCTTCATTGTGTGCTTTGCCTTTAGCATATGCGGCATTTGTCGAGGTATCCTCAGTTGTTGGGGCAAGTAATTCAATTACCATGCCTCTTTTTGCTTTAATCGGTTGGATATGGGCGGATCATCTCTTGGCTGGATTTCAAGTCTTGCTGAGGCATCAGGAATTACTGAGGCAATTTTGGTTGCCCGGGCAAGTTTTCGCTGTTGAGGCTTTCTTTGGCACTTCTCATTCCTTAGCCGATGAGGAATTGTCTCGATGTTCTTGGCCATGGTGATTGTGGTTGTGGAATCAAAAACAAAGAAAAAAAAGAAAATGTGGAAAGATAAAGATAAAAAGAATCAAAATTAAACTAAAAGCATACTTTTATCCTAAAAATAAACCCAAAAATAAAATAAGTCTAAAAAATAAAATTAAAATTAAATAAGAAATACTAAAGGACAGTAGGATCATGCTTCTCCTAAAGTAATTACTTCCTTGTCGCGCTTAACATGGTTGCTAGCATAGTGCTTTAATCTTTGTCCGTTAAGTTTGAACTCATGTTCGTCAATGGTGGACTTGATTATCACAGAACCATGGGAGAAAGGTTTTACGACATCGAAGGGCCTGGACCATCTCGATTTTAGTTTTCCCAAAAAGAGTTTTAGCCGAGAGTTGAAGAGGAGTACTAATTGCCTAGGCAAAAATTGTCGTGGCAATAGCTTCTTATCATGCCAATGCTTCATTTTTCGTGTAGATTCTTGCGTTGCCGTAAGCTAAGGCAAGAAATTCTTCGATTTTGTTAAGGTCCAGTAATCACTTTTGTCCAGCTCTCTCCCAATCCATGTTGACAGTTTTGATCGCCCAATAACCCTTGTGTTTGATCTCGACCGGAAGGTGGTAAGTCTTGCCGTAGACAAGTCTGTAAGGTGACATGCCTAAAGGAGTCTTGAACGTTGTCCGATAGGCCCAAAGTGCTTCATCAATTCTTGTCGACCAATCCTTTCGAGAAGGATTGACAACTTTTTCAAGGTTAACCTTCAATTCAGGATTGGAAATTTCAGCTTGCCCATTTGTCTATGGATGATATATCATGGCAATTTTGTGCGTCACTCCAAATTGTTCCAGCATTTTGGCAATTAGCCTATTGTCGAAGTGTGTTCTACCATCTCTGATAATTGCCCTTGGTGTTCCAAATGTGTGAATATTTTTCTGCAAGAATTTCTACACAGTCTTGGAATCGTTACTGGGAACTCAGCTGCTTCTACCCATTTAGACACATAGTCCACGGAAAGTAAGATATACAAATTGCCAAATGAGGATGGGAAGGGTCCCATGAAATCGATCCCCCACACATCAAACAACTCGACCTCAAGAATATTCAATAGTGGCATTTTGTGTCGGCATGAAATATTCCCTGTTCGCTAACAACAATCATACCTCTTGTAGAATTCTTGAGCATCTTTGTAAAGAGTGGGCCAATACAAGCTGGATTGTAAGACTTTGGCCGCGGTGCGAGTTCCTCCAAAATGGCCTCCATAGGGTGAAGAATGGCATTGTTGAAGTACATTTTCCTGCTCCTCTTCAAGAACACATTGTCTTATCACCTGATTCTACATATTGTTTAAATAAAAGAGGCTCGTCCCAATAATAATGCTTAGCATCATGTCAGAACCTCTTCTTTCCTTGGTGAGTGAGGTTCTAAGGAAAAATACCACTAACCAAGAAATTAATCAAATCAACATACTAGGGAGTTGCCGAGGCAACTAACAATAGCTCATCCGGGAATGTGTCATAGATCTCCAAAAAGTCTAGATCTTCAGTGCCATTTTCCAGCCTTGATAAGTGATCGGCAACTTGGTTTTCGGTTCCTTTTATGCCCTTAATTTTGATGTCAAACTCTTGTAAAAGTAAAATCCAATGAATTAAACGAGGTTTGGCATCTTTCATAGCGAAAAGGTACTTAATTTTTGAGTGGTCAGTATAAATGATTACCTTAGTACCAATCAAGTAAGAGCGAAACTTATCAAATACAAAACTACTTCTAGTAATTCTTTCTCTATAATGGTGTAATTTGATTGTGCACCGTTTAGAGTTTTACTAGCGTAGTAAATCACATGAAAAGTCTTACCTATGTGCTTCCCTAGAACTGCTCCTACCATGAAATCACTTGTGTCACACAAGAGTTCAAAAGGTAAGGTCCAATCGGGCGGACCGACAATAGGTGTCGAGGAAAGTTCCTTCTTCAAGGCTTCGAATGCTTGGACGCATGAGACATCAAAATTAAAGGCTTTGTTCTATTCAAGCAAGTTACACAAAGGTTTAGAGATTTTAGAAAAATTATAAATAAACTTTCTGTAAAAACCTGCATGACCGAGAAATCTTTAGATTCCATTGACCGAATTTGGTGGTGGTAATTTTTCGATCACTTCCACCTTAGCTCTGTCGACTTCAATTACTTTGGAAGAGATCTTGTGACCGAGCATGATGCCTTCATCTACCATAAAGTGGCACTTCTCCCAATTGAGTAGTAGATCAGATTCTTCACATCGTATTATCACTCTCTCCAAATTACCGAGACAATTGTCGAAGTTGTCTCTGAATACTGAAAAATTATCCATGAAGATTTCAAGGAAATCTTCCACCATGTCGGAGAAAATTGCCATCATACATCTTTGGAAAGTTACCAGAGCATTGCATAATCTAAACGGCATCCTTCGAAAAGCGTAAGTACCATACGGGCATGTGAATGTGGTATCTGCCTGATCATCCGGTTCTATGATAATTTGGTTATAACTTGAGTAACCATCAAGAAAACAATAAAAAGATTTACCTGCAAGTCAGTCAAGCATTTGGTAAATAAATGGCAAAGGAAAGTGATATTTCCTAGTAGTTGTACTTAATTTGCGGTAATCCATACAAACCCTCTAACTGGTCACAGTCCTAGTTGGGATTAATTCATTGCTTTCGTTGCTTACCACGGTTATACCTCCCTTTTTTGGTACACATTGTACCGGGCTTACCCATGTACTATCAAAGATAGGATAGATGATACTGGCATCAAGCCATTTGATTATTTCCTTCCTCACGACTTCCTTTATAGCAGGGTTAAGCCTCCTCATTTCTGCCTCAATTGTCAGTTTATGATCCTCCACCAATAGAATTTTGTGCATACACACTACCGGGCTAATTCCATTCAAGTTGGCAATTCTCTACCCCATTTCCTTTTTGTGCAGCATCAACATGTCAATCAATCTTTGTTCCTGTTCAGGCTGCAACTTAGAAGAGATAATTAAGGGCAAAGTTTTATCGATTCCCAAATAAACATATTTTAATTACCCTGGCAATGGTTTCAATTCAAGAATAGGAGGTTGCTCAATAGAGGGTTTTTGTTTTTTACCTTCCTTACCTGAGTAGTCCAATGGTCCAATGGTTCAAAATACTTACATGGACGACTTGCTATCCAATTGGCTTCATCTCGCTCCTCGTCGTCCAGCTTTTCAGCTTCCTTAGGTTCGGTAGTACAATTGATGAGGTAATTGTTGAGGAAATTTTCCTCCATGTCAAAATCGAATTCAGTGATGGCTTGGATGACTTGGCACTCCTCTGGATCGTTGGCTTGCTTAAGGGTTTGGAAAACATTGAGTTTGACTTGTTGATTATTCACCCTCATCGTGAGTTATCCTCTTTCGACATCAATCAAGGTCCTTCCTATTGCTAAGAATGGTTTCCCAAGGATAATGGGTTGGAACTCATCTGCTTCACAATCTAAAACAATAAAGTCTGCGGGAAAATAAATTTATCAAATCTTAGTAGTATATCATTGATTTTTCCCTCTAGATGCACATAGGATCTATCAGCAAGTTGTAGCATAACTGTTGTAGGCCTTGCCTTCCCGATTCCTAATTTCTAGAAAACTGATTTGGGCATCAGATTAATGCTTGCTCCAAGAACGCATAATGCTTTCCCGACATAGTGGTTTCTTATCAAACACGGTATTGTGAAACTCTCAGGATCTTTAAGCTCGGGTGGCATGCGATTATGTAGCATAGCCATGCATCCTTCTGTCACAGCAACTGTTTCAAATTAGCCTAGCCTAGTCCTCTTAGAGACGATGTCTTTAAGGAACTTAGCATAGGTCGGCATTTGTTCTATTGCTTCAACCAATGACAAGTTGATGTGGACTTGCTTCAAGATGTCAAGGAACTTCTTGAATTGGTATTCTTGCTTTTTGCCGTTTCAACCTCTATGGGAATGGTGGTGGAAGCCGAATGTCTTCAATATTTTCATTGGTTTGGAACTTGATGGAAGGAGTTGTCGTAACATCTGGATTGTCGAAGCATGTGCGATTGTCGAGGTATGTGGAATTGCCATGGCATTCTCTGATTCATCAGTTTTGGCAGAGGTTTTGTTGATGTACTCATCTTTTTGGACAAGAGGCTACTCTCCTGGTCGGTTTATTGGCTGGGCAGGTGCATCATTAAGCTTCAGTCTGCTCTGGGTGGTGATTACTTTACACTACTCATGGCCTATTCCTTTGGGGACCTCAGTATCGCTAGGTAAACTGCCTGGTGGTCTCATATTCAAGTTCTGAGTGAATTGCCCAACTTGTGTCTCCAAGGATTTTAAGGCTGCCTCTTGACTTGGCAATCTCATCTCTGTCCTATTCATAAAAGCATCAGTCTTCTTCATGAAATTACTATTCTCTACCATATAAGATTTAGTTTTTAACATGAAAGCATTAAGAGAATTTTCCAAAGAACTGGATGGTGTCGATTGTTGTTGTGGCATCTGTTATTGCAGCATCTGTTACCGTAGTATTTTCTGCTGAAATCATGATGCTTGTGTGTTCTAACTATTCTTATTAATGGCGTTGTTTGGGTTGCTCCATGAAAAATTAGGGTGCTTCCTCTAGGCTGGATTGTATGTGTTGGACATCACATTGTTGTTCTGGATGTAGTTTCCAACATAAAAGCTAGATTCTGGGTTTTACGAACACTTAGAAGAATCGTGGTTACCATTAAATAAATCACAAATTGAATTTACTACCTTGATCTCCTGTATGTTGCTAGGCCGCTGCATATTTTTAACCATATTGGTTAAAGCGGCCAATTATGAAGAAATAGAGCATGATGAATCAAGCTCATTTATCGTAGCATTGCATGTGACTACTCCCTTCGAGTGGTTGGGAACTGATAATCGTTCTTGGCAAGATGGTTTAGAATCTCTATTGCTTCCTCAGGTGACTTGTCGAGGAGTATGCCATTTGCCGAGGCATCTAGCATCATCCTTGTTGTTGTGTTTACTGAATTGTAGAACATCATCACTTGCGTCCACAATGGGAATCTGTGCATGGGACATTTGTGTAACAGCTCTCTGGACCGCTCCCAAGCCTCATACATGGATTCATCATCTGCCTGCCAAAAAGAAGTAATATCATTACACAACTTATCTGTCATATTTGTAGAACTAAATCTAGGAACGAAATCTCAACACAAATACATCCAAGATCCTATAGATCCAGATGGAATACTATTCACCCATGTTTTTGCCCTATCCCTCAGTGAATAGGGAAACAATTTCAGCCTTAGGATGTCTTCATGGACTCCTTGTAGCTTGAATGAATTGCAAATCTCCATGAATGATTTGAGATGTTGTCTAGCATCTTTAGTTGTCGAGCCACCAAATTGACCAATTGTTTTGATCATGTTGAACATTACAGGTTTTAATTCAAAGTGGGCGACTTCTATCTCGGGTGCGACAACTCCTAGATTGAGACCATTGAGATCTTCCTCTAAGTAGTCTCGGATAGGTCTATTCTGAACAGGTTTTACGGCTGGATCTCCTCCTCCTCTTGCTACGGCATTCTGGTTACCACCGACATTCAAATTGCCGATTAGATTATCAGGGTGTTCTGCCATTGCTACTCGTCGTTCTCTCTTCTTCTATGAAGAACTCGTTCTATCTTGGGTTAGAATGGGTAGTCTTGTGCTGTTGGTCTCGCCCTGGTCATACACAGATGCAAAACCAAAGTTGTAAGTCCCTTGAAACTGTGCAAGAAATTAAAAACAAAGTCGCTATTGCCAATCCCCGACAATGGCGCCAAAAACTTGTTGTGCGTATTAAATGCTTCGCAATTGGTGCAAGTGTACACGTCGCAAGTTATAGTATAGTATAGATATCGTCTCCATATGGATTGGTGCTACTTCAGGAATCCAACTTCTCGCACTTATAAAACTAAAAACACAATTGATAATCGGAGTTGATTTAACAAGTAAAGTAAAAGAGAAATTAAACTAAAAAGAAAGATGTAATCGAATAAGAGAGAGTAGGTCGGGTTATTGTGAGTCGTCGTGTGATAATTGAATGGACCATCATGGTGATTGAGTGCTATAGTAGCTCAACTTCTTCAGCAATTGAATCCAGTCGGATTGCCTTGGCAAATTTGTAATTGCCTAGGCAAGTCTGCGATTGCCTGGGCAAGTCTGCGATTGCCTGGGCAATTGGGCGACAACCTTTAAAGTTCGGTGAAGCATTCTTTAATAGTTTCTCGTTATCGCTAACTTGAAACACTATTAATTGTGCATGCCTTGATAATACATCCCTGCGTGAACCAAGGGTTGACAACAACCTATCTTGCGCTCCTTTTAGCCGTTGAAATTCGCAACTTATCCCTAAGTCAAATTAGTCTTCACCATCGATTGATTGAATAAAGACCATGCTCATTCGATTCTTGAATTTAACTCTCCGGATATTAGATAAATGGATGAATTCACGAGATCTTCTCCTAATTCACTTGCAAAATTTAAGAACCAAGAATGAACAAACATTAAAGTAAAATTGCAAACTCAATACCTAAACAAATCCAATCGTTCTCACAACCACAAAAAGACAATAACCCAAGCAAAATAAGTTTAGTTCATGGTTGGGCACAAAATAAACTCTAGAATAAAATCCCTAAACCTAAATTGAATAAAAACAAAGAAGGAAAAATAAGAAGATGTCGAGTAGCCCTAGTTTTCTCTCCCAATCGCACCTCCCTCTCTTGAAGTATACGGGTAGGTCTTCTATTTATAGGAGTTGGCTAGGTCAAAGTCTTTCTTGAGGAGGAAGTTAAGTTGGAATTAAATAGAATAAAAAAATATTCCTCTTTTATTATATATTAATTCCTCTAAAAAATTCTCCTAAAACTCTTGGAATTTAATCTCCTTTTGATCTCCAAAAACTTCATTAAATGTTGCATAGATATCTAAATCTTTGGGATTTATATCTTACATTTCGTTCTTATCCCTAATAAGGTGGATTTGTCCCATCATGCCTCAACAATCTGCTCAGCATGGCATTTAGAAGACAGCTTCGATTGCCTTGGAAAACCCTTCAGTTTTCTTCCTTAGTTGTCACGGCAATCTCCTACTTGCTTGGGCGATTAGATCCTGCACACACAAAAAACACACCAGCAGTACTTTTTTCCACAAAATCAACTGAATTATGAAATCAATCATGACGGTGAAAGAAATCATGAAAACATGCATGAATGCCTAATAATGCAACTAAAATGAGCCTAAGTCTAATAATAATATGAGTAAAAAAGGTTATGGCAATAGTACTTTTGAACACTTAACAAATTGCTTCTCGATTTTGGAGGTCATTGCAATGAGCTTTGGGCACCAGAGTCAATCTTAGTACAGCTTTTCATCCTCAGTCTGATGACCAATCAGAAAAGGGTGATTCAGATACTTGAAGATATGCTTCGTGCATGTGTTATTGACATTGAAGTAACTTGGGAAAAATCCCTACCTCTTATCGAGTTTGCTTATAATAATAGTTACCAATCGTCTATTGGTATGGCACCGTCTAAAGCATTGTACGATAGGAAGTCGAGAACACCGCTATGTTGGTCTGAATTTGGTGAAAGTAAGGTATTAGGCCCTGACTTACTTCGAGTAACCGAAGAACGGGTTACCATAATTTATGACCATTTGAAGGGTGCCTTTGATAGGCAAAAGGCCTATTCTGACCTCAAGATGAGAGATATGCAGTTTGATATTGGTGAGAAAGCATTTTTGAAAGTCTCTCCATGGAAAAAGATTCTTCGATTTGACAAGAAAGGAAAATTGAGTCCCCAATTCATTGGACCCTTCGAGGCAACTGAAAGAGTTGGCCATGTGGCTTATCGGTTAGCTTTGCCCTAGGAGTTAAGCAAGATCCATGATGTGATTCATATATCGATGCTCCGCAAGTATAGATTTGATCCATCACATGTCATAAAGCCTGAAACTGTAGAATTCCAACTCAATTTGATGTATGAAGAAGAACCAGTTCAAATATTAGCAAAATAAGTCAAAAGACTTCAAAATAAGAACATTCTTTTAGTTAAAGTATTGTGGATGAGCCACAAGGCTGAAGAAGCTACATGGGAACCAGAAGAACAAATGAGAAGTCGATATCAACATCTTTTTTACTTAAGTAAAAGTTCGAGGATAAATTTTTCTTAAGGGGGAGTTGTAACATCCCAAAATTGGGCCTAGTCGGAATTTGATTCTGGTGACCGAAAATTTCACATCAGAAAGTTAAAATTAAAGGGTTGACCTTTGATCAAATGGCGTATTATTAATTTACCGAACCCCAATTAAGCATTGACATTGTTAAAGACCATATTGCAAACTTTGAAACATAGTTTAGTAACCAAATCAATAGAACTGGGAGTTGGAGTGGCAAAAGCATAGACAATTAAGAGTTGAGGGACTAATCTCATGATTAGCCCCTCCTTAATCTTAATCACTACATACATGAATGATCAAGGATTTATTCCTTCATCTTAAGGAAACCTTGATAGATAAAAAGAAAGAAATAAACTTACCGGTTGATGATCAAGCAAGCACCTCCCCATCTTCTCCCTCTAGCCACCCTAAGCACACACCTCCATTGAAGGTGGAATCAAGCTTTGCTTAAATTCATCGATCATAAATCATAGATATTGATTGGGTAAGTAGTTTTCCTCAATTCGTTTATCAATTTCATGGGTAAGTCATGTTTAATCTTGAGCCTAAGGATTGAGTTAGACCTTAGGAATTCCCTAGGGATTTTGTATCTTGCCTATTGTTGTTTTTCATAGACTTTTAAGTTGTTATGATTTCATTATTGATAATTGAATCCTTATAATTTCAATTTTATGTAGCTCAAGATAACCAATGTGAGGAATCACCAAATCCTCCCAATTCCACCAAGTTCAAGAACAAGGGAGTTGCCATCCAGGATCCTTGAAACCCTCAAAATCATCGATGAGTGTAGTCGGAGTTAAAGGATTGGCTAGGTGCCTTCCCGAATTCATTAATGTCAATTTATTGTATTATCATCATTGGCCAAGGTATGTTTGCATTAAGACCTCACTAGAGGCATCATCGGTAAGCTTTGCTAAGCTTATTTTATTGCTAAGTTGACTATTGAATCTTTACATGATCATCGATAATATAAAAGTGTTGAAAAGAACTTATTGGATATGTTATGAGTCGTTGTCATTGGCATTGTATTGTTATTGTTTCCGTATTGGTTATTGCTATTGTTATTTACATTGCTATTAATGAGTATGGAATCCTTGGATACGAATGGAGATAGGATACAATTGGCATGCCATAGAATTCATGAGCTCAATGGTAAGGAGTGGACTATGGTCCTTGAGCTAAGGCTCTTATTGGTGATGTTGGCGGGACGTGGTTGTACTGGTCTTATTGGCGATGTTGGCGGATATTGACCATTCATTGTTGGCGGTGTTGGTTGGGAATTCGTGTATCCATATTACATGTCGATCCAAGGAGAATATAGGAATAAATGTTGGAAGTATTGTTAAAATATGTTTCAAGAAGCATTTTCATTGTTATACATGTCATGACCTTCATTGAAGGCCATATTATTGTCTATGACTACCTCACTAGGCTAAGTAAGCCTAATGCATCTCATTTCCATGCATTTTTAGGTTAATGCATAGTTGGATTGAGGATTGGAGCAAGGGGTGTTTTGAAGCAAGTCACATTCCCACATATGTAATGTTAACCTAGACCTTGAACTCTTAGGATGGTGGCAAAGTAGCTAGACTAGTCATGTATAGTCATTTTGATATGCCTCGGTCATGCTTGCATTGTACTAATGTTTAAGGCTCATTTTGGCTTTTTGGTTAGGCCTAAAATAGCTAAAATGACATATTGAGCACTAAAAGCTGAAAACCTAGTAAATGGATTTGGATGACTCTAAAAATTGGTATGCTAGTAGATTATAGGGTTTAAATCTTGCTGGTAAAATTTTGTTGCATTTGAATATCGTTCAACATGTCAAATTGGTTAAAAACTAGACGAAATCTGTCATTACAGTGTAGGGCGTACCGATACAGGTCAAGCTATTTCGGTAAGACCTTGCATATTTGGTTTGTCAAAGCATAGGTCAACTAAAGCGTAGCGATACAAGCTAGGACGTTTCGGTACGAAAGTTGACTGTAAGGTTGGTGAATTTAGTTGCACCGATACGCATTTAGACGTATCAAAACAGGTCAACCATGGTCAATTCGTATCGATATAGCCCAAGCTTTATCGAAACAGGTAAGGATTTTAGCAGATGAAATTTGAAACTATGCACATTGGTATCGATAAGGCCCTAGGCGTATCTAAACATTGGTCAATGAACAAGTCAAAGCTAGTCAACCCGTATCGATACGGATCAAGCCTTATCGAAACAAAAGTAGACATTTTTGGAATAAAGCTTAATCCGTATTGATACAGCCTTAGGAATTTCGGTACGGTGATAGTTAAAACTATTAAAAGGGCTAAGAACATAGCTTTAAATAGTTTACAAATTGGTCACTAAGGATCGGAGGGCTTAATTGAAGGAGTAAATGACCTCCAATTGCTTTGAAAATTTATACGAACATTGATTTCGACATGAATTTCCCAATGATATAGTTTAAAACAATAAAGGACCTCTAAAATATAGAATCTACAGTTTAGTCCTTAAAACTCATAAAAAGCCTAAATCACTCCTTAATTGATAATCCAAGCATTGCATTAAATTCCTAAGTCATTTGTATTGATATCGACTTATTTGTCAAGCAATTCATTGGTTAACTATTGATTATGATCTAATTTTACTGTATCGATCACCATTTGGGTCACCGATAGCATTCTCCGACTCAGTTATCTACTAGGCCAGGTGGGGATGTTACACTCCCCTAATTTCACCACACAAAAATAGAGGATCCAGTGCATCAAAATGCATTCACAAGCTCAACAACATTAAACCACAACAATCATCTTTAAACTCTAGCCAAGACCTCTCTAAAACAACCAAAATCAACATCAAACATCTTCCAAAATTAACACAGGCAAAACCTAAATGTTTAATCCATCAATTAACTTCAATTGACATCCAAAAACAACCTAACATTAACCTTATACCTCCAGCATACATTAAACCTCCACAACTCCTAAAAAACACATAACTAACAACCTAGAAAATTAGAGATTCATTTAGCTTCGGGATTCCAATGTTAAATCCATCTTATTAACAATATAAAACATCAAAATCATGATTAAAATCAATCAAGAACTCAACAAAACAGATTCAATTCGAAAACCATGTAATCTCATCAATTAAACATTGATTTAACCAATTTCAATAATCAAATCATTAAAATTTAATAGAAAAATTTATAAAGGATCAATAACATGGGAATTTTAGTAAAGAACCATACATTAAAGGAGAAGGATTAAGCTCACCTCTAATGTTGTCTTTCCCCCTTAATTAGATTGATTACATGAGAAAACAAGAATAAAACAATAAGGTTTTGATAGAAACCAATTAAGAACTCATTTGAAACCAAAAGGTTGATGAAATCAAGTAGTTACCTGAAGATTTTGAAGAAGAGAAAAGTGTTTGGCTTAAGAGAATTTGAGAGAAAATCTTTTAAAGAAAAGGTAGTTACATAAAATTTGCTTAGGAATTAATTAAAAATTAATTCCCCAAATCTATTTATATTTTTCCCAAACCTTTTAACAATAGCAAATTAAGGAGAAAAATCTGATCTTAGACTTTGGCCAAATAGCTCCTTAAAGATTCAATGTTTTGACCCTTTTACAAAATAGTCACTAAAAATAGTTTTACATTCTTTACAATTTGGTCACAAGCCAAAATGTCAACTTTCCAAATTCCATTTTTCAAAATTGACTTTACCAAAAATATTCATATATTAAATAATGAATTTTAGATATTTTCCTAAATATTTTCACACACAAAAATATTTAATCTAATTTTAATCTCCAATTCAACTTATCACATCAAAAAATCGGCCTAGTTGGAATAAGGCTCTAGTGATCAGAAATTTTGTATCGGATATACCTGAAAGTGTAATTTCATGATCCTTGTACACAATTTTGTAATCAATGAAAGTTGTGGGGCATTAAATTGATCTATGGACCTCTTTGTAAGAAATTCAAAGCTAAAATGCTAAAAATAAGTCAAGCGTATCGATAGATAAGACCAGTATCAATACGGTCTAACGGACATAACTCACTTACCTATTTTAGTCTAGGTGTATCGGTACGGCTGGACCGGTATCGATACAGTTTGAGCTAGGCGTTTTGATATAGTAATACTTGTATCAGTACGGCCTAACTGCCATAACGAACTTACCTGTTTAGCCTAGGTGTATTGATACGATTATATAGTGTATCTATACGGCCCTCTGTAAAAATATATTTTAAGGCCCAAATTGAAGGAAATGAAGGGTAATGTGCTTAGTCACCTCCTTGCTTGCCTCTCTTACGTTGGATGATTTTGAAAAGGTAACAAATAACCATTGAATGCCTAGAATTGGGAAAAAGGGGATGAAGTGGTAGAAATAATTAAATAAGCTTTCCCTTGCTCAGAGGAAAGCACCCTATTGGTCCTTGGATAGGTGAAAAGTGATTAAATGATTAAGTTCCCTAATAAAAGACTAAAGAAAGCTTTCATCTTTGTTTCTATCATCTCCCGAAAGCTAAACTCACCCTTTGCCATCCAACAAGCAAGCACCACTATTATTGTCTTCAACCTCAACTAAGTAAGCACCTCGATTCAATCTTCAACCTTTGATTGATTCCAATACGTCGTTTGAAAGCCTATAACTTGGTGAGTAAAATCCTCTTATCGATTCAATGATTCCTTTGATCTTTGAGAAGTAATTTCAAGAATTAAACTTTGAACATCTAAGTCAAGCCCATGTGTCAGCAGTTTAATTTCCTTGTTTCAATGTTGTCTACTATCTTTGATGAGCTTGAAAGACGTTTGTGAGATATTAGGCTTGATCCTAATGCATTCTTTAAATTTGAACTAGCTCAATAGTTGGAGGAAATCACTCTATCATCCCCAAACAAAGCTAGGAGCAAAGGAATCAAAATTCAGGAACCTTGAAAGCTTCGGAATCAAGGTGAGTGTAGTCATGTCAAGGGATGAGCAAGGTGTCATCCCGTTGCATTTGCTTTGTGATTGTGTTTGCATTTGATTAAGGGCTCAAGTAGAGCAAGCATGTGTGTAAATGCTATTGGTAAGCATGATAAGTCCTTATATTACTTTGATATGTCTATTAGTATATGTGTGATATCCGATATGTTATGATTATGATATGATATGTCATCCGATATAATATGATTATGCTATGATACGTGGAGCTAAGGCTCATTTCCGTTTTCATTGCGTTATGGCCTAAGGGCACCAAAGGTAAGATTTATGATGATATGTGAACTTGGACATTTGTGAACATTGGATACAATTCGCATGCCACAGGGTTATTCGAGCTCACCAAGTAAGGGATTAGACTACAGTTTAGGGCTATGACCTATATGTGGGGGAGAAAATGATGGATTGTGTGAGGGACATTATGGAGCTATGGCTCAAGGCTACGGCCTATTTCTGATATGTGTGATGTACAGGGGAATCTGCATATCTATTGGTTACCATGTCCAAGGAAATGATTTGTTATTATGTTTTACAATTGCTACATGAAATCATGACAATTTGTTTGAGTTTGATTTTACACGATTGATGCTATATAAAATGTAACAAAGCATGCCTATATGTCATTCATGCATTTGATAAACTAGTTGTGCATTTGTTATGACTACCTCACTAGGCTATGTAAGCCTAACATTCATGTGTCTCATGCATTTCAGGATCTTAAAGAATTCCAACCTTCGATCATGTGTTGCAGTTGCAAGTCACTCCTACAAATCACATGTATGCATATCTTTTGTCTTGAACTCCTAGTAAGGTGGCATATGGTCTCAACATACTATGTATGTGCCTTTTGATGTGTGTGTAATAGCATAAAAACATGGTATGTTTGCAAATTGGTAAAGCTAGTTAAATGAGCCTAAAAGCGCTAAAGGATAAAAAATTAGGTAAATGGATTCGAAACACTCTAAAATTTTGTATGTTATTAAAAATATGGATATTAGACTTACTGGTAAAATTTTGTAATGTTTGGACAACTAGGTTAATTTGAATAAAAACCAGCAAAAATCTGTCATTATAGGGCAAGCGTATTGATACGGGTGATGGCATATAGATACGACCTTGCATAATTGGGCCAAGTGAAACAGGGCATATTGATACGCACAGGGGTGTATCGGTACGAATTTTGACAGTAAGGTCTAAAAAACAAATGGTATCGATATGGCACTACGCCGTACCAAAACAGTCAACCGTAGTTAATGGGTACCGATATGAGCTTAGGTGTATCGATACGGGTTGTTATTCTTGAATCTAAAAATTTGGAAGTTTGGCCTAGCGTACCAATACGGCCTTAAGGGTGTCGGTACGGAGTTAGTAATTGGTAAGCTCAATTGTACATCAGAACATCATCTCAATTGTACATCAGACCGTCTACAAATGGTATCGAACGACACTAGGCCGTACCGAAATAGTAAGTTTGCAAATTGGTCACTAAAACTTGTATAGCCTAATTGGATAGATAAATGATCTCTGTTAATAACGAATCTTCATATGTTAGTAATTGGTAAGCTCAATTGTAGTCTAGTAAAAAGAAATCCTAATAAGGACCTCTAATTTGTAAAAAATACGATTTGGTCCCTAAGTTCAAAAAGGGTTAAAATTGATCATGAATTGTGTAAGTCTTAATAAGATGATTTTGCTAAGCCTTAAAAGAGGTTAATAAATGATCTGAATTAGTTTTTCTACTCTGATTAAGCTTCCGAATCTCCGATATGTTTTCTAGTAGCACTTTTCGACCCAGTTCTCTACCAGGCCAGGAAGGGGTGTTACACGACTCGAATCTCTAATCCGGTCCATCAAACCGTCTACTCAACCTAAACACCATTAGTCTCAAAATTGAGGCGTTACACCATTAGAGCATTTATTACACATGGGCATCGGTACAAATAAATTTGTATCGATACAGACCCAAAGGTATCGATACTGCTAAAGCCGTATCGATACAATTTTTGGCAACTGGAATTTGGAAACCTTAGGTATCAAAAGGGTGTATCAGTACAGACAGAACTGTACCGGTACGAGGTCCTCTGGGTGTCGGTACGGGTCAAACCGTATTGGTACTCAAGACTAATTTTTGACACTTTGGTTGTTTAAAAATGATTAAAACATGTTAAAAACCCTTTGAAAACATTTCAAACATATTTTTTATTAAGTTATATCAAAATCAAATAGGTCAACATGAATATAAGCATACTAGGCCAAAAACAAGTAACTCGTGCAATTTGAGACTCCCCTAACTATATGCAATTATTCACAAAATGGAGTCATATTAACATGCTTAGATAAACATGAAAATTTAGACATGGAAAGCACATGATCAAGCAATTGCATGAAATTAAATTTACCACTTGAACCAAGGTCGGATGTTAAGCCTTTCTTTTCCAAGTTTCCTTCCACCTTTCTCTGTCATGAGCTTCCAAGATTTGACTTTGATAATTAATGGTTCAAACACACCTACAAAAGACAATCAAGTAATTTTTGGTATCCAAATTGCTTTGGGTCCAATGGAGTTAGTCCCAAATAACTTAGTCCCCTTAGGAATCCATTTTTCAATGTCTTCCTTTTTCTTTGAAACAATGAATCCGTTTGGGACCCAAATGTTTTTAACAAATTTTCCATTAAAAAATCTAGGGGAACTAGAATGTATTTCATAAAAGTTTGATTTTACAAAATTTTCATTTTTTTTCCAAAATTCTTATAAATCAACACTTTTTCTTTCTTAAGATCATCCAACTCATTTTGATGATCTTTATGAACTTTTTGAAGAAATTTTTGTAAATAAAAATTCTTTTGTTCAAGCTCCTTGAGTTTTGCTTCAAGTTCATCTTTGGTTTTAGAAATCAAATCATTTTAAATTTTCAAATTTGAAATCATTTTCTTATTTTTCAAATGTGATTTTGAAATTCTAAAACCAAATAGTCACAGGCATCTTGTAATTCATCAAAAGAATATGAAATTGAATTTGATGAATTAAAAGTTAGCCTTGAATCTTCTTCGATGTCCATGAAGCATAGGTGGGATACCTCATTATCGGTGGACTCTTCTTCAACACTCCATGTAGCCACAATGCCTTCTTCTTATGGTTTGATCCCTTCTTGTTGAAATGAGGGCAATCGTACTTGGTATGCTCGGACTTCTTGCACTCAAAGCATTGAGGGAATCCTTCCTCTTCATTCTTAATTCATGCCATAGTTCTTCCTTATGGCACTTCATGAATTGGGAAAACTTGTTGAAGAGCTTGACAATCTCTTCTTCTTCATCTACACTTGAATCTTCTTGAATTCTTGAGGAGGTCTTAAGAGCAACGACATTGAAATCTTCAATGCCTTTCTCTATAATCTTCTTTTTCCCCTTCGACATTATCATCTCATGGGTGAGCACAGATCCCATAAGCTCTTCAAGCTTGAGATCCTTCAAATTCTTTGCTTCTATGATTACGGTCTTCTTGGAATCCCATGAATCGAGAATTGAGTAAATCAACTTCCTCACAAGCTTGTCCTCTGGATCATCTTTCCAAATCCTTTAAGCCCATTCACAATGGTGGAGAACCTATTGGACATAGCTTTGATGTCTTCTTTCGGGTCCATCTTGAAGTTCTCATACTCAAGGTTGGGAAGACCAACCTTGGTCTCCTTTACTTCATCGGTTCCTTCATGAGTGACTTTAAGCTTGTCTCAAATCTCCTTGGAACTTTCACAAGAGGAAACTTTAGCATATTCTTCTGGGCCAAAGGCACAAAAGAGAATGTGCAAGGCCTTCACGTTTAGCTTCATCTTCTTGCGATCATCCACTCTCCATTCAGCCTTGCTTCTTTGAGGAACGAATGGGCCATCAAGAACAATGTCCCAAAGGTGATAATCTTTGGCTCTCATGAAATACATCATCGGATTCTTCCTATAGGAGTAGTTGGTGATGTCGAAGAAAGGTGGTCTATCGATGGATTGTAGCATAAACTCTGGTTGATGTAGAAATGTTAAGCACCTCAAAGATCAACTCTAGGATGTTAATCCAACATAGACAAGAGGCTTTGATACCAATTGTTGGGAGGCTTGAATGATCAACTGAGATTTCTAAGATGGGGTGAATTGGTTTTTGAGAGATAGCGGTGGAAGCAAAGGAATTTAAAAATTGGACACAAGATTTATAGTGGTTCAAGCTTCTAACCAAGCTCTACATCAACTACCTTAGCTTCCCACTAAGAATTTTCCCAAATTCACTATGAATGTTTTCCCTTTTTCTAGGCTCAAAAGAAAACCTTTACAACACAAGGCTTATACCCCAAATTCTTGTTAACCCCTCTCTTAGAAGAGAAACAAATGAGCAAACTAGGGAAAACCTCACAGGGCTAATTGTTTGCAATTCTAAGCTCACACCCAAAACCTAACACTTGAGCATATATGACAATTAAGTTCACAAGTGTGTTCTACAAAGAAATTGACAATTAAAGTACAAAAACATTTTTCTCAATCATAGAATGTTGGCTTGTGGTTTCTTGTTCTTCCATGGATTCTTGTAGAGGTTTTTTAAACCCTCTAACAACTTCATGGTTGTTACTAGCTGTTGGGGGTTGTTAAGAGCCGTTGGAGATATAAATTCAAGCCATAAATATAGTTCTGGGCACTCTAGTATCGGTACTCATGACATCAGTATCGGTACCTGACTTAAACAGAAAATGTCGTTGAAGCATTTATTACCCAGGGCTATCGGTACTAATACATGCGTATCAGTACAAACCTATTGGTATCGATACGATTGAAGCTGTATCGATATGCTTTTGGCTACTGGAATTTGGAAAACTTAGGGATCAAATTGGCGTATCGGTACACACAAAAGCGTACCGATACGGGGTCCACTAGGTAACGGTACGGGTCAAACCATATCGGCACCCAAGACCAACTTTTGACACTTTGGTTGTTTAAAACATGTCAAAAACCCTTTGACAACAATTCAAACATATTTTTCAAGTTTATGAACTTTTGAATTTTTTTTGCAAATTAGACTAAGTCCAAAAACATTTTTCATTAAGTTATACCAAAATCAAATAGGTTTATTAATCTCCTCCCTTTTTGATATCACGAAACCACTTGAAATTTTTTTATGAAAACTCCCCCTTTAGAAAATATTTTTAGAAAAAAGATAATATATTTTTAAAATATTTAAATCTCCCCCTTTTTCTTTTAGAAATTTATTTTTTGAAACCTATCTCACCTCATTTCTATTATATCAAAAATTATTTTAAAACTAAGTTTGAAATCACATTTAAGTTAAAAAACCAATTGCTAAAAAAATTAGTACCAATTGATAGGAAATATCAATTGTTGGTATAAAATAACATTTGGAGAAAAGAGACCAAAAACATTTATCAAGAAAAGAATTTTAAAATGGCTCGCCTCACACAAGCATCAAATAAATTGTTTGTCCAACAATAAAAAAATTGAATTTCAAATAAATAAAGCAAATAAACCAAGAAATTTAATTAAAACATGTCATATATCAAGATACTCATAAAAGCATACAAGGCATGGCAAAAAGGGTCAAGAATAGTCCCTTTTTATTGTGCGTACCATTACGGTATAGACCGTATCGATAATGGTTGATGGTCGTATCAGTACGGCATGGGTTGTATCGGTACCGAAGGCACGAAATATGGTGAAAATGCAGCAAAATCAAATTTAAAGACCTTACAACTTAATTAAAAGTTCATACAAAGGCTCTATAAAGTCTTAGATATGCATTTTGATCATTTTTCCAATAAAATACCAACATGCCTCTACAGATAACACATTTAAGCATACAAAAGCATGAATTTCACCAAATTCAACCAAACATTACAAGTTTAAGGCCAAAAACATAAATATAAGTATACTAGGCCAAAAACAAGAAACTCATGCAATTTGAGACTCCCCCCTAACTATATGCAATTATGCACAAAATGGAGTCATGCAAACATGCTTAGATCAACATGAAAATTTAGACATGAAAAGCACATGATCAAGCAATTGCATGAAATTAAATTTACCACTTGAACCACGGTAGGATGTTAAGCCTTCCTTCTCCAAGTGTCCTTCCTCCTTTGTTTGTCATGAGCTTCCAAGATTTGACTTTGATCATCAATGGCTCAAGCACACCTACAAAAGACAATCAAGTAATTTTTGGTATCAAAATTAATTTGGATCCAATAGAGTTAGTCCCAAATAACTTAGTCCCCATAGGAATCCATTTTTCAAAATGTCTTCATTTTTGTTTGAAACAATGAGTCATTTTGGGACCCAAATGTTCTTAACACATTTTCCATAAAAAAATCTAGGGGAACTAGATTGTCTTTGTTAAAAGTTTGATTTTACAAAATTTTCATTTTTCTTTTCAAAACTCATGTAAATCAAACCTTTTCTTTCTTCAGATCATCCAACTCATTTTGATGATCTTCATGAACTTTTTGAAGAAATTTCTGTAAATCAAAATTCTTTTGTTCAAGCTCCTTCAGTTTTTCTTCAAGTTCATCTTTGGTTTTAGAAATCAGATCATTTTGAATTTTCAAATTTGAAATTATTTTCTTATTTTTCAAAATGTGATTTTTAAATTCTAAAATCAAATCGTCATAGGCATCTTGTAATTCATCAAAAGAATATAAAATTGAAGTGGATGAATTAGCAGTTAGCTTTGAATCTTCTTTGATGGCCATGAAGCATAGGTGGGCTACCTCATTATCGGTGAAGTCCGCTTCCTCACTTCATGTAGCCACAAATTCCCTCTTTTATGGCTTGATTCCTTCTTGTTGAAATAAGACTAATCGTACTTGGTATGCCCCAGCTTCTTACACTTGAAGCATATGATGGGATCTTTCCTCTTTATTCTTGATTCATGCCTTAGTTCTTTCTTATGGCACGTCATGAATTGGAAAAACTGCTTGAAGAGCTTGACCATATCCTTTTCTTCATCTTCACTCTCCTCTTCACTTGAATCTTCTTGATTTCTTGAGGAGGTCTTGAGAGAAACAACATTGATCGGTGGGAACTCACTTCTATAAATATTGACCATCCTATGGAGATTGAAGCATTCATCAACATAAGTGTAGGGGTCAACCCCTACATCCATACATGTTGTAACTGCATGAACACATGGATATCGACATGCTTGGAACGCGTCACAGTCACCCCACCTATGTCCAAAATCAACTCGAATACATTTGAGTGCCTTGCTTAGTTGTTGATTCTGTAACAAACAACATCAAAAGTCTAATTAATTCGATGAACATTCATCGATGTTGTATTTTGCACAATATCTTGCATTTTCCTCACAAGCTCAGGATCCCATCTTTGCCCCCTATTTATTAAGGACTCGATTTGCTTCCCTTTAACGGTCCAAACTTTAGCCAACATGTAGTACGTCTCTTTCACCAAGCTTGCTATTGGGAGATAACGTGATCCTTTTAGTACTCCATTTATGCACTCCACAAGGTTGGTTGTCATTTTCTCGTATCGTCTACCACCTTCATCACACGATTGGGCCCATCTTTCCCTCTCGATATTGTTTTCCCAACTCCAAACGCGCCATTCGTACTTTATTAAATTCTCCATCTTCCTCTCAAAATATGGTCGCAATATTAGATATCATGTGTTATAATATATGTTATTAGTATCGAGAAAAATCAAAACACATAAATGGTTATGCATATATAACAGAGTTTGAAAAAATGATACTTACCCATGCTTAAAATCTCACTGCGGATGTATTGGTTTTTGAACTATTCGTAACTATTCTTACCAATGTGATGAACATAATATGCGAGATATGCGTGCGGTGTTGTCCAACAACTTCTGTCTTGATTAATTGCTTATTTGATATTTGTCCTTCGATCAGATATAATGTAGAACCATCTTCTCGGATGGCATGCTCACGTAAATTGCTCAAAAAAATTCCAAGCTTTCGTCGTCTCCTGCTCAACAATTGCAAATACAATCGGGAAGATATTGTTCTCACCATCTTGTACAACAGCAACCAAAAGTACATGAGAGTATCTTCCGTACAGCCACGTGTCATCGACTTGGACCATACGTTTGCAATATGGAAAACCTTAAATGCATGGCTTGAACACACAAAAAAGTCGATGGAAAAATTTATGCCCTTCAACAAGTTGGACTTATTGGTCGTATGCATCCATGGTTTGATACCTCACTATGGTGCCTGTGATGAAACGTGTCATTACTAGTAATAAAGTCGGTAGCTCGTTGTACGACTTATCGTAATCACCATACACCACCATACACCTACTTCATTGCCTTATCCATTGCACGTCACCCCTTCTTGTATTTTATCTGATATCCAAACTGTTGTGCAATGGTTTCCTGAATCATGGAAACGAGAACCCTTGGATTTGCTTCAACCAACTCCATCATGTGATGGCTTATTGCATTCGAGTCCAATTTGCGGTGGTCCGGTTGATGGAAGTTCGTAAACATGTGTGATCGCCATTGTACTTTGTGACCTCATTTTTCCTCTATAGCTTCGACACTCGGATATTCCAATTGCACTCTTGTCCATATTTCACACATTTGGAAAAGAAAGTCCTCTGGCTAAATTCTACAACAACGTAGTCCACATGCTTCTTGATGTTATACTCTTTAACTACCAATGTAGCTTCATTCTTTTCATTAAATTGAAGTCCAACCAATAATTCACCATGTTGACTCAAAATTAATTGGGGCATATCCGAGAATTGAGGCACCCTCATTGCATCAAAATCCACTAAGCTCATGTGAGTAGGAGGTTCATAGTATGTAATGTCAATCCCCAGTTGAGACGAATTCTCCAACACCGAATTAGGGGCATCACCAACATCATCAGGGAACAAATTGGGATCCCCAATATCTTCATCTTCACTGGAATCTTCAAGTGTTTCTCCTCATCGACCTCGTAGGTTTTCCACATCGGCATCAATAGTCAGATCAACAGTCAGCCTATATGATGAAGGTGTAAGTTATCCGAGAAGTGTTAAAGCTTGAAGGGGAGTGTAAGTTGACGAGGAGTGTTAAAGTTTCTATTTAATGTTTAATTAGAGTTTATTCCTAATCATTAGTTTAGATTTACTAGAAGTCTTATTTAAATTAGGAATAAGTACTATTTAAATTAAAGATAAAAGTATAGTTTTAGTTATATTAAAACTCTATATCAGCCTATTTAAAGGCTTACTCTGTATACATTTGATAATTAAGAATAATAAGAAAATACAGAGAAACACATTGTTCTCTTTGGAAAATATCATGTTCACCTTCTTCAAACAATAAATCCCTAACCATCAATCACACACAAACCACCATCATTAATTGCATCTCCGGCCACCATGGCCCCCTTCTCACATGGTATTAGAGCCAATAACTTCTTGATGTTGTCACCACTACTGCCATCTCTAATCTAAAACAGATCGATGATCTAATTTTTTAGATGCACATTATTTTTCTTTTCCGCTGTTGTCTTTAGAACACACTCGTTCCTTGGCTTCTCCCTTGTTGGGATCTTACATCTTTTGTGAAATTTGTACTCGTTTAATTGTGTTGTTTTGTTCTCTATTTAATGGTTCTATCTTAGCCAATCAAAAAGATAGATGAAAAGGTTGTAGTTTAGCTTCAAAAACTATTTGGTTCTATCTTAGCCATCCATCCTAAAAAATAGGAGAAGATGTTCTAGTTTAAAAACTAGATAATATTTTTTAAGGGATTCTACATCAAAGATCCAAGTTGAAACTCTAGTCTGTGTAACTACCAGCTTGAGGGGGAATGTAGATTCTTGTGATCACTTCCTACATCGTTCGCATCAGACCTTTCAGTCAAGAACTGCATGCTAGAGCATTATATGCTGCAGACCTTTTAGTTAGGAACTGCATGCTGAAGCATCCTGTGGAGCAGTCTTGATATTCCAACTGATGCATCAACCATCTCAAGCATACCATAAGTTGAATGACATCAACAATTGTTGCGCAAGAACATCATAGTTCTGTCCTCACTCTTCAAATCAAAGACTCCTGAGAATGAGGAGCATTTTTCTCTAAGAAACAGCATAAGAAATATGAGTAGGGCATCACATCCAAGATCCAAGTTAGTGCTCTACTACGTTTGCTCACCAGCTTGATGGGAGTGTAAGTTATCCGAGAAATGTTAGAGCTTGAGGAGAAATGTAAGTTGACGATGAGTGTTAGAGTTTTTATTTAATGTGTAATTAGAGTTTATTCTTAATTAGTAGTTTAGATTTACTAGAACTCCTATTTAAATTAAAGATAAAAGTATAGTTTTAGTTATATTAAAACTCTATATCAGCCTATTTAAAAGCTTACTCTGTATACATTTGATAATTAAGAATAATAAGAAAATACAGAGAAATACATTGTTCTCTTTGGAAAATACCATGTTAATCTTCTTCAAACAACAAATCCCTAACCACCAATCACGTACAAACCACCATCATTAATTGCATCTCCGGTCACCATGGCCCATTTTCTCACAGAAGCATATGTCGAAGGCCCGGCTAGATGAAATGCACTCGATGTCATATTTTCCAACATTGTGACAAAACTGCCTCCGAACATATCAATTTCATTACCGAAACTCATTTGAGCAGATTCTCCAACTACGTTTTTGGTTGGGCCGGGAACATCACGCACCTCATCAAACAACTCGATATTTCGAATCTCTATAGATTCATGCTCTGCAATCATCATTCCAACATCATCATTATCCTGGAGAGTGATTGCACAATATCTGACTGGATTATCACATGTCAGCCACCGATACCACAAACCATGAATCTCAGCTCTAATTTTCTCGGATATATTCTCCTTCATTTGTCAAAGTGTGATTTCCTTTTTAACTCTCATCTTCGTAGTGCTTTCAGATTCAAATACAATCTTGGCATCAGTTTTCACCATTTGTTCATTGTAATGTACAATCATCGTAAATTTGTTGTTGCTCGTTTTCTCTGCATGTTCAAAACAATATATATTTTCAATCAGAATACACAAATCAAAATGAACATACTAAATTTTAAATTATTATTACTAACACCGGGGACGAGTTCTTTTCGAATATATATTTTTTATAAATATAATAAATTAATTTTTAAAATATATTGCGAATATATTTTTTGATATACTAAATTAATTTTACCTTCATTTTAACTATATTTCGAATATCTTCTCAATTTTAAATTTTAAAAATATACATATTTCGAATAAACATACAATTTTAAATTTTCATAGTAATTACACTATAACATAAAATTTTAAATTTAAATTACAATTAATGAAATAATACTATTACTAAATTAAAAAGTACACACTTATAAATTTTTTTTCAAATTTTCTTCCTCCTCCTACTTTATCAACTCAAAAAAATCAAATACACATTATACCATTTCTCACCTTCAACCTCTATTTAACACCATCAAATTTAATCTCAACTACTCATCCAACCAACCCATCCCCAATAAAAAAAAAACTCATTTCCGAAGTCTGCCACCCTACCCACTACCCCTGCATGCATGCCATGCTGCTGCTTGCCACCCTGATAACATGGTAGCAATGTTTGAAGTTGGGGGTCAAAGGCCATTATTTGAGGTCGAATTCAGTTGGAGTCATCTTTCTTTAAACACTATTTAAAGATGGAATCAGATAGTTTCAACTTCAATTTTTTATTCGAAATATAAAATTCATTGTTCATAGACGAAACCAGATGATTTTATCTTTTAATTTACTGTAAAAAAGTACAATATTTTAAAAATAATCTAAGTACCATCATATTTGAAAAAAAAAATAGAAAATAATATTTGTGTAAATCTTCTCGTCAAAATTACTGTTATGATATCATTTGATTGACTAGAATTATTTTTTCTTAAAAATCTAAAAGAAATAAAAATATATTTTAATACAAAGGCCGTATAAACTTTATTTTACACATGTCTTTTAATTTTAGGGGTTAAGATTTTAATTTAGGGTTTAAAGTTTAGGGGTTTAGGTTGTATGGTTTAGAATTCAAGGTTAGTATTTAGAATTTAGTGTATAGGGTTTAAGGTTTAGGGTTTAATTTTTTAGGGTTAGGGACAGAAATTTAGAATTTAAGTTTTTATAGTGTAAATAAACAGGCTTGTGTAAAATTAGTTTTACACAGCCTGTATATCAAAGTTTTACCCTTAAAGTAATCTCTTTTTGGAAAAATATTAAAGTAATCCTTAAAAATACAATACTGTAAGTTTTATAAACAATTTTAATAATCATAAAAATCTAAAAAAATATTTATTTTATTTATCAAAGAACATAAAAACAATTAGAAAATGTGGAATTAAAAGTTTTTATGTAAAAGCGTATAATTTTAACAACTTAACATCGTAATATATAATAATAATAAAATTAAATTGCAGTTTTCATTTATATATACTTACCTTAACTGAAATAACATCCAAATCTCACTGAAATGAAATATTCTATAAAAACTTATCCAGAGAAATATTCTCTAAAAGTTCCATGTCATCATCTGCTTTTTAGCACGTATTAACTTTACTTCTTAGCACGGTTTTTTTCTTTCTTTAGTCTCTGGTTTTCTGAACATTCGGTGCTCTTGTTCATGGCCATGGACCCCACGGTGGATGATGATTTGGATGTTCTTACTTTGGAAGATGATAAAGACAGTGAGATTCAGGCAGAAAGTACAAACAATACCCAGGGTACTTCCTTTGATCTGTGTTTTGTAGGCCGTTTCCTTACCACCAGCGTGATTCATTTCCAGTCTATGCGATCGACTCTGGCAAACCTTTGGAGACCACTAGGTGGTATAGCTATATCTGATATGGGTGGTAACCGGTTCTTATTTCGTTTCTTTCATCCTGTTGATATTGATAGAATTGAAGGAGGTGGACCATGGCATTTTAACTCTCATCTTCTTCTTCTACATCGGATCAAGCCTGGCGAAGACCCAATGTCTGTTCCCCTTGTCTTTTCTCCATTTTTGGGTTTTGATTCACGACGTCCCCCATGGATGTATGTCGAAGGGTTTTGCTCGATAGTTAAGCAATTTCATTGGGAATTTTATAGATTATGACACAAATGTTGTATCACTGGGCTACAAAGGGATCATGCATATTCGGGCAAGTTTTGATATACGCAAGCCTCTTAAGCGCAGGAAGAAAATTATTCTACAAATTGGAGGATCTGGTTATGTTCGCTTTGTGTATGAGAAACTCTAGTTATTTTGTTTTATTTGGGGAAAGATTGGTCATGGGGAATCCTTATGCCTGGTTCGATTGACAAAGCCAAAAGAGGATATCGTCTTTGGCTGGGATCTCAGCCTACGAGCTCCGAACAGACGATCGTCTGCGAATCAGACTAGCATGTAGCTGAGGGATGAGCAGTTTCTTCACGATAAACCCCCCTATTTTTCCGATAGAACATCAGACTCCCACTAATTCTCAGATTCCTCCTAATGCTCCTACGATTTCGCACGTTTTCAAAAATACTAAGAATGATAAGAGATTGGCTCCCATTAATTCCAAAAGCCATGCTATCATGGGGAATCCGTCCACGTCACTTGTGGGGCCAGAAAATATTCCCACTGATCCTTATCTAGATAGCCATGTAAATGAAGGAATTGTGACTATGTATGATGTCATCATGACAAATAAGGACGAGGATGCCCATACAACTATTCCAGATGGGATAAAATGTCCTAGAGTTTCTACAACTGTTCCAGGTGTTTCTAATGCTGATTCGAATGGGACTTCACTGAATATATCGGTAGACCCTAGTCAACGGGTCATCCGGGACCAATGAAACTCCTAAGTTGGAACGTTCGGGGCTTGGGTCAGTCTCGAACGATTAAACGTCTTAAGCATGTGCTTAGAGATGTTAACCCGGCTGTAGTTTTCTTAATAGAAACAAAACTACAGCGTGCAAGGATGGAAAATGTTCGTAAGCTTTGTGGTTACTCGAATGGAATTGATGTCAGCTCAATTGGAAGAAGTGGGGGCTTATCCCTTGCTTGGAAGAATAATTGTCAAGCTTCAATTAGGTCTTACTCATCTAAACATATTGATGTCTTGTTCGATGAGGATTCAGATGGTCTCAAGTGGAGATGTACGGGTTTTTATGGAGCTCCTGAGGAACGAAACAGAGAGGCATCTTGGAATTTGCTTCGTGAGTTAGATGATAGGCCAATGGTTCCGTGGCTAGTAATTGGGGACTTCAATGAGCTCCTACTTGCTTCGGAGAAAAGTGGAGGACGGATTCGTAGTGTACGACAGATGAACAATTTTCGATCAGCTTTGATAGACTGTAATCTTGATGATATTGGTTATCGAGGTTCATGGTTTACGTGGGAATGGGGGAGATTATCCTCAAATAATATTAGAGAGAGATTGGATCGGGGTATTGCAAACCCAGCCTGGTGGGAAATGTTTCCAGATTTTTCACTGGACCATTTGTCGCATTCATTCTCTGATCACTGCCCACTTTTGCTCTCAACAAATACAAGTTCCAAGAACAGGGAATTGGTTAATGGAGGATTCGTGTGAATATGAAGTTCAAAACTTATGGAATACATCTACAGGTTCTATCCCCGAACGCCTGAGATTAGTTAGCACTGGTCTTGATGAATGGTTTAAAAGAGTTGAGAAGGAGAAGAACATCTCGATAAAGACACTGCAACAAAGACTGAAAGAATTGAATGATTTACAGCCCTGTGATGATACTTTAGAGGCAATTCTGGAAACAAAGTTGGCTCTTAATTTGGAGACTGATCGTGAAGAGATTTACTGGGAGCATAGGGCCCGAGCTAATTGGCTAAAATATGGCGATCAAAACACTCGTTACTTTCACAGCTTTGCATCCAGTCGAAAGCGGAAGAACAGAATTAAAAAGTTAATTGGAGAAGGTGATGTTGTTGTTGAATCGAAAGAACTACAACAAGCTGTAAGAGATTATTTTACTAATCTTTTTACTTCTCAAGGTACTTCTGATCCCAGCCCGACCCTTGAAGGAATTTTGCCATGTATTACGGATGTAATGAATGACAATTTGCTAGAGGAATTTTCTCATGCAGAAGTGTTGGCTGCTATACGAGCTATGGTTCCTTTAAAGGCCTCTGGTGAAGATGGTTTGGGGGTATTGTTCTACCAGCGATTTTGGCATATAGTTGGCCGAGACGTCTCTGATTATTGCATCAGGGCGATAAAGCGTGAATTCTCTTTGGCAGATATCAATACTCATAGAGTGTTGATTCCAAAGGTAGAAAATCCGACCCGAACGTCTCAATTCAGACCGATAAGCTTATGCAACGTTCTCTTCAAGATCATATCTAAAATGCTATCTAATTGCCTACAGTCGGTACTCCCTCTATGTATTGACGAAGCCTAGTCTGCTCTCATTCGAAGTAGACTTATTTCTGATAATATTATTCTTGCTTATGAGGCTCTTCACTCAATGAAAATAAACGTTTTGGCAAGAAAGGTTCTTTCGCTCTGAAATTAGATATGAGCAAAGCCTACGATAGGGTGGAGTGGTCTTTCATTGAATTAGTTTTACAACGAATGGGTTTTGCAGATAGTTGGATTCGATGTCCTATGAACTGTATCAACTCGGTCTCCTATGCCATTGTGACAAATGGGCAGATTGGTGATACTTTCGTACCAACCAGGGGTCTTCGTCAAGGGGATCCCCTTAGCCCTTTTCTTCTTCTTATCTGTGGTGAGGGCCTGTCTGCTCTGTTGCGTTTAGGGTCACAACATGAAACGATTTGGGGTGCTGGTATTTCCCGAAGGTCCCCCCTTCTTACACACCATCTCTTTTCTACACACTTATTCCCAATGTTCAGGTCAGCTTATAAATTTTGACAAGTCTAGTGTGTATTTTAGTACCAATGTCATCCCTGTAAATAGACAAGAGGTGTGCCAAATACTCAGTTCTCTGCCCAATCTTGCCCAGAAAAGTACCTTGGCGTCCCCTCTATGGTGGGCCGAAATAAGAAGGAATCTTTAGTTTTTTTAAGAGATAAATGTGCAGGTAGTCTATCTAGTTGGACCACTCGTTCCCTATCTATGGGAGGCAAAGAATTTTATATCAAGTCTATTCTCCAAGCTATTCTACTGTATGCTATGTCTTGTTTTCTTCTGCCTCGGACATTTTGCAAAGAGCTGGAAACCATGTTTGCAAAATTCTGGTGGCAAAATACAAAAACAAAGAAGGCTCGCATTGGTGTACATGGCAATCTTTATGCTTACCTAAGGAGAATGGGGGCATGGGCTTTCGCGATACGGGGTGTTTCAACATTGCCCTTTCGGCTAAACAGGGCTGGAGGATCATTTCTAACCCAGACTCCCTTGTAGCAAGAACTCTCAAGGCAAAGTACTTTCCTAATGGAAACTTCCTAAACACCGATATAGGGTCCAAGCCTTGATATATATGGAAGAGCATTTGGTGTTCGAGGAAAACACTAAAACTTGGACTCTTCTGGAAGATTGACAATGGAAGGCTTATTTCTATTTGAAACGATTTTTGGCTACCTTCTAAGTCGATACGTCTGATAACATTCCCAAGAGTTGTTGGATTACAATGGGTGTCAGACTTTATAATTCCAGAAACTCGTGAATAGAGAGCTTATTACTGAAAACTTCACTGTGGAAGATTCAACAGCAATTTTGTCTATTTGCTTGCCAACTATTGCAACCGAAGATATACTTATTTGGGGAGATGAGCATACAGGGTCATATTCAGTACGCAGTGGCTCTAGACTTCTTCAACCGAAGAAATATTTCCAGATGTATACAAAGGTCAGTATTATTCTTCAATCTGGAAAATACCATGTCCAGCTAAAGTTCGGATTAATCTATAGAAGTTTGCATCAAATTACATCCCAATATGCAAAACATGTTTACTAAAAGAATTTCATCCCACAGTTCTTTTCCTAGATGCTCTAATCAAGTAGAATCGACAAGTCATGTGAGTAGGCATTGTTATTATGCTAAACAGATTTGGGTTGCTTTTTCTTATCAATGGCCGAATGAAACTGATCAGCTATCTTTTTGCGAGTGGTTAGAATGGATGTTCATCAATTACAGTACTAACAAACATTCAGAGATAGCAATTATAATTTGGGCAATCTGGTTTTTGAGGAATAAATTGGTGCACGAAGGATTTCAACAAAGCCCTACCCTTGTGATTACTTTTGTGAAGGGCTACCAAGTTGAGTTAAAAGCCTTGTCGAACCAACTTGCTCACCCTCGAACCCATTCAGAAGCGCGATGGTCGCCACCACCAGACCTAACGGTAAAATTAAACTTTGATGCTAGCTTTTCCCTGCAATCTAACACATCTTGATCAGGCTTCATCATTAGAGATTTAATGGGGCAAATTCTAGGCTCAGCTTACCATTTTAATCCGAACATCTACTCAGCCTTCGAAGCAGAGGCTATATCTGCAGCTCAAGGCCTTGAGTTTGCACGTGATTTGGGTGTTCAAGATCTTATAGTGGAAGGTGATTCTCGAGCCGTAATCTTCAAACTAACCCAACTGGAGATTGATTGATCTTCCATTCGACCCCTCATATCCGATGCTAAATATCTCTCCAGAAGTTTCAGACGTTGTCGCTTCACCTCATTGGCCGTAATGGAAACAAAGCGGCGCATGCACTCGCCTCCCTCGGCCGCCGGTATACTGAGGACCGCTTTTGGGTCGAAGAAACTCTAGCCGAAACAACTTCTGCGACTGATTTGGACCGACGCTTCATCGATCCGCCTTAAACGGCTTTGTTTGTTTGCGTTTGTGGGCATCTTGCTCTTTTCGCCCATTCCGCTTTGGCTTCCATGCTATATTGTTATGCACCTTGAATTTCAGCCAATCGGCCTGGATCATCTAATTTTCTCTTTTTTTGTGTTTTGTCTTTTTCTTTCTTGTTGCCGTTTTGTGGCTTTGATTTTGCGTTTTGACTTATTTGCTTTATTTGTGTTTTATCCTTTTTGTTGAACTAAATTACCAGATGGTACCCATTTTCAAAAAAAAAAAAAAAAGTTCCATGTCATCTTAGGTAAATGGAGGTTAACCCATCTTTCAATGATCACAACTTTAACCCAGAGATAAACCACTGCTTTTGGCACATAACCATGAAAGTTAAACATGCATAAGAGTTTCTGTTCTTTTAACCCAAAAATACCATCCCTGCACAAAAGTGTTCTTTTAACCCAAAAATACCATCCCTGCACAAAAGAGTGTACCAGAGGAGTGATTTCACAAGTACACGCAGCACCGGCACGATCCATAATGGAGTTTATCAAGCCTGATTGTCCAAGCCACCCATTCATTTTATGCCGATTTACAAGTATTCTAGTGGAGATTACGAAAGGGGAGAAAAAAAAACAAGATATGACCGAGGGAAAAACCGGCAGAAAAGGAAGAAAGAATCATACAATAACAATGAGTTGTTGTCATCTTTGACATGCTGGAGAAATGGTTAAAACCATCTTCTTCACTTCATGATCAACATATTATGGTGCACTGTCGTACTGGCAGCACGCATGTTGAACCGCATAAGTAAAAATTTTCGGACTCAAAAGTTGCCGACTTCTTTATAACCTGATACAACAATCAACGGGATTTAAGCAATCGTTGATCGTTATCGTTCATCCAAATCAGAGGGAATCTTCGTAGCAAACGAAACACTTTACTTTACCTGTTCAGCATGGCTTTCTCTTGTCTACTTTTAAGTGTATATTATACCATTTCTTCTTCTTAGTTCTATCCCTCGCGGAATGTTTCCTGTCTCTTACTCCGCCGTCTTCTTTGGCCTCTTTGGAGGCAGCCTTACTCTTGTTCCTACTCGAACTTCGCTTAATTAGCGGAATAGTTGTGTACGAGGCATGAATCTCATTCCTTTGTTTGAGAAGCTCATCAATCTGCAAAACCCAACATATAGGATGTGATCAAGAAATTTATCCACTTCATTTCTCAGGGAGCTTAGACCCACATGTTAAATCTCACCTCTTTCATTTCGTTTGTGTATCTGCCGGTCATTTCAGTAAATTGTGCCAGGACCTGCCAGCAATTTACATGTATATCAACATGAAAAAGAGATTAAACGGGCAATAGCAATATATTTGCGTAAGTAAATTGTAAATACTTCTCTGTATTCAGTTTCAAACTTTGACAGTTCCCCTCGTTTGGACAGAATCTCTGCTTCCACTGCTCTAAGGTTCTCCTTTTCCTCTATGAAAGGGGTGGCACAAATAGCTTCTATTGTGTAACTTACACTTTTGAAAAAGTTGTCACCTAGAAGTCACGTACCAGATTATTAAAATCGTAGTGAGCTTCATCCATGCATATAAACCAATAGGCACAAGAGACAAGACCTCCACGAGGCATATAAATTAAAGAGCTAACCGTAAACCGCAAATACATGTGTGCCTGGTTTTAATTCAGTTATTTCACACTGTTGAAATCCATCCAGCTTTTTGAAGAAAGCTGCATCTGGATCCTTTGAGGCAGCTACCTGCAGTGAAGCATTTCCCGAACCAGAAGAAAAGCAACAAAATCAAACTTCAATTTCAATGTGAAGCACAACTATGACTCGTTTGTAAATGTTAACTCACAGAGTTTACTGTTTGATCCAAGCAATAGACAGGAAAGCCAAGAAAATACATTCCAGCAGATGTAACTTTTCCTGTTTTAGCACTGTCCTCCTACACCAAAAAGAAACAAAAGTAGTAGCTTTTTTTAACATGTGCAGTGGATTAACACAAGGCTTAGGAGAAACCTCCTCTTTGGAAATCTGATGAAACTTGTTATCTAACATAAACAACGGACAACTTAGAATTTCTATAAAGAGAAAATCGAAAGGGACGAAATCCATTACCTGCAGTGCAAGGCTTAATCCACCATTCTCTTCTAGATCAAAATACAATAACTGCAACCGATAACAAATAGAGGGAAAAAAGGAGTAATTCTTGATGCACCAGGAAAGGTTAAGAGAATATAATTTTTTATTTTGAGTCGCTATGAAAACCAGATAATTAGTTAGCAAAGTAAATATAATTGTATTTCAAAGCATTTCCAAAGGAGAACAGGGGCCTGATATGATTGGCCATTGGATATTTATGGAAGTTGATAGTTCTAAGCGAACTAAGCTATGTTGCACTGATACGGATACAGATACGGGTACGAAAACGCAAAACAGTAATTTTCAAAATTACAAGGTACGAGTACAGTAAAAGTACGGCAAATATAAAATAAATTTTATATTCTAAATGTAAAAATAAAAAGTAAAAAAAAATCATGTGAGCATAAAATCACACATACTTATATACTTATAGTTGAATCATGGGAGCAAGAGAGAGTCGAAAAGAAACAAAAAAACGACAGAAAAAGTGTGGGAGAATAGAATAATAAAAAAATAGGGAGATGAAATATTGGGGAGTACCCAAGCCGTACCCCATATGTCCCTGGTACGGGGACGTATCAGGTACGTGGTACGGCATCAGATTGAAGTGCCCGTGCTTCATAGGTTTTAAGCTTCCATACATCAAAACTTAGGGAGCAAAACATGTTACAAGGATATTCAAATCAATATAAAAGGTAAGACTACACAACACAAGAACTTCGCCCTAGAACACATACCGAAACCACCTAGAATGGGATCACAAGTACACAATAAAATTATCACAAACAAAAGTTCATCTCTCAATCCACAGTAACACAACTACGCACAAAATAAAAGGGATGAAACTCTAACATCCAGAATCAATTTTATGTGACTTAGACTAAGGGCCTCAATGATTCTCGATTGAACGTATTCTTATAACCTAAATCAACAAAAAATACTCCCATTCTGGTGGTGTTTTCCATTCTTCCTTTCTTTTTTGTATCACACATTCACTCACACACATTGCAAAAGGTTGAAAAGGGGTACAGTTCAAACTTTATTTCATTAGTATGATAAAGATGAAATGAATCATGGTTTCTATCAATGCAACCCCCAAACGACAACCCCCCCCCCCACACACACACAAGTTTCATATGCAGTTGATATTGAATCCATAAGTTCTAAGTCATGGTTTATCCACCTTGAACTTGCTTTTATCATATGATTGTACTCGGCAAACAAACCCATCTCTTGCTTCTTCTTCTGTTATTGCAACAGAGTAGAAGTGAGCACATTGTTTTTCAACCTGTTAAACATGCAACAAATTCGGTGATTGCATAAATGATCAATAAAAGTAATACAAATAACATGAATTTAACTATCTCACCTTCCTAGAAATAGGTTGCCCTAGAAGAAGTGAGCGAATAGTGACTGCACCGTTAAGTGCCTCCTCTAAAACAGTTGCAGATACAGTGGTTTTAATTGGCACACCAAGTTTACTATTCATAGGAATTAGTTAAAATAATATCCAATGCATTACACTCATAAAGGCAATGAAACAATGGAACGCTTTAACTGATATAATAAGAACAATGAGTTACCTAAAAAGGGCAGCAAACATGATGTTCACAGCCCCCAAACTTGAAAGATCTAGCTCCAAATCTTGGTTATCAACTTCAACAGCCTATTCAAAGAAAAAACATCACGATCAATTAATTTCAAGCTTCATCAATAAAATCATGTTTGGAAATGCACAATGGAACATTAACAAGTTCGAAAGTGGAAGAACAGGATTTGTTAAAGCCACCATGTGCAACCAGTGTTGCTAAAGCGCTGTGCCTTAACCATGCAAGGCACATTGGTGAAGGCCATGCTAGATGCACCTAGCACTTTTTATTAGGCACAAAAAGTCTGCTTGATTGAAGCTCTCTTTAGCAATTGTTTTAAATTTTTATTTTAATTAACTGTATCTCAATAATAAAAAAGGGATGATGGGACTATAAGGAAATCATGCATATTGGCCAACAAAAGAAAGGGAAAAGTTTGCATGTTCACCACTCTTTAGAGTATATTTTCTTAATTATGAATCTTAAGTTTACTTTTTATGTATACACAAAAAGATCTACAAAAATACACGCATATGCATATAGTGCCCAATTTCATTTAGGATGGTGTTTCTTTTACACCTCGCACGTATAAAAGGCTCTAGTGCCTAGATATCGGCTTTTTCTCTTGGCACCACTGAATACAACATAATGAATGTAACAGTAAGAAATCAGAGACAAACATCAGGCTAAAAATACTACAGAAATCAGATGGATTTACAGCTTACCTCAAGACCGGCGGTGTCATACTGGCGTCTTTTATCTGGATAACACAAGATATTATAAGAAAATGTGACCTCATTGAACATACCAGCTGCAACAGGATCATTTCCATTCTTATCAGGATGGTACCTGAAACAGCATAAGATTAGCACTTACAAATATAGAGCTAAGCCACCCTAATAGTGCAAGATTTCAAGTGTACAACCAGAACATTATACGTCCACCTATCTGAAAAATAGTCAATGCAGTTCGGTCTACGTCCCAGGACCCAAATCACGCATTTCATTTATAATCTGGAAAGGAGTATCAGCAGGGAAATAAACCATTCTTTGGACTCATGTTGGAAATAATCCTTTGGGGACTTCCCTAATAATTTTATCTGTTGTTTGAACAGTATTCAAGACAGGGACGGACGCAAGATTTTATGTCAATGTTAATGAGTGTGAATTGTTAGGGAGTTATATTAGAAATGTACTGTGGGTGCGAAATTAGAAAATTTTTGGAGGTGCGAACTTGGATCATCAATAGAAAATACATGAACTATATGAGAATTTGAAATTTTTAGGTGTATGACTTCCCCTCCAGCACCCCTAGGTCCATCCCCGGTTCCATATATCCAACCAATCGCTAAAATACCAATTCTATTGTGCTCTCAACGCCTATCCTTGCACCCCACGGCTATGTTATATGTTGAAAAATGACTGTCCTACAAACTATCAATAGAAATGCAAACCATCATAACCAAACTCCAATCACTCACAAATCTCTGATTACCATTGGAATTTCCTTCCCAGTTCGATTCCTAAATACTTATTCCCCCACTATACCTTATAATTAAACATAATTATGACTAAGCTAAACCAGTGAACCCTGAAGTACTCTCTAATCTAAAGTAATCCACTTAAAACTTGAACAAAAAAGTAAGAAAATTTGAACATACTTTAGAGCCATTTTCCGGTAGGCGCTCTTAATTTCCTGATCCGTTGAGTTTTTGGAGACCCCAAGCACCTCATAAGGATCTCGACGTAGATGCTTGGCCATGCTCTCGTTCTTTTCCGACTTGGATCGATGTGGCGGCATTTTCTACAAACACCCACCAAACAAAAAGAAAAGAAAAAAAAACTATTTTTTCTTCTTCTTTCACGTTTTGACAGTAAAAAGTGAAAACCCAGAATCCAAAACCTTCAGCTAAATTCCAGAAACGGAATGAAAATCGATTTCCTAATCTTTCCAATTCAACAAAGTAGGGAACTTTTCTGGGGTTTAAAAAGATTCAGGCGCAATGAGAAGAGATGGTAGAAGGGGACTCCATGGGACCTGAAAGGTGGAGCTTTGGAGAGACGAAGAAAGAGACAAACGCAGAGGACGAAAGTTTGGAGGGGAAATTAATTAATTAGCTGATATTCATTCTTCTTTAATGGAGTATTTTTTTTAAATTTCACACTTTTTTCAATCTGAACAGCGCCACTGTGCACTGGGCTCTGCACTGCAGCGCATATCTGCTTGCATTGGCACGTGTCGATTGGTCGAGGCGCACGTGGGTGCGTGTTGCTCATATTGTACCCGGACACAGGGTGGCAAAAACGGTCTCAAGCGGTGGTTTCCTCCATTTTGCCACCTCCTTTTGGGATTTAAATATTGATATACAATTGCAATAAGGATTATTATATAGTGATGTTAATATTATGTAAGACTGTAATATTTACAACCATTATGTTTGTAGTAACTTTTGTTATTAAAAATATTCATACTGCAATATTTACAGTAACTGTGATAATAGTTATTAATTATACAACTACGATAAACGTACTGAAAATAGGATTATTTTTTAAAATATGGATATTTCAGTCTAAAGAGATATTACATATTTGATACGTCTCCGCAGTTAAGATATATTGAGTACGATATGGATATATATAAGTATTTTTTTCTCTCTTATTTGTTTTTTTCTTTTTCTTTCTCACACTGTTTATGTTTTTTCGATTTTTTTTCAATTTTTTTACTTATAAGATTTAATTATATGCGTGTGTGTGATGCATACTCACATGCTTTTTTATGATTTTTTTATCTTTTACATTTGTCCTTCTTGTACCTTATAATTTTAAAATTATCATGTTATGTTTTCGTTGTATTTATATTAGTGCAACACAAAACAATTGCAACTGCAATTTAAATTTTTAATTAGGAAGTTCAGCCGAAAAAATATGACGGTTGCCCAGCTATCTTCGCACCAACAGGCACGGAGCTAATAAGGGGTGGGGGTAATCGCCCCCACCTCAATTTTTTTTTTACTTTTATCCCCTATATATATATTTTTAAATTGGTTTATTTATGAATTTGTCCCCACTCTCAAACATTTATGTTTTGACCCCTCAACACCAAATTTTGGCTTCATCCCTACGCACCAATCGGCAGGGGTGTTCAAAAATACTCGGCCTGAACTACCCAACCATCATACTCGCCTACCCGATTGAAAATTATCGGGTATTTATAGTGAAATACCAGAATTTTTCGGGCCGGGTACCCGGCCCGTAATTTTTCTCGGGTAGTCGGGTCAGGTCAGGTCTGAAATATTTTTATAACCGGGTACCCGACTCGACCCGGTAATTTTAATACTTATATATTTTAAATTTTATTTTATTTTTTACTATTTTTCTCTAAAATTAATCTTAAATCTCTAACTTCTTTTTATATTTGTATTATATACTTTTAAGTTTTAAATTTTTTAAAAATATTTATATTAATTTGTTAATACGAGATTCGAAAGAAAAATCATGATTGATATTAATATTTTCTTTTGTCGATAAACTTTAATATATATATACATATATATATCCAAATATTTTTGTCTTAAAACTAACCTTCAATCAATATTGTTTTTGTTTGAAATATATATCATGAAATTTTATGTGTTTCCTATGCATTTTTTAAAAAAAATAAATTTAAAAAATATATAAAAAATAAATCGGGTACTCGGTACCCAATTTTTATGGGCCGAGTCACAAGCCGACTTTTTACTACCGAAAATTTTGAGTACCCAAAATCCCGATTATAAGGATATGAACACCCCTACGAGCCGGGCTTCCTAATTCGGGTGGTTTTGAACCACTTTGTGTTTGCTCTCTATTCGATGGTAGCGACACTTGCTCCTCTACTCAGCTTTCAAGTTGACATCTTCTCAAGTGAGCCTCAAGTTAAGATGAATTTAAATCATACGAGCTTTATTACTCATTCTTGAACAACAAGGATCAAGGAAGTTGAATATTCTAATTGTTTCCTTCTTGTTCCTAGTGTGAATGTAAAAGAACCTGCATGGGAAGTTATTAATAAAATTTTTACATTTTAATTATTCGAATTCTGGTGTTGTGAATGAAATAAATTAGATTGAAAGAGTTGCTCTCATAATGAACCTCTATAGTCAGCACTACCCAATCCAAATTAGTCAGCTAATAAATTGAAGACAAATAGTTAGAGGTGGCAATTGGGTCGTTCAGATCGGATTCGGGTTGGATCACTTCGGGTTTGGTTGATTTTTGGTTTGGGTTGTTTTCGGTTTATGTTCGATTCGGGTATGATTTGGGTTTAGTCCGGGTCCATGTTATTTCGGATCGGGTCGGGTGAATATCGGTTCGATTGATTTTTGGATCGGGTCAATATCAGTTCGGATGACTTTTCAGGTCAGGTCTATATCGGATGGGTTGCTTTTTGGGTCGAGTCAATATCAGGTCGGTTGCTTTTCGGTTCGGGTAAATATTGGATCAATCGGCTTTCAATTTGAGTAAGATGGTCATTTAGAGGAGAAAAATGATATTAAACCATTAAACTATTACTAAAGGTCATTGTTAATTAGTAATATAATACAAAATGAGAATAAAACATACATATTTGAGGAAATTAAGTTCGGGTTGCGTTCGGTTCGGATTGATTTTCGATTCAGATTGCTTTCGGTTCGGATTGCTTTCTGTTCGATTGATTTTCGATTCGGGTTTCTTTCAGTCCGGGTTGACTTTCGGTTCTGGTTGCTTTCGGTTCGAGTTGTTTTCGGTTTCAGTTAATTTTGATCCGGGTTGATTTTCAGTTTAACTAAATTCGGGTCGGTTTTGGTTCAGTTTGATTTTAGTTCGAATTTGGGCCAAATTTAGACTATCATGTTCAGGTCGGATAAATCAGTTTGAGTTTCAAATCGAATAAATCAATTTGGGCCTCGAGTCAAGTTTACAAGATCTATAAATAGTTATACAAAAATCTATTCCACATAACAAGTAGGACGGCTAGCCATAGTTTGTATCTTGGATGGACCGAGCTCAAATTCAGAAAACTATTTAAAATCGAGCTATGACTCGGTCATTCTAACCTATGAACACCTCTACTTTTTACCTTAAAAAGTTGGTTTGCGTTTTTTTATAAACAAAAGTTGGTTAGAGTCCTTTGGCTATCCTTGTTTGTTCCTCGAACCAAATGGAGCATAAGATCACAACTTCTTCGGCTTCCAACAATTTCATCAAAATTTGATTTCATCTCTCCATATTTCTCTATTATTAAAGAGCATTAGGGATGGACACATAATTTTATGTTAGACGGTGAACTTGTAAAATTTTAAGGACGAAAATAAATTTTCAATAGAAAATACATAAAAATATATTTTTTAAATCAAATATAAATTTCAAATTTTTAATGCGGTGACTGCCCCTTCTAGCACTCTCTTATCCATCCCGTTGAACACCATATTGCCCTATCCTTGAGAGAGAGTTACAAGTCTTTATCAACCCAACTAATGAAGGCCCAATGTGGTATCAATTATCATCCAAAGCTTAAAAATCAAAACTCATTCCTAATCAAACCTCAATTTGTTTACCGAAATATACAACATTTATGACATGAAATGAAATCAAAATCCTGGGTTTTTGTTAGAGTGGAGACATGCCACCTAACAAGTCACCAAATTCACTTTCAATCCATTTTCTCTGGCTTTATGCAGACAAAGATGGATAAACCTTTCTTGTCTTTCTTAGCTTAAAATAAAGTGATTTACTCATTTCTTGTACATGATTAGCTCTTAGGAGATATCAACTTGGCATTCACTTCAATGATTCTTAAATAAAAGGGATGTAAATAACAAGCTTAAAAACAAACAAACAAAACTAAATGGCATAAATTTAGAAATGTACATTGTTGAGATATTTGTTCAATAGGTTAAATCGATGTTTGATTTTTTTAAAACGATTAAATTCAAGTCCGAATTCGATCTGATCGGGGTCGACCCTTTCATTATTCATATATTAATAAAATATTAACATTTTCTTAGTATTGATCATTTTCTTCCATTTTATTAAGTTTTTAAATATAAATAATTTTACATAATTTGTAATGTTTATATTTTGTAGGATATAAATTCTATAAAAGAAATATGATACCATAATTATGGAGTATGCTATAAACAAGGGCTACACTTGAAAAGTGTATTTTCCAAAATGAGTTTCATTTCTTTATCCAAATTTATTTTGTCATGCGAGATTTAGTTCATGTTGATGTAACATACAAAAGGATGCAAGTCTGAGAGTGTTTAAACACATATTATACTTCAATTTATGAGTGAAAAGATATTTGGATAGTTTAAGTATTGTATTTAATAAAATGGATTTCATTTCTTCATTTAAATTATTTTTTTCAAATAGATCTTAGTTCAACTAACATCATTATTGTTTCAACATATAAAATTATTTAAATTTTATAGTGCTATCCACATTATCCTATGAATTTAGTTTAGGTATTGTATTCAAAAACTTAATTCACCTATTTTTATGAATCTAATATCCGACCTTCTATTTCGAGATATATATAGGGATAGAATCCAGTTATACAGTGTAAAACTCTTTAAGTTTTACATGTTTTTTGAATCGTTGGATGGGAAAACAGATGACTGAGATTAACAGTAAAATATGTGAAGATTATCACTTGGAAAAAAAAGTAAGGAGTTAATCTCAACCATCCATTTCTCCATCCAACGATCCAAAAAACGTGTAAAACTTAAAGAATTTTACATTGTGTAAGTGGATTCTAACCCATATATATATAGGGTTAGGATCCACTTACATGGTGTAAAACTCAATTAATTTTACACTTTTTTTGACCGTTGGATGATTGTAATTAATGGCTAAGATTGTTTCCTTATTTTTTTTAAGTGATAATCTTCACATTTTTTAATGTTAATTTCATCCATATATTTTACTCATTCAATGGCCATGAATTATTGTAAAACTCAATTACTTTTACACTTTTTTTGGACCGTTGGATGATGGTAATTAATGGCTAAGATTGTTTTCTTATTTTTTTCCAAGTGATAATCTTCACATTTTTTACTGTTAATCTCATTCATCCATTTTAGTCATCCAATAATCATGGATTAGTGTAAAACTAAATGAATTTTATCTCTATCTATATATCCAACCTCGTAGACAAACACAAAACCAAACAAAAGGAATAAACTCTACTGTGCAGGTCTACTACTAATCAAAATATGAAAAAATGAGCATTATATTATTAATTACTTTTATTATTGATGTTACGGTACTCTTTGAACCCAACAAATATATTAATAGAAAAACGAATGATGTTCATCTTAGGAGTTACAAGTTCAAATCGCTATGTCTACATAGCGTATGCTCATTGTTAAAGGTTAAAAATATTTATAAACATATATTAATTTATAATCACCTTTAAATTATTAAAAAATATTGTAATACTCTTTTTATAAATTAAATATTTTTGTTACGAAATGTAATATATGTCTATTTTAAATAGAACCGTATAATTATGACATTCATTTTTGGATTATGATTTTTTTTCACAATTCATTTTTTTATTAACGAATTTAAACTAGACTTAGTAAATTTAACTCGAGACCTGAAACACGAACCGAGACTAAAAATCGACCTGAACACAATGACCCAAATTTGATCGGAAACTCAAAATAAACCGAACTCAAATTTTAGTTGAACCAAAAATAAACTTGAACCGATTTTTAATAGAACCGAATAAATCCAAACCAGTTTCACCCGAACCAAAAACAACCTAAACCGAAGGCAACCCGAAATAAAAAAATATTAAAACAAATAAACAAAGATGAAATGTAAACTATCGCACAACTTATACAAAAGTCAAATATACATACTATATAAAGTTATGTATAGGTGTAAAAACTTAACTCAGCCTAAAAACCCGACTAAAACCGATCGATCTCCTATTAACTCAATACTGACCCAACCCAAAAGCAACCAAAACCCAACTGAACGAAAATCGACCGACCCGACCCAATGTCTGAACTGAAATCACTATAGATTCAAACTAAAACCGAACCAAACCTGAATCGAACGACCCATTTGCTACTTCTAGCTCAGACTTTTACCCATTTTTATCGAATTTGTTTAGATTTTCTCAATTATTTCGAATTTATACTTTTTGACTTTGTAAAACAACTGATTGAATTCAAAATTTTATCATAATCATCAAATGAATCCTTCTAGTAATCATCTCAAAATTGTATTAATCATAATCGGCAGTAATAGAGATTCAAAATTTTGCTATCTGAACTGATTGGATTCAATTCAGGGGTCATTTTCTTTCCAACCCCACCCAAAACAGAGATGCACTGGATGCATGAATGTAATCAACAAATGATGATCACGGTTGTGGTTGTTGCCTTCTGGAACGAGGCAAGAGAGAAAGAAGAATCTTTTTCCTAGGTCCCTGCAATGCAAATCAAACTGCAGTTGTTAGGGGCGACGGTGGGTTACTTATCAGTTTGGATTTCTAATTTTAAGTGATTCGAGAACATGCTCCTCTTTAACCCTTTAGCAACTGTCTGGGTATAGCTGAGGAGTCTAATACAACCAAGATCAGCACAGAATGAAACATTATACAAACACTTTTCTTGAAACAAGATTTTAAAGGCTAATATAAAGAGTTAGTGTATAGTGTCATGGGGCCATTACCCTCTTCCCAAAAGACATATCTGATAGGATGTGCAGCGCCACCGTATTTATATCCCAAGACCACCATTTTCCTTTCCGATGTGGGATTAATGACCCCGCCTCTTCTCAGGCGTGACATTCTCCCCCACTCAACCTCGAGACGCTCTCGTCACGAGCTTCCGCTCTCGTGATGGGCCACATTGTCACAGTTGTCCACCCTGCCTACCCCACTCATGGGCGCTCGGCGTGAAATCGGGCAGCCAAAGGGTCGCTCTGATACCACTTGTCACGGGGCCATTACCCTCTTCCCAAAAGACATGTCTGATAGGATGTGCAGCGCCACCGTATTTATATCCCAAAAGCTTCATTTTCCTTTCCGACGTGGGACTAATGACCCCGCCTCTTCTCAGGCGTGACAATAGCTTGTACATAAAGATTTGTTTTGTCTAATTAAGAGTTTAGTAAATCGATGTGATTTTCTGTAAGTTGGAAGTAATGGTTTATGTATGTGATAAGTGCTAATTAAAGAAAGAATGATCAAGTCTATGAATGAGGGAATTCGAACAATAGAGAAGTGGAGTAATGCTTGGTTTGAATAAGTAGTGAATAATCTTATAATTCAAATATGGTAGCCGAATGATGGATAAGTCATATGTGTGAGGCAGCAATTAGATGTTAATCGATTATGTTGTGCTATGCTTGGACTGATTGGTAAAATGAATATAAGATCATTAAGTTTGGTTAATGTTTAACGAAACAAGTACGAGTTTGAGCTAAATAACTGGCAATAGGATTAGCATGTATTTTGGGGGTTATGCGAATAATGTGTATACAGTTAGAGGTTACATTAATTAAAAAGGTAGTTAAAAATGGAAGTTAAGTTATGCTTGAATGCCATAAGAACAAACTCTTGCCTAAACTAGTTTGTAATACCTTTTGGTACAAGTAAGACTTTTAGATTGAATGGTAAATTCTTTTAGTTGACTAACTCTTGATTTGAAGTTAGTAGTACATGATTTCAATTACTGGAAATAGTAGTGGCAAGGTAAATTGCTCAAGTTTCTCGGTTGATAGCAATATAATTATAAAAATATCTATGAAGATGCATATATCAATAGTTTAATCCTTAAAGAACAAGTTAACTTGCTAATAAATAAAGTATCGGGTAATTCTTGTGATAAAAATCTCCGGGGAAGATAAATCCAAGAAAGTTATTAGTATGTTGTAAAGGACTCATGATAAGAGAAATATTAAGTGGAATTCAATCGAATAGAAACATATCCTAATGCTATGTTTAACATGATATCTTGGTATATTGCTATGATAAGCAGTGTCTTGTAGAATAAGTAATTTAATTTCTGAACAAAGTTCAGATATTTCAGATTTAACGTAAGTATCTGGTAATGAATGTGAGTTAGTTGCTGGTGGTAATTTTTAATAAAATATTAAGGTTGATACTTGTTGACTGGATTGAGAAATTACATGATTAGAGTGGAACATACCAGATGCTCTAGTTGTATTTCAGAAAGCTAATTGATTTGGATTAAGGGAACCACGTTCGAATTAAATTATCCCTACCTTATTAAGCATATGCTTACAATGTGTTCTCTTATCTCCTTGCAGGTTTGATGAGACCTTAGGTTGCTTTCGAGCTATTCACGAATGCTAGAAATCTCATTCGGTTTGGACCAACCTCTTATTTACTCCTAGGATGGTGGCACCTAGTTAGACTTGCATAAGCATATTGATTCCATGTGGCATGTATATTTGTATATGAAGCTCTCAGGAGCATTAAGTTGTATTAAGCGGCCCTTATTATTATTTCTGGTTGCTCATTATTGATTGATTAATTTGCTGGATAAAACGCCTCTTGATACATGCCTGGAATGATTAGCATGTCTTGAATGATCTTATCGTTGCTTGTTATTAGGAACATAGATCATCTTGAGTTTGTGTATGATGCTTGTGAATACTCACATGACTAATTTCACTCTAGATATTCAAATGAACCTTGTTATGACTAAGTTTAGTTAAAAGTTCTTTTTCTCTATGAGTTCTCTTTGCAAACGAAGGGTAGCAATCAATTATGATTGCTTGCTTGTTTGTCGATAACATGTCCTAATTCGGTTTATCTTCTAAACAGGGTTAGGGGATGTTACAATTGATATCAGAGCATGGTTTAGTCGATTCTCGGACTAAACATGGACTCACTGCATCTTCATAAGTCTTTTGTGCCACCTAGGAGTTTAATTTTGACAAGCATTTGTGATCCGTGATTTGTACAAACCTATTTAATGCACATTTGTGATCAACTATGAAAAGTAGTTATGGTATGAAATTGTTAAAAAGACAACGAGATGTCTGGAACATATTCGCCGAATGATGAGATCTCGGATGACTCCACTAGTGATGGAGATGGAATAGTGATAAATGGTTGCATAGTAGTGGTTATTTCGATAAAGAACACCAAACTGTTTGATTATTTGAATGAGATTGTGAAGTTGGAGCATGGAAATGATTAAAATTAGTTTGGGTTATAAATGCTTTATTGTTGTGCCAAGACATGTATACCTGAATGTGTAAACATATTAGTATAATAGAAATTCACCAGACTATTTACTGGAAAGATGGTTGTTTTCTAAAACTGCTTGATTGAGATATTTGGACGACATCGAACTGATTTGGTTAGTTAAAAAGTACTTAATTATATATTAATGGTTGATGGAGTTACCTGCTAATTAGAGTGAAAACAATCAAGTCTTTATTGGGAAGAAATTTTCATGTTAACTGATTTCTTTGAATGCTAAACAAGGTAACCTTCATCCATGTTTCTTGTCTCTTGTTAGTTAGTTAAATTCAAGGAATGTTTCGAATTGATTGAGCTTAGGCTACAATTGAATGAAGTTTGATGGTGCCTAATAATTTTGATAAATGGTTGAAAGCATGACTTTCTTATTGATTATGTCTAAATGTCAATCGGAAATTGTGGCTTTATTATGAGCTTAAATCTTAATTTATTTTGGTTGGATATATAGAGTTAAAACACTACTTTGAGGTGAATCCATGATTGATTATTTGCATTCTGAGATAAAAGGCTAGTTATTAACTATGTTGTGGTTACTTGTTAGTTATGTAACACCCCCTACCCCGGTTTAGGAGTAAACCGGCTCGGGAGCGTTACGGGAAACACTGGAAACACGAATCATTTAAAATTTTCGAGAACTCATCACTAATCGATGAGTTGAGCAGCTAGCGAGGAACTTAACAATCATATTCAATCATACAAGCATTCAAATAGCGCTTTTAACTAGAACCTGATCATTTCAGTCTAATATTACATATGTGTACTCAGCTTGACCATTCCATTCACATGAACTTTAATTCGAATTACTAGGCATAGGCATATGTGCATACATTCGAACCATGATTCAAGAAGCATTTAATGTGTCATTCTTTATACATTCGGCAATATGCTAGATCATGTTTATCTTGGATTACTCATATCGTTCATGAAGCTAGATTAGGTACATTTCCATTCGGTTTCATATACATATGCGCAACAAGATATAACAACCAAGTTTAATAACATCGAAAGCCAAAATATATACATATGTACGAACTTTCAAAGTAGCAGGATGCATGATCTAGCCTTAGCTATATACAAGCCTAGGTGCCACCAACTAGGAGTATTACAAAACAAGTCTAGATCCATACTCTAGCTTGGCTTGTGCTTTGCTTCAGGCTCAAGAAAGAAGCTTCAAAATCGGGAGATTGCCTCGAATCCCTTATCCTAAAGGTTGGGAAGAATGGAAAACAAGAGTGATAAGTACAAAATGTACTTAGTGAGGTAGCAATCTAAATTTAAACAATTATTAGAACAATTTTCATTTAGTCAAATAATTTTATTCAAGAATAGTAGCAACCGAATTGAGCATGACATCCTATATCCAAGTATTTAAATAACATTGATTAATATACATATCATAATTCGGAAGCCAACAAGCAAGAAATCTAGTAACAACCAAGTTTGATCATGACATAATTCATGGTGTCTTTTGAATAGTATGACAAGCAATAGACATGGATCATAGTTCAAGCTTTAACATACTTCAATTCAATCAATAACATATTCAAGCAATATTCATACTTCTCAAGTCAAGTATAACCACATTTCATTTCAAAGCTTGTCTTTCAAGTAACAATTACAAGTAGTACTTTTATGCAAGACAATTCAAGTGTAAACATTAACCATTTCGAGTTTTGCATTTCAAGTAACAAGTAAATTCCATGGTAA
>JAGYYJ010003246.1:0-50000 GCA_019671005.1 Hibiscus mutabilis
AATAAAGCGATAATTATTAAAGTACCAATCTTGGGCGGTGTGGGGGTGCTAATCCTTCCCCATCCGTAACCGACTTCTGAACCCAATATTTTTTGAATCTCTGATTTTATGGTGTCCGGCCTACCTAAGTGGCCGGTGGCGACTCCATTTTTTTAAATGCGGTTTTTTGTAAAACCCCACGGAATAAATATTTTATATCCAAAAAATCACAAACACCTTTCAAAAATACCTTCGAAAATCCTCGTTTTTATTTAGCGATGAGAAAACAAAGGGACATCGCTACAACACCAATCAGCAAATTGACAAGTTAAAGCAACAAAGATTTCCATGTATTACTTCAAGGGTAAGATCCAGAACACAAGGTTGCGGATACTATTGGAGCCCCTAACCAAAAACGACCTCACAATGCATAGAATGAAGATGATGACAGAAGTATAGGTGTCAGACAGCTCAAGAACAAGAAGCGGATTCCAGCCATGATGCCTTGTTTGGTTCAAGAAAATGAAGGACGAAACAGGACAAGAATGAGTTACAAAGTGTGGGGACGGTAAAAAATAAACATTGAGTCTCCAAATAATTAAAGCACAGAGATTGATGAATGGTGCCCGTCAAGAGGCAACAAGAAGATTGAGGTTAATAAGCATTTTGCTCACCCCGATGACGAAATTAACAAATACTCAGAATGTTGGGTCAAAAGAACTGGAAGGTAGCTGAGCACGATCGAATGGGGCAATGCAGAACAGAAAGAATAGTAAGAATCTCTGCACACGCATGATATAGTGTTTGTTGGTGAAGCAGGCAGAGACCCCGAAGAAGAAAGGCGGGTGTTCGTGCAAAAGAACAAGAGCATGTGCTCATTGAACAAAATTTGACAGAAATGAAGATCAAAACTGAGCATACCGCGAAAAGAAAGGAAATAGAGAAATCCGAAGAATGACTTTTCAGGACATAAGATTTTAAAACAAGACTAACAATAAAAAGAAAAAGAAAAGAGAGTGGGAGAAAATAAGGAGAAAAAAGGGAGAAAAAGAAATAAGGAAAAAAGAAAAAAAGGAGAAAGAAAGTACGACATTGCATGCATCATATAGATAGGGGCATGTCAATTTTGCTTGTTCCTAAACAGGTATTTGAAGAATTATCGAAGAATTTACCAAAGTCCCGAAAGAACGGCAGCCATAGTGGCGTGAGACCCAGATGTTAAATCCTTTGGGTCATCGGTAAGTCCTTCGGGCACGATGTTAAGTCCTTCGGGCCACCAATAAGTCTTTCGAGCGTGGTGATAAGTCTTTCGGGCCATCAGTAAGTCCTTCGGGCATGATGTGACAGCATAGCGGCGTGAGTCCCAAAAGAACGACTGCCATAACGGCGTGAGACCCAGATGGTAAATCCTTCGGGTCATCGGTAAGTCATTCGGGCACGATGTTAAGTCCTTCGGGCACGATGTTAAGTACTTCGGGCCACCAATAAGTTTTTCGAGCATGGTGATAAGTCCTTCGGGCATAATGCGACAGCATGAATAACGTAAGTCCCAAGAAAAAAACAACAGCCATAGCGGCGTGAGGCCCAAATGTTAAATCCTTCGGGTCATCGGTAAGTCCTTCGGGCAAGATGTTAAGTCCTTCGGGCCATTAGTAAGTCTTTCGAGCATGATGATAAGTCATTCGGGCCATCAATAAGTCATTCGGGCATGATGCGGCAGCCTTAGTAGCGTAGGTCCAAAAATGGCAGCAGCCTCGTAAAAAAAAGGGGAAACAGAAGAAACGAAAAAGAAGAAAAGAAATGAGGAAAGAAAAATCGAAGACAAAGATTATAAAGGAGAAGCCTATATTTTCAAGCCCCAGTCGGAAGAATCCATCAGCGACGCAAAAGGTTTTATATAGGAGAAACCAGCGTTGAAGGCGAAGAGTTCTATATAGGAAGGACTCCAAGCTGTACTATCTCGAAGTGAAAAGTTCTATATAGGAGGGACTCATAACTCGAAACTTCAGAGCGAAGGGTTCTATATAGGAAGAGCCTGAAGCTCCAAGATCGGAAGGTGACGAAGCTCTATATAGGAAGAACTTATGAGCCTGAAGATTCAGCTAAGGAAAAACGGAGAGTTCCGGAAGAACACGTGATTCTGAAGTCGTGAGCAGGGAAGTCGGATAAAAATGAGTGCTTTCGGTCTTTGCTTTGTTCTCATTTCACGAGAACAAGCAAAGAGGGGCAACTGTAATCACTCATTTTTATTCAGTTTGTAAATATCGTTAATATATTAGTACAATAATTAATGGGGAATTATTATTGCATGTATACATATTACATTATATGTTTATTTTATATGCATGATTAGTGTACGTATAGGGTGTGTGATGTGTGCATGTATACTATAAGCCATGTATATGCATTAGTAAGTAATATGGTGTATGTATGTCGCGCATGTATTTACATTCCTTACGAGTGCATAGTTTGTACGTATAATATGTGTGGATATTCATGATTATCATGTGTGTTATTGTATGCATGTATGTTAGTATGTTACATTAATTAATGTTTGCATGTGTATTCGTATGTTACACTTATATGAATGTGCACGTATACGTATGTATGTAATATCGTATTATTATTATTATTATTATTATTATTATTATTATTATTATTATTATTATTATTATTATTATTGGACTAATATAAAAATAAAATATAAAATATAAAACCCAAATATTAATTAACAGTCCAATCCAATATATTTCAAAAACCCAAAAATATATATAACATGACCCGAGCCCAAAACCCTAGCCCTATCAGACATCTAACCCTAATCACGTTTGGGATATTTTTGCACAGCTGATCCAGGACCGTTGGATCTAATGTTGATCCAACAGTCGTGATTGAAGGAAGATGCCCTTCTAGTTGCCGCGTTAAGGCCACGCTCGGGCCGGCCAGCTCCCCACACACGCGTATGCCGCACGCGCGAGACTCCTTGGATTCCCCAGAGGCCACGCGTCAAGATCAGAGGTAGCCTCGCACATTTCAAGACTCGATCCAGGCCGTTCATTCCCCATGTAATCACAGCCGTTGGATCAGATCTGATCCAACGGCCGTGAATGAATCTGGCCGAAGATGATGCTGCCATACTCTCTCCACGCCGGCACCACTCCGTCGTACCATCAGTCCAACCACTAGACGTGCAAAAGAGGCAAAAGAACAGATTATCAGCAACCAAATCTCAGAAAGATAATTTTTTTATTATTAGATCTACCAAAAGGAAAAAATGGCATATATGTAATGAGGTCTACCCTCTTTTGTACCGTTTTTGACCATATCTAAAAATACACAAAAATTTCCAGAAAGGTAGCTTCTTCTTTCTTTTTTTGCATGTTCATTCGAACCAAAAAATAATACCAAATACCTAAAAGAAAAAAGGGAAGACTATACCTTTTCGGCTTCGGCCGGTCACCTTGTACGGTGGCCGAGGCTAGGATCTCCGATGAACGGTCCCCACGCATCTATCTCTTTATCTTCTCCCTTACCCTGACTGTCGATCCTCCTTCGCATCAATGATAAGCCCACTCCTAGGGTGAATCGGTCGAGAGGAGAGATGTCGGGGTTGTGAAAAGGAGGTTTTTTTTCTTTCAAAAGGGCTTCGAGTTTTTCAGATCTAGGCAAATCGGAGTGTTTTCCCTAAAGTCTAAGCGTATACCAGGGTTTTAGAGAGAGGGGAGAATTTTTCTGAAGCTGGTTTGGGTTCCGCCACCGCCTGAGACGACATCGGACATGAAAGGGGTGAACGGCGATGTCGAGTTGTTGAGAGAAAAGGAGGGAGGCTGAATATTTTAGGTTTAGGTTTAATATTATACCGGTTATAAAACAAATAATAACCTTTGGATAGTTAAATGGTTTAATTACATGAGGGGTCTTTTTTGTTTTTTCCCGCTTTTACTTTCGGCCCTGACACAATTGCACTTTCAATCCCTGTTCTCTGTTACCGCATGCTTTTGCATCCCCTTTTTGTTTCAAATTAGCATCTACATTTCATTTTCATTCAATTCAACCCCGAAATTAAGTTGGATCAGATTTTAAATGGCATAAATACATTTGAAGTCCTTCCGTGTTTCTGTTTCTTGCACTTTGAGCTTGCTGCATGGGTTTATTACTCGATAGGTCGTTTGGAGTTTAATTCAGTTTTTAATCAAGTCCTTAATTACGTCTTTGACTATTTAATTTATGTTTTTATGTTTTGTTTCTTTTCTATTTTAGTCCTTCTGATGCTTTAAACTTTTATATCTTTTATTCCTTTTATCTATTTTAGTATGTTGTGTTACACATCATATTTACATATGTTTCATTCACGCCTAGTCTATTTATGTTTTATCGTGTATATATCATTTTTTGTGCTTTAATTTGATTGTTCGTATTACATATGTATTTTGTTGTTATATTTAACTTAATGTGCATATCATGTTTACATGTTAGCTTATTATGGTCATTTTGTACGTTAGGATATGTATTAATTTATGGTGTGATTGGTCTCATAAATACCATGTTTTTATGTCCATTTCGCTTCTTTGTAGGTTACTTGATAGTATGATATTGTTTGTTATATGTAATGTCTTTGTTGTTATTTTTACATGTTAATTATGTCATTGATAAGGGTTTTAGTGTATTTTTGTGGTATTGTTGACTTGTTAATTTCGTACCCTTTTAGGTCTATGCCATGCATGTTATAGTTGTGGTTCATTTTAATGTGTTTAAGCATGTTAAAACTAATTAGTCTAATTTTGGAAGCAAGCATTTTCTTGTTCATATTTTGTTTTATTTTGTTTTTATCATCATGAGATGTTATGTTCATGCATTTTAATTATTTTTGTTTTATATTATAGTATTTGGGTTTTAATGCCATGTCGATATGAATGTTTGTTTATGTTTTTATGTTTTTATGTTTTCTAAGATCGCATAATGGTATAAAATTGTCAATGTAGTGCCCTTTTATCCGAGGGTAAACGGGGCCAGTATCAGTCGTAGTGATAGTGGTTGAGCGTTTACTCTCGGATAACGGGGCCCTTAAAATTTATTCGCAATTATGACCGAATTTTAAACTAATTGTCACTTTAATCTGGAAAATCTAATATTAATAAAGCGGTAATTATTAAAGTACCAATTTTGGGCGGTGTGGGGGTGCTAATCCTTTCCCATCCGTAACCGACTCCCGAACCCAATACTTTTTAAATCTCTGGTTTTATGGTGTCCGGCCTACCTAAGTGGCCGGTGGCGACTCCAATTTTTAATAACATACGATATTTTCAAAACCCCTACGGAATAAATATTTTATATCCAAAAAATCACAAACACTTCAAAAACCACGTTTTTTTAGCGAAAAAGGACATCGCTACATATTGCATCCTGACTAGTATTGGTGCATGTTTTCTCTCGAAATTAATCAATTCTCCACAGCTCCTCCAAATTGAATGGATAATTTCACATATGTATCTTACTTTCCTTTATTGTACATTTGTACTGTTCAACTTAGTGCTCTCATTCTTGATTACTTCAGCCTTCTAGTAGGCATTTTGCAACTTTGCTTGGTTGGCTCTTTAAGCATAAACTTTCCTTCAACGGTTTCTTTCTGATGGTTCTCTGGTCTTTTGTATCCAATGTATCTGGTCTTATTTCTTTCTCCTTGAAAAGTGAAAGAATGTCATTCGTCATCTCATTAATAGACATCTAGAGAAAGTCTTTAGGAGGTAGAAGTTTAGGGTCAACACTCGACTCAAGAATCTTAAACGACAAATGCATGAGAGGGGAATTCACTAAATGGGATCTTCTTATTACCTGAACACTCATTTTATTCCCCTATTGGCCTAAATAGATCATCAGATGCTCGCATTTGCAATATCCTCACAACATTCAATTCCTTCTAAACATAAGCTGCTTGGAATTGACCTCTGGATTTGAATCAAAGATACTCTTGCAATTGAAATTCAAGGTCCCGATAAAAATGATATATACATATGCATGTCCTTTTCAAAAAAAATATGAGTATATGTGTATGGGAGAACAAAAATTACCCCATAAAAATGAATAAAATGCATAAAGAATCAAAGAATATAAAACTATTTTCTAAATAAGAATAAAGGAAATGTGACTTTCATTGTGACAAAATAAATAGATATGTGTCCTTACAAAATATTCCTTCTGTGCGTTGTTCTCAAAAGGGGAAACCAAAATGTGGGAGAGTTTTTACAAACTATCATGAAAAGATGAGAAATTCATGCATAGGGACTTTAAGTCATCCTCAGAGTGACAAATCATTCTGGACTTTTCAGCGCGGTGTAAGCTTGTCCCATTTCCTTTGTTTTCTATTGTTGGATTAATTCGCGTGCCAGGACTCTCTCGCCAACCAACCTATTGATCTCTTCTAGTAACGGCCTACACTTTTCTTTTCTTTTTAGGTTCGGGAGTCAGTTACGTGTCGGGAGGGGTTCGCACCCCACCACGCCCAAACATGGTACCAAATCAATTACCGTTTTACTAATATCAATTTTTGCGAGTTAAAGTGACAATTAATTTAAAATTTAGTTATACATGCGAATAAATTTTAGGGGCCACATTATTCGAGAATAAACGAAAAACGACCACCACTACGCATGGTACTAGCCAAGTTTGCTTTCGAATAAAAGGACACCGCATTAACAATTTATATTTCGGATGCGATCATAATAAAACATGACAAATATATAAAAAGGAAAGAAATGAAAGCAAGAAAACCAAATAACAATACACTAGAAAAGCAATATATATGAGGAAGAAAAAACCAAATATATTATGTTGCATATTATAAAATATATACATATCATATTATATTATATACACATAGAAAAGAGAAAAAAACCATACGACATATGCATTTAAAGGAAAAAAATTGTATGCCAAAATATGGGTAATAGAGCTGTATATATACCATAAACGTACTAAGTAATATATATTAGGTAAAAAAAACAAACATTATATTTGACCATAAAATAAGTTACACTAGAAGTTATATACGATAAAAATATATATGATACAAAATAAATGGATATGTAAAGAGGTCATTACCAAAAATATGTCATGACATTAAATATAAACACATACCATATAAACTTAGATCAAATCAAATATTATGAGCAACTAAATAAGGCATAAACAAGTATATATGATGATATAAATAAATAAAGGCAAGAGGCATAAAGCAAAAAATAAATTTGTGTAAACATATTCACATACATAGCAACTTATAACTAATATATATATATATATACCAAATATACGTAACATATAACATATAAAACGTCAATTATTAATAATAATAATAATAATAATAATAATGAAAACAACATACACATAAAATACATAATTATATGCAATATAATATATAGATAATAATAATACATATACATAGTGTAACATATAAATAACAGAATGTATAAAGAAACATGAAAATAAGGTGCAAAGACAAGAAGGTAAAACGACCAGGACTAAAAACATAATTATTCTCTCAATTTTCGCGCCAACCTGAAAAAAATAAGGACAAAACTGAAAGAAATTTCAAAACAAAGAGAACCACGGAGAGAAATATGAAAAGGCAAAGGGGTTTAATGAAGTAATAAACCCTTTCTATAACCGGTTATAATGCTCAAAAAATTAGAAACAGAACTCATTTTTTCTCTTTTCTGAAAATGGATCGAAACTGCCCCTTTATTTTCTCTGAAAGGTTCATGCTTGGTTCATGAACATCCTTGTTGCGTTGGCCATCACGGGCCATTACCGGCCGCCATTCGCCAATGTCGATGAAACTTGAAAACAACCCCAAACAACTTTCTTTTTCATTGTAAAACCAGATCTGGCCTCTTTTCTTAAAAGAAATAACCCCTAATTGCTTTTTAAATTCCTAAAAAACGAGACCAAATCCTTTAAAATTCAAAACCCTAAACCCCATTTAGAAAATCAATTTGAAAACCTAAAAAGCGCTAGACTTTGAACATAGGGATGAAGAAGCGACATTTACGGTGTCATTCATCGGTGACACATCCTCGACCATTATGTATGATGGCGGCTTGAAACTGAAAGCAAGGTATAAACCCTAGCCCTTTTCTCTTCTTCTTTAACTCGAACAAAAAAATAGTAAAGAAGAGTTTTTTACCTCTAAAGGCTTTTTCTTTTGTTGTACTTATTGCAAGAACTTCATTATAATAGGTTGATTTTTACATTGCTTTTATATCCCTCTATTTGTTTACATAGATGAACAATATACTGTTGATGATTGTGGATCTGACGTCTTTTTTTATAATTTTTGTTTTGCACGATGATTGGGAAAGGACAATGGCGATACAGTGACGGCGTGATATTCAGCGACGAAACCACGTGGACGAGGAAGATGATGGGTCATACGGGTGGGAGTCGAGCGGAGCACGTGAAGAAGCTGGGTAGTTGTCTCTTCTTTCATCTGGACCGTCAGACCAGATCGTGATCTGACAGTAGAGATTGGGCCGCTGTTGAAAAAAATGATGAGGTTAGGGTTTTTTAGTTATTATAATTGGGCCAAATGGGCCATGTACATATTATTTGGGTTGTGTAATTAATTATAAATGGACTCGAACATTATAATTTAATTGGGCTTTTTATTATTATATGATTTGTTTTTTTACTTTAATAACAAATATAATAATAATAATACTAAATAATATTAATACTAATAATAATAGTAATAATTGATAATAATATTAATAATATTGAATAATAATACTTAAAAATTACAAAAATAAGATTAAAATATAATAACATTATTAATATACAACCCGGATAAAAATTAGTGATTACAACTATCAGTACGAGATTTTAGTATGTGATGATCACCAGCGTATGATACTTGTGTTTAGTGGGCTATGTATTCATAGGACCTTACGTGGTGAAGTCTGTAATTATTACTTTCGAAATTGTATTTATCAAATTGAATGTTAAATGTTTTAAATTTGAATTAGAGCTCTTTTGTACCGTTTTAATTATTTATCCATATTTTCAACTGTTGGCTTTTAATGTTTTGAGAAATACCTTATTGGGCTAAACCAGTTTGAGAAATTTTATGAATTTTGAGTTGGACTTGAGGCCCAAATATGACTTCCGGGTCAAGGGTGTTACAATTATTTTACAACATATCTCTTACCCTAATTTTTTCTTCTTAAAGTTACGTGAAAAGTTAACAAAAGACAAATTTTGAGGGACATGGGAGTAGTATTTAAAAATATTAAATAATTCTAGAATTGATGCTAAATAAAAAAGAAATTAATACTAAAAATATAAAATGAAAAACATATTTTATTTTGGCATAAAGATAATTTTAACCCTTAACGTCTATAATTATTGACATTTTGGATCTTATTCTTTTTGTACGATAAATTTGACACTCAACCTATGTCTTTTTGTCAAGTTACTTATTTTTAACCATCATGTTGATTAGACCGTTAAAAAATTAACAGTAATAATATGACATATACATGTGATAATACATTTTAAATGACATGTAATATAACATATTACATACTTACATGTATAGTAAAATTTTATTTTAATTTAAACTGTTGAATATAATTAAAATTAAAAAATATATATATATAAATCTGAAGAAAAAAAACTGTGTTAACCATAAATGGTGTTGGGATTTAAAATCCTAGCCAAAGATTCATAAATTAATCTAAAATTTTCAAAGCAAATTCATTCTAAAATCCAACAGTACATACCATACAAACAAATATGATTTTTCCTCAAATTTAAATTCACTTTGAATCAAATTTTGTTCTTTAAAACTTGAATCACTTTGAATCAATAGATAAAAGATTACAGAGAAATTTGTTGCGATTATTAAAACTTATAGAGATCACTTATTATTTCATCAAAGAAAATTTTTATTACTAGTCAACTGGGTTTTCATTTCTTTATTCTAGGGTTTTGAAATTTTAGTATTTAATTTAATTTGCATGGTTTGAGGTTTTGATTTGGGTATTTAAGATTTGAAAAAGAATTCTAAAAATAATATCAAATGAAATTCTTATGAAATTTAAAAAGTCACGAAAATACTGAAAAAATGACATAAAGTAAAAAAAAAATTATAAGTTTTGAAAAACTTAATATAAAATTTTTTGAATCAATAAATAAAAGATTACAGAGAAATTTGACGCGATTATTAAAACTTGTAGCGATCACTTATTATTTAATCAAAGAACATTTTTGTTACTAATCAATTGGATTTTTATTTTCTTTAGTTTAGGGTTTTGAAATTTTAGTATTTAATTTTATTTGGATGGTTTGAAGTTTTGATTTGGGTATTTAAGGTTTGAAAATGAAATTTAAAAATAATATTAAATAAAATTCTTATAAAATTTAAAAAGTCCAAAAAATATTGAAAAAATTGAAATAAAGTAGAAAAGTATAGGTTTCAAAAATTTTGATACGAAAACTTAAATCGGGGTTTAAGAATTTTGAATTAGGTTTAGGAATTTATTTATTAGCTTTGTGTTTAGGGGTTAAATTTTCTGTGAGGATTTAGTTGTTTGTTTATGCTTATTTTTTGTTAGTTTTTTTAAAAAATTAATTGAGAAATACATTTTTTAAATAAGAATTTTGACATGTCATCACCATTTAAATTTTTAACGGTTTAAACGAGATGTTAGTTAAAAATGAGTAATTTGACAAAATAATATAAGTTAGGAGCTAAATTTATCCTTAAAAAGACTAAGGGCCAAAATGACAAAAATTGTAAACATTAGAGGTTAAAATTATCTATAGGCCTTTTTTTTAATTTTAAATAATTTGATGATGTTGACCACCAGTCAACAAATTGACCAAATAAGAAAAAAAGGCTAAAAGGGTTATTTTGCACCCGAGTTCGACCTAAATTATCAATGTTGTCCCTCGCGCGAAAACGCATTCAATTAAGTCCTCCAGTTCGCACATTACAACAAATTAGCCCCTTGACCAACGTTGACCGTTACGGTGCTAACGTGATAGTTAACGGCACTGACGTGGAGTGCATGTGTGATGATGACGTACCAGAGGGGCTGAATTGATTTTTAAACCGAATTCGAGGGCATAATTCAATTTTTTGCCAAGTTCAGGGGCATAATTCATTTTAATTGAAAGTTTGATAGCTTACTTAATCTTTAAGCTAAAAAATAATAAATTACTAAAAATTTAAATAATATTTAAATACTCATAAAATATTAAAAAATACTATAATAAATTTAAAAAATCAAGTAAAAACATAAAATTAAAAATATGAAAATTTATAAATATAAAAACTCAAAATTTTAAAATATTTATAAACTATCGGAAAAGTCTTCAATTATTTTTGTCTGTGCTAAGCCTACTAATATTCCTTGAGCATATTTTCAATAAAATCATCCTTGAACTAAACTAGAAAAAAACAAAAAAATTCCTCGTTTTTCTAAATAAAATATTAATGAGCATCAATTTAATGTAGAAAAGCAAAAAAGTTTTATTGTTAATTTAATATAACGTTGATTCCGCTGAAAATTTGTGTAACGAATGGTAATACTCAGATTGATGAAGTCAGAGACTTTTTCGATGAAAGTGTTCGATTTTTAATACTTTATAAATATTTTTTAATTTTTATATTTATATTTTATTATTTTAATCTCAAATAAATTTTAATATTTTATATTAGTTTTTATTTTCAATATTTTTTTTAATTTTTTATTTATTTTTATTTAGTTTATGGATTTTTTTAAAATTGAAGAATATTTTTTTTGAGAGTTCTCACTTTACTTATTTTAAAATTATCAAGAATCCAAAAGATATTTAGATCAATTTGTTAATTGATTTTCCATATATTCTATTGGTAAAAGTTTAACTTGAAAAACTAAATTATTTATCTAACTTTATTCAAAAATTAAATAAATCAATTAGACTAACTTAAAATTTTAAACATATTATTTATCCCTTTTTAGAATTTTAATAATTTCTCAAATTCTTATTTTTTAACTTAAATATTAAATAAGTTATCAAACTTTCAATTAAAATGAATTATGCACCTGAACTTGGCAAAAAAATTAACTATGCCTTCGAATTCGGTTTAAAAAAATAATTTAGCCCCTCTACCACATCATCATCACACATGCACTGCCACATCATCATCATAGACGACCAAGTCAGCACCGTTAACTACCATGTCAACATCGTAACGATCAATGTTGGTCAATGGGCTAATTTACTATAATGTACGAACTGGAAGACTTAATTGAACACATTTTCGCGTGAGGGGCAACATTGCTAATTTGGGTCGAACTCGGGGACAAAATAACCCCTTTAGCCAAAAAAAAAACTTAAGGATAACATGGAAAACAGTCGAACGTTAAGGGGCAAAAGTGAAATTATACCTAAGACAAAAATAAAATTAAAAATAAATAAATAAATAAATTAGAGACGGATTATGTGTTTTTTGTTTCTCCCTTTACTAACCACACCCTCAAAAAAAACCCCTCAAACAAAAACGAACCGATTGATTCCCGCCATGGTGACTAAGCTAGAGCTCCAACCGCAGCAGGAGGAGGAGGAACCTTGTTCAGGCGATTTACAGAAGGTCAAGTCTTTGATATGTGCCCTTAACTTTGTCTCTAGAAATCTTCCCCTCCCTCTCCATTTATTCGACGCCGTTTCCTCTATTTGCTTTGATCAACAAGAGGAGGGGCTTCTTGATAATGGGACCCAGGTTGAGTCTGGATCTGATGTGCCTGGATTTGCCCATACGAATTCGGTGAGTAATTTTGGATGTTCCCTTTTGAATTCTCGCTTCTCTTTCCGTAGCGATGCCAATTGTTGTGAAGTTGAGGCTTTTTTGTTTCTCTTTAAGTTTGTTTTCTGTGGAATTGTCTGAATTGTTGTTCTTTCGTGTCAATTTCTCTTCATTTATGATATTTCCTTTGATACCCTTTTGTTTATTTTGTTTGGTTCGCGACTAGGGGGTGTGGGGGTTATGAATTTGTTTAGTGGGTCGATGAATTAGTGTTTAATTCAAAATTTCAGTACAAAATTCCAGATTCGCGAGTATTTTTTCAAGTTTAAATTTTATCTGAATTTACTTTGAATACTAGTCAAGATTATTAAATTTTAAGTTAAATTCTGTTGCTGGAATATATATTTTTGAAGTATCTTTCCATTAACTAAAATACACATATTTTTAAAGTATCGTAACTGTAATTAAATTACAAATTACCAATGAGAAAATATTCCATGTGCTAGATGTTTCCACAAGCGTGTCTAATTTAGAGTTTACGGGCTGAGTTTAGGTTTTAGGGTTAGAGTTTAAGTTTTAGAGTTTAAGAGTCAGGGGTTAGGTTTTAGGGTTAGGGTTTTGAATTTTAGATTTTAAAGTGAAATTAGGCATGCTTGTGGAGCATTTTTTCCCCATTTCCAGTGCATGAAATAATAACCCCCATTAGCAATACTAGTATATTTTCTTTTCTTAAAAATTAGTATTTCTTTTAAAGAAAAAAATAAGTAATTCACCAAATGTAGTAACTTAATTCACCTAATAACCTAGAAAAAACATTCTCTGTGAATTTTGTATTTTTTGTGTTTCTTTTGTAGATACTCTTATTATTTTTGATGTTGTGCGGGGAACTGTTTTTGAATATGTTGTACTCTCTCTTATTGATGAGATAGCGGGTTTTTTTATGTATAATAACAGATTTTGATCTGTTATAGGGAGTAATAACATTATCTTATTGTTTTTACCATTTTTCTGATGAAAAATTTGAAGTTTTTGGAGGAAAGGAGTTGGAGGATTCTGTTTCAGTAAGACGTACCCCCCCCCCCTTTCTATTTTTTGAATTGACCAAATTTGATTTCTACTCATGATTTGTAGTTTTTTAGGCTTTCAGTATTTGGCCGTTTCACAATGAAATTAATTTCTCAAAAGTTTGGTTGCCATTGCTGTGTATGATAATTTCATTACTTCTAAATTGTAGCACTATCATATATTGACTTTTGCGTTCTTAAATTGATTTAATATGTGGCAGGATGATCCTTCTATTTCTGAGAAGGATGATTTATTGTGTGACCTTGATGGTGCACTATCAAAACAACGATCAAAATGCATGTCAGGTTTTAGCTTGGCAGATTCAAAGGAAAACCGTTACCAGAGCCACATTCATCATCGATTGAAGGAACTTGAAGGTTGTCATTTTTACTAAGTATTTTTACTAAATATTATGTATTTTTCTTTTTTACATGGTCATGATATGTTAAAATTGGTGATTGAAAATCATGTCATCTTTCTATTGTCATTACAAGCATCTATGAGTTTAATAGTAGCAAAATTTCATTCCAAGTTGTATTTTGACAACCATTTTAGAAGGATTTCTTATGCATTTATGTTTTGAATCAGATTTGCCTTCAAGCAGAGGGGAGGACTTGCAGACAAAGTGTTTACTTGAACTCTATGGACTAAAGGTAAACTAATGTGATAAAGTTGTAGATATACACATAGACCCATATTTCTCAAGTGCTATGTGAACTCCATATTAATACCGGAAATGCGATCATTTGTCCTATTGTTTAGGCAGCTGTTGGTTGCGCTATCATGAAGTTGTCCCCTCCCCCCCGTAGACTTTGGATATGGAATTAATATCTTTTACAATTTTGCTTTCTGTTGTTATTATCTGTTAAGGACTTTCAAAGTTCTTAAAAGTTGACCAAATGCAGTCTATATTATAGGCAATATATGATAGCACTATCTTTCTCGTTGCTCTTAGCCCTTTATCTAATTAAAGCATGCAGCTGAAGGTCTTAGATTGATGATGATGAATAATTTTCTATATTTCACTTTCTCTTGGTTTTGGTGAATGACATGGGACCTTTTCACTGGCAGTTAGGGGAGTTGCAAAGAAAGATACGTTCTTATATAAGTACCGAGTACTGGCTCCATGTCAACTGTGCATATCCTGACAAGCAATTGTTTGACTGGGGCATGGCACGATTGCCTTTTCCTCCGTATGGCATTTTTGTTCCATTCACTACAGAAGCAGATGATCAAACGAGAAAGAAACGAGATTATGAGGTCTTTTGCTTTATTGACGAGTCATTTTAATTTAATGTTTCTGGAGAAAGTGGGTACTAAAATCTACATTGATTGTTGATAACTTTGTAATAACTGAACTTCAACCTCATGGGATGAGATTGTGCTTAGAAATTTGTGGTTTTCATTTAGTATTTACCTTTCAAATCATTTTTCCTTAGAGATCTCATTTCCTAACCTCTTTGTTTATTTGGGCACGAGAGAGGCTGTGCGAAGGATATAGCAATCAATGCGTACAGAGATTTTCTAGAGGATTTATGAGAAAGGATAAAATTGCAAAGAGTGTTCAGTTAGTCGATTTTCAGTATGGTAGAATCATAAGAAGCCCCCTTCAATGAGCAATGCACACCTTTGTATTAGGAGAAAATGAGGATAGATAACTTGTAGAATGAAAAATCATTTTATGCTCTATCTAAAAGGAATATGTATATGTCTCTCTCTTTCTCCGTGTGTGTGTGTCAAAAGAATATTCAAATTTCTCATGTGCTGTTGATGAAGTGATTTTTTTTTATTTGTGCAGAGGCTATCACGATTGAGAGAGGAGGAGAGGAACCATTCGGAGAACAAAAAGAAGAAATTTTTCTCAGAAATAGTTAATGCATTCCGTGACTTCCAATTGCAGATTCAAGCCACTCTAAAGCGTCGAAAACAAAGGAATGATGGTGTCCAGGTATAATGTTCTTTCATTGTGGTATACTTTCAGTGTTTTATCATTCGTATGGTAGTGATAGGGGGATGCAAAGTCGTGCTTTAGTTAACGGGAAAAATATATGTAGAATTCTGTGGCACATGTTTGTCTTGAGCCAATACTGATCAAACTAATGGGAGGCACTTACAGGATGTAGGGAAGTGACATATAGGCTCTGATTTAAGCTTTCATCAAAGAATTGTGAGCTGGGCACCGCAGAGTGCCTTATGGCCTTCTGATATCCATCTACAATAAGCATTAAACTTGAAGAATAACAGAAACTGTTCTGTTTATTTTATTACTGAGTAAATCTTACTAATTCCTAGGGTTACATATAACTCATCCTTTTATAGCCTAGAACTTAAGGTTACATTAGGAGTCCTACTTTAGATTAACTACTAACTCTATCCTAAGGTATACAACTTTAATATAGACTCTACTAATATAATTTGACTATAAAAATAACTCTTATTTCGTCTAAACTAACACTCCCCCGCAAGCTGGAGAATATGCATTGTATAATCCCAGCTTGAATAGAAATTTGTCGAAAAGAGCTTTTGGCATAGCTTTGGTGAGTACATCTGCCACTTGTTCTTCAGCTGGTACATATTTTAATGAAGCAACTCCACTTGGCAATCTTTCTGCAATGAAGTGTCTGTCTATTTCAACATGTTTTGCTCTGTCATGTTGAATAGGATTCTTGGCAATCTAAATAGTTGACTGATTATCACAAAAAACCTAAAAATTTTCTGCCTGCATCATTCACAGTTCCTTAAGTAACTTCACTAGCCAGATACCTTCACACATCCCCAAGGCTAAAGCCCTGTACGAACAATATCCACTAGTTGACCTCCTATCCGTTAGTTCAATAGCCCATCTAGCATCTGTAAAAACTTGAACAGTTTTATCAAAACTCTTCTTGAATATTAAACCGTGTCTAGGTGTACCTTTCAAGTATCGCAATATCCTCTTTGTTGCTTCCATATGTTCCTGTCTTGGGTCTGTCATGTGTTGACTTACAATATTAACTGGGAAGGATATATCTGGTCTCGTTAATGATAGATAAATTAATTTACCTACCAATCTCTGATATAAGCCTTTATCTGTTTTAGGACTACTATCATCCCTGCTAAATTTTAAACCAGCTTCCATGGGCGTATCTACAGGTTTGCATCCAAGTAATCCAGTTTTTGTGAGTAAATCCAGAACATATCGCCTTTGGTTTATGACTAATCCTTTGCGTGATCTTGCAACCTCCATGCCTAGGAAGTATCTGAGTTTTCCTAGGTCTTTGATTTCAAATTCCTTGCTTAACAGTGCCTTTAATCGTCTCAGTTCTTCTTCATCATCACCTGTTAGAATTATATCATCCACGTAAACGATAAGGATAACCTTTTTATTCGATGAGGTTACCTTAGAAAACAGGGTATGGTCTGCCGATGACCGCTTGTAACCATTCTCCAAAATAACCCTTGTGAATCTCTCGAACCATGTTCTAAGGGACTGTTTTAGGCCATAGAGTGCCTTGTCAAGTTTGCAAACTTGCCGTTTCTGTCCAGCACCCTCTAGCCCTGGTGGAATCTCCATGTAGACCTCTTCCCCAGGATTTCCATTAAGGAAAGCATTTTTAATGTCAAGTTGGTGTAATTGCCAATCACAATTTATAGCAAGGCTCATTAAAATTCTAATAGAATTGAGTTTGGCAACAGGAGCAAAAGTGTCCTTATAATCAATACCATAAGTTTGTGCAAAACCTTTAGCAATCAACCTGGCTTTATACCTCTCTATACTCCCATCTGAGTTATACTTAATGGCAAAAACCCACTTTCATCTAACAGGTTTCTTACCTTGGGGAAGGTCTGTAATGGTTCATGTACCATTTTTCTCAAGTGCCTCAATCTCAACTTGAACAACTTTTTTCCACTTTGGAATCTGCAAGGCTTCTTCAACAGTTCTAGGGATTTGTTCACCATCTAAAGATGCTGTAAAGGCTTTAAAAGACGACATCAAATTCCCATAAGCAACATACTTCTGAATAGGGTATTTAGTACACTGTCTTACTCCTTTTCTTTTATCAATAGGTAAATAATTAAACTCGAGAAGATGAGGAGGAATACCAGTAGAATCATTACCTCTATTGTCCTTACAGGCAGCTGGACTAAAATCCAATTCTTAACAAGTACCCGATTGCAGAATGGTTTTTGGAATAGTTTTTTCTTTTTTCTGGCGTAAACCTGTAATTGTTTAAGAGGTTGTGGAGGAGATTTGGTTGAATTTCGAGTTTCTGTTGGTGTACCAATAGGTGAAGAGTGTGGGGTAGACAAGGTAATAGGTGAGGAAATAATAGAGGGAGTAGAAGAATTCTGAGGCTCAAGAGATAATGGATAAGTTGGAGTTAATAAGGGAAAAGAAGTAAAAGGAACCTGTGCTTGAGAAGGCTGGAAATCATCGACATTCTCTCCCTGAATGGCAGCCGCCGAGAAATAAGGTTTCTGTTCAAAAAATTGAAGGTCCAGAGAAACAAAGAATTTTCGAGAAGGAGGATAGTAACATTTGTAGCCCTTCTTGTAAGTTATCCAAGAAGTGTTAGAGCTTGAGGGGAATGTAAGTTGACGAGAAGTGTTAGAGTTTAATTTAATGTGTAATTAGAGTTTATTTCTAAGTCAGTAGTTTAGATTTATTAGAAGTCTTATTTAAATTATGGATAAATATTATTTAAATTATAGATAAAAGTATAATTTTAGTTATATTAAAACTCTGTAATTGCCTATTTAAAGGCTCACCTTATACACATTTGATTAAGAAGAATAAGAGAAAATACAGAGAAACACATTGTTCTCTGTTGAAAATATTATTTTTGTTCTATCGTTAAACTGTAGCTTTTTATATTTTATTGTTCATTGTTCACCGACTTTCATCTTCTCCAGCCACCATGGCCCCTTTCTCACACTTCTTTGGTGAAGATACCTTATGAAGACACAGCGGAGAGATTTAGGATCAAGTTTGGATCTAGAAGGATCTAAATCTTTAACAAACACAGTACACCCAAATACTTTCAAAGGAAGATTAGAAGACAAGGGCTTAAAATGAGGGGAAAAGGATAGAAGAACATCTCTAGGTGTTTGAAAGTTTAAAACACGACTAGGCATACGATTAATAAGATAAGTAGAGGTTAACAAGGCTTCGCCCCATAGATATTTAGGAACATTGTGGATGAACAAAAGAGCTCGGGTTATCTCTAGTAAATGCCTATTCTTTCTCTCGGCTATCTCATTCTGTTGGGGTGTTCAACACAAGAACTAATGTGCACGATCCCTTTTTCTTTGAAAAAATCACCTAAAGACTGATTAAAGAATTCCCCTCCATTATTAGATTTAAAAGTTTGAATTTTTTTATGAAATTGGGTTTCAACCATGGTATAAAAAGTTTGAAAAACACTGACAACTTCTGATTTTTCTTTTAATAGGTAAGTCTAGGTTGTTCTACTGTGGTCATCAATAAAGTTTACAAACCATTTACTACCTGTAACATTCTTCACTTTAGAAGGACCTCAAACATCACTATGTATAAGAGAAAAAGGATGGGAGGATTTGTAATTAGATGGTAAATAGGATTGTTTAGTTTGTTTCGCAAGAGGTCAAATAGGACATTGAAAAGAAGATGGTTTTTTTATTGACAAATAATGCAGGGAACAACTTTTCAATGTAGTAGAAACTTTGGTGGCCTAATCGAAAATGTAATAACATAACATCATATTGTCCTAAGGATGTAAAACAAGATGGAGAAGAGGAAGTGGTAGGAGATTTGGTACTGTGAAGAACATAGAGACTATTATGCAAGCTAGCATTGCCAATCCTCTTCTTCAAGTTCAGTGCCTGTAAAAAACAATGAGAATCAGTGAATTGGAAAACACATTGTAAATCTTTAGATAGCTTGCTAACAGACAACATATTACAGTCTAGATTAGGCACAAATAGCACATCTCGAAGGATTAAATCATTAGTAATAAACATAGAGCCACTGCCTTGTATAGGTGAGAAAGAACCATCATCTATCTTAATCGAAGATTTAGAGGATGACTGTTGAAAATTGAAAAACAAATCCCTATTTCCAGTCATATGATCAGAAACACCAGAATCTATAATCCAATCTGATTGAGTCGAAAGGGAAAGAAGAGCAGTGGAAACAGAGGGATTCTGTGTACCTCCAGGTTCAACCGAGGCTAGGTTCCATTCACTGGTTGGACTGAATTTACTGAACATCAGTTGCAACTGGGCCATTTGCTGCTTAGTGAATCCTGAAGAAGCAGCATTTGAGATGTCCTTTTGTACCCTATTGGCTGGAGCCTTCCAATCAGCTGGTTTTCCATGGAGTTTCCAGCAACTATCTTTGAGATGGTCGGGCCTTTTGCAGTAATCACACTGAGGTCTCCCTAGGCTTGGGAGAAAATGTCTGAGTGACTAGCGCAGAATTGTCAGGGATAGGAGCTTCAGGAATCATGTACAGCCTTCGACTCTCTTCTCATCTAACTTCGGAAAAAACTTCTCGGAGGGAAGGAAGAGGATTGACACCAAGAATCCGAGATTTGATTGGATCCAGGTCTCGATTAAGACCACTGAGAAACTAGAAAATTCTCTTTTGTTCAGTAATTTTCCTGTAAAGCGCAATATCTGTAGGAGTCTCCCAGTCATGGGTTTCAAAAAGATCAATCTGTTGCCACAGATTGGTGAGAGTTGTGAAACAGTGAGTAACATTCATCGCATCTTGCTTCAGGGTGAAGGCTGTATTCTCAATTCCAAACAACTCAGAGTTGTTTGAACTTGAATAAGTATCTCGCACAGCATCCCAAATTTCTCTTGCTGTCTCGTACAACAAAAGTTGTGAACCAACTTCAGGAGCCATTGTACTAACCAGCCAGGACATAACCCTGCCATTCTCTTGAGTTCACTTCTCAAAAGTTTGGTAATCGGCAGGGGGTTTCTTGGTTTTCCCGTTGATGTATCCAAGCATTCCTCGCCCAGTTAGAAATATCTTAATAGATTGGGACCAAGAGATATAATTGGTGCCAACAAATCGATGACAAAGAGTAGTCGAACTAGAGGAGTTTGAAAAATCTGCCATTGGAGCAGTTGAAATAGAAGGAGACTGGATTTCACTTGAACTCGATTGGTTTGCCATGAAAAGAGAAAAGAAATTCGATAGGATCGAATTAGACTGATACCATGAAGAATAACAGAAACTTTTCTGTTTATTTTATTACCGAGTAAATCTTACTAAATCCTAGGGTTACATATAACTCATCCTTTTATAGCCTAGAACTTAAGGTTACATTAGGAGTCCTACTTTAGATTAACTACTAACTTTATCTTAAGGTATACTTTAATATAGACTCTACTAATATAATTTGACTATAAAAATAACTCTTATTTCGTCTAAACTAACAAAACTCTTTGATACAAACACTTGCATTATAATTAAATCATAGTGTAACTGGTATAATTATGACATTGCTCGTACAGTCGTACTTCAACAGAAAGATGTTTCTATTATTTTTCTAGAAACTATTAGCATTGCATTATTGTATTTATTATATGCAAATTCTCGCTTACTCCTCATCTCTCTTTTATCAAGGGTTTACCATATGTCTTTAATCCAACATAATTTTCAGATCCTTAGTATGGAGAATTCCAGTACTAGATCCTTCAATCAAGCATCTTATAATGGCTGATGTTTCCCTATTATTGGAACATCCTCAACTAATATTATCTAGAGCTATCTTACTCAGATTCAGGTGTAAATGTCGGACATGGGTAGGGCTAGGTTTTTCTGAATTTTTCCATACATCCTTGAAGGTTATATCCTGGGAAGCACGGGTACGGCATTCTCATGTCGTTTCAAGTACCCGAAACGTCCCAGGGACAGGTACGACTGGGGTACGTACCGGGGACGGTCCATGTTGACGGGGTACGGCTACAAGTTACCGGGGACGGTTGGGATATTTCCAGGGACGTTTAGGGGATGGCATATGAACTTCACGCGTGTCCCCAAGGCTATTTTGCAACTGCGCTTGAACATGGATTCCGGCAGCCTCACCGGCGGAGGCTGAGCGACCAACGAGAAGAAAGCGCCGTCGAAAAAATCAGGTGAAAAAAGCTGAGACAAAGAAGGAGAAGTTGAAGAAGGAGCTGTTGAAGAAGAAGCATGCCTGAGAAAAACACGTGAAAAAAACTTTTTAATTGCTTTCTCATTTATTAGTGATTTTTTTATGACTTTTGTCAGTTTGTGGGGCTCAGTAAAGGGTTTTTTCTTGCTTTATTTAATTATAAATGAGTCTATTTTGCCCTTTGCAACAGAATTCATAAATACGTTTCTATACTACTTTATTTCCAATGAAGAAAAAGCTATATTATTTATGAGTATTAGTTACTTTAAATAAGATTATTTTTACTTTAACTTTTTATTAATATTTTGTTTCTACTGGTTCTTTAATTATTATTATTATTATTTTATTTTATATTTGCCGTACCCTTGCCGTACCCGTACCCTATAATTTTGAGAATTGCCATTTTTCGTCCCCCCGTCCCCGTATCCGTATCAGTGCAACATAGGTTATATCCCCATATCCAAGTGTCGGACACAGTACTTCATGAAAAATGAAGAATCCGAGTAACATAGATCTAGAGGTTTATTCATGTCATAGAAGTATACAGCACTATGAGCCAAATATGAAAAGCTTTTGGTACTCTTTTTGATTTGATTATGTATACCTTACTGTCCTTCGACTTGAAACAACACCATGATTACAGTATTTAGATATTGAATATATTTTGGCAGAAGTGTAAGCACTAAGCACTTATTTTAGACACAAGGAAGACTTCCAAGAAACAAGTTGCCCAGTTAATCATCTTTTGTAATTCTAACAATGCTTTATATATTTCTCTTGTTGGATTTAACATCACTTACAAATAGCTATAGTCATCATACCATTTGGTATAAATCACAAGAGACCTATAATTTTGGTATTTTTAACAGGCATGGCATGGAAGGCAAAGACAACGTGCTACGAGAGCTGAGAAATTGAGGTTCCAGGCCCTGAAGGCTGATGATCAAGAAGCATATATGAGATTAGTAAAGGAGAGCAAGAATGAACGATTAACTATGCTTCTTTCAGAAACAAATAAGCTCCTTGTTAATTTAGGAGCTGCTGTTCAGCGTCAGAAAGATGCTAAACATTCAGATGGTATTGAAGATTTGAAGGATTTAGATTCCGATTCACCTGAGTTGGATGCTTCGAAGGATGGAACTCCTCGAGATTCACTTCATGAAGAAGATATAGATGCCACTGATTCTGATCAGAATGATGAATCCAGTGATTTACTTGAAGGTCAGCGGCAGTATAACTTGGCTATTCACTCAATTCAGGAAAAGGTAAGATTGTAAATCTTATTATCTGTATCCTTGTGTAAAATGTTTTCATTTTTAATGTTTGTCTTGGACCTTTGAGTTTATATTGAGCCAAAGGACCATTGGCATGTGATTCTTAGAATTCAATTGTGCTGTGAAAGGTGGGATCAATGTGTATGTCTACTTGCTGCAAATTCATGTTGACGAAAGCAGCTTAAATGCTTTAGTTGCTTTCTTTTAACTGTTGGGAAACTATTTCAAGGTACTTCCAATATGTTATTTGCAATCTCTTAGTCATGGATTCCATCTTTTTGAACATATATATTGATTATTCTTGGGTTTTTGTGGTCATCTGTGTGTAATTTGCTAATCAGAGTATACTGTATACTCAATAATATAACACTGGTCCAGGTCGATTCCTATGAATTGTCATTCCTCTACCAATAGTCAGTCTTAGTTCCTTGGTATCCACTCAATTGCTACCATATGATATCTTATTAATCATTTTCTATTTGCATTGCAAACCATCCATGTTCTCAATATTTGTTATGTTTTAGTTTCTATATATTTTTTGGGGAACAAGCTACTAAATTTGTGTTCTGTAAACAGGTGACGGAGCAACCATCCATGCTTCAAGGTGGAGAGTTAAGACCGTACCAGTTAGAAGGGCTCCAATGGATGCTTTCTTTGTTCAATAACAACCTTAATGGAATTTTAGCTGATGAGATGGGGTTGGGAAAAACAATACAGACTATTTCATTAATTGCTTATCTCATGGAGAACAAAGGGGTGACTGGGCCCCACTTGATAGTGGCTCCAAAAGCTGTATTACCAAATTGGATCCATGAATTCTCAACATGGGCTCCTAGGTACACAATTATTTTCCGAAAACATCTCTCTCTCATGCATGGGTACATCAACACATGCACACATTTATTCAAAAGGTTGCATTTGCTTTCTACGTGTAATCTATAATTTGATATTTCTTTGGCATTTTCTTCTTGTTTCAGCATTCATGCAGTCCTTTATGATGGACGTTTGGATGAGAGGAAGTTGATGAGGGAAGAAATATCAAGAGATGGAAAATTTAGTGTTTTGATCACACACTATGATCTTATTATGAGAGATAAAGCATTCTTGAAAAAGATACACTGGTACTACATGATTGTTGATGAAGGCCATCGGTTAAAGAATCACGAGTGTGCTTTTGCCCGAACACTTATTTCAGGGTATGATGATAAACTTTATGTTTGTTCCTTCTTCCAGATTGTAATCATGTTGTTTTGGAAGGTTGTACAGCCACTTTTTCTACCATTGTGTGTTGGTATTCTTGATCCTATAGATGTCTCATCTACATTTTACTTTGCATCCTAGAGGCCTTCAGTTTAGGTTGTATGCTTAACATAATTGATTAGGAAGGGGCCTTACTAGCTTTCAGGTTTTCAGATAGCATGCGACTTGTAACAACTAGTGCACTATGTAGAAACATAACAGAAGACAGAAAATTAAGAAACTGAAACCACAAATTGCTTGTCATGTATTTTCCTCCTGTTTCATCTTTTTTTCCGCCTTTTCCTACTTTGAAAGGTCACCTATTATACCACTAATTAAATATTCATGTTGGATATCTTTTATTTTTTCTGTGGAGTCACCAGAGGTGGGGAAGGGGTGAAGGAGAGTTAGAGTTGGCTGTAGGGATTCAGATATATAGATACATAGATAGAAGCACTCTATTAATTATGCTACTGTAATGTGTTGCTTTGGTTTTCCTGGAAATTCTATTAATGCCATATACCACTTGACTGATACTACTACTTTGGCCTGAATGTTAGCATATATTACCTCAAAATCCTCTTACGGTTGCTTTGAAAACAATTCGAAGTGAAGTTTGGCAAGTACTTTACCCTTTTGAGACATAAGGCTAAAGTGTTTCACTGCATTAAGAAAGATATATCATTTCTAAGATAACTATCATTATGAATGTTTCCAATTGCTGGAGTCGTATATTTTAGATTAGGTCTTTGCAAAAGAATTGGAAAGGCTGTTGTAATTGAATTTTCACTTGTGTGCAGCTATCAGATCCAGCGGAGGCTTCTGTTAACTGGGACCCCTATTCAAAATAGTTTACAAGAATTGTGGTCCCTCCTTAACTTTCTACTCCCAAACATTTTCAATTCAGTTCAGAATTTTGAGGAGTGGTTTAATGCACCGTTTGCAGATCGTGGTGATGTTTCTCTTACTGATGAAGAACAGCTCTTGATTATTCGTCGTCTCCATCATGTAAGGTCTTCATTAGTTTCAAACTGCCTTATCTATCCTTTGACTTCTTAATAATGAATAAAATTCCTTGATTTTCAGGTTATAAGACCATTCATCTTAAGGAGGAAAAAAGATGAGGTGGAGAAATACCTTCCTGGAAAATCCCAAGTTATACTCAAATGTGATCTGTCAGCATGGCAGAAAGCATACTATCAGCAAGTAACAGAAAAGGGAAGGGTCGGCCTAGACAATGGTGTGTATATTATTGTTCATGTGATCAAAGCTATTTTGATGGTTTAGCACTTATAATCTATTTGTAAAAAGTCTGTACTTGCATTCTTGAATCATATTTGTAGGCTAGGATTTTCATTGAATGGCGTCTGCTTTTTTGTAGTAAGTATAGTTTCTCTTTAATTTAAGGGGATTTATTCTAGTTACTGACATTTTCTTCAAAAACGGGGAGGGGTAGTTACAAATGTACCATGTGAATTACCATATATCTACCATACAACCTTCTCAAAGGGAGCTGAGTTACCAAATTATGCTTCTTAATGTTCCGAGTTGTATCTATCTTCTCTGATCTTTTCCATATCCTTTTATCAATTTTAGACTACTCCACTTTTAATCTTGGACTCTTTCACATTTGAGTTCATTTGAACTGCATCATATTGTTTCCTGCTTAGTGGTGGTGTTATCTTACTGGAACAGAAAAGAAGAAATAGTTGCCAATTCGTTAATAAGTCTAAATTTTTGCAGGGTCTGGGAAATCAAAGAGCCTCCAGAACCTGACAATGCAATTGAGGAAGTGTTGTAACCACCCATATCTCTTTGTGCCTACCTACAATATGTGGCAGAAAGAGGAAATTGTTAGAGCATCAGGGAAGTTTGAGCTCCTTGATAGGTTGCTCCCAAAACTTCACAGAACTGGCCATCGTGTCCTGCTCTTTTCACAAATGACTCATCTCATGAACATTCTTGAAATATATCTGAGACTCAACAATTTTATGTATCTTAGACTTGACGGTTCAACAAAAACGGAGGAAAGAGGCACTTTGCTTAAGAAGTTCAATGCTCCAGACTCTCCTTATTTTATGTTTCTATTAAGCACTCGTGCTGGAGGTCTTGGGCTGAATTTGCAGACAGCAGACACTGTAATAATTTTTGATAGTGACTGGAACCCCCAAATGGACCAACAGGCAGAGGATAGAGCCCATCGTATAGGACAGAAGAAGGAAGTCAGGGTTTTTGTGCTGGTTAGTGTTGGATCAATTGAAGAGGTTATTTTAGAGCGTGCAAAGCAGAAGATGGGCATTGATGCTAAGGTCATCCAGGCTGGATTGTTTAATACAACTTCCACAGGTATGTTGTGCTTGAATTGATTTGATCTGTGTAATGCATGTGGAACAAAAATCAGCATGGCATGCGTTTGAATAAGGAATATTTCCTCAGTTCTGTCATGTTATTTTTGATAATCAGCAGTTGCAAGATCCACAGGGTATTGTTGGATATTTATGTGTGTGCGCGCATGTGTACGTAATGGGTGGGGCAATAAAACACAGGGAATGTCGAAGCAACTGCTACCTGACTTGCTACTCTACCCCTTTCCTTTGACATTTAACAGCACTTAGTTATGTTTTGTCATATCATATTCATACATGTTTTTACCATCTAATTTTACTTTTTTGAATGCTAGAGAAGGAAATCTCTCTCTCTCTGTTGTTGGCCCTTAACATCTATAGTGCTAAAAATTGCTTAAGCCATGCCTTAATTTTGTGATTATTTCCTGAAATTGAAATTGTGTTCTTGGATATGTATACATTTTTGTCATATTATTTTTAAGAGAACAGTAAGTTCTATTCTGAGCATAGGCTTGAATTTGCCTTAAAAACAATATTTTTCCTCCCTTATTTGTTAAAATATGTTTATCGTTCTCTCCGTGAAATGTATACCAGTTGCCTAAAGTCCATTTGAAATGGTTGGAGCTTGTTGGAGTTGAAACAATTTTTATTTTCATTTATCACCTGTCAACAACTCTTCTCTTTTAGTTCAACGTTTTGATTGTATTCCTGCTCGAGTAAATTCAATACTGTGCTAATGTGATCATCTTCACTTATGCAGCTCAGGACAGAAAAGAAATGCTGGAAGAAATTATGCGGAGAGGAACAAGTTCGCTTGGAACTGATGTTCCAAGTGAGAGGGAAATCAACCGACTCGCAGCTCGCTCGGATGAGGAGTTCCGAATGTTTGAGCAGATGGATGAGGAAAGAAGAGCAAAGGAGAATTATCGGTCTCGTCTCATGGAAGACCATGAGGTACCTGAGTGGGTGTTTGTACTCGATGATGATAGGGAGGGCAAAGCTTTAGAAAGCAACTTTGAATTAGGGAAGCGAAAAAGAAAGGACCGGAACTATTACCCGGATAGGATGAGTGACTTACAGTTCATGAGGGCTATGGAGAATGCAGAAGACGTGGAAAAGAAGTTAGCGAGCAAAAGGAGGAGAAAAGTCCATCTTCCAGTTGATGAGAGCAATGAGTTGGCTAGTAACAACATAGGAGTAGAATTTAGGAATGACAATATGGAAGCAGTAAGTGAAGATACTACCTATGGTTCATCAGCTCCAAAGAAACCCGAATATCGGGATCCAGGGGTTGAAAAATCCGAGCATCGTGTTGGAGGGAGTTTACGGAACGATCAAATAATTGCGTGGAATACTATTAAGAAGAAGAAGAGATCAAGCTATGTTTTCCCAAGTTCATCATCAGATTCTAGAGGGCAGAATTCCAATGGAAGAGGAAATAGATGGGTTTAAATTTTGAGGGTGTAATTTTCCTATACCTATTCCTGCATACTCAATTTTATCCTAGAAATGTCTTCCCTAGTGTAATATCATGTATCTACCATAAAGTTAACCCAACGGTTTAATTTCCCTCATTAAAATTCAATTAGAATTTTACCTTAAAATCTAGTGTTTAAATTCAAGCATTAGTAAGACACATTGCACTCTGAAGAAGAGGACGCAAGTGCAAACTTTGGAGACCCTATTGATGGGAGGCAGTTGTGCACCCTCAACATTGAACTATAAACATGCATATTACCTGAAAAAAATTTAGAGTTTAATTTTGCATTTACCAATAATATGGCACATATGTATTTTCCTTTTAAAAAGAAAGTAATTAATGCCATGCACTCTCTAACGCTAGATCAAGTTTCTCAATAATATTTTAACGTTATTTATTTTAATTGTGTGATTAATTAATTAAAATTAACTAATAATAATTGCAAAGTAAGATTAAGATTTTTAATATGTATTGTGTATTAGAAATCAGTTTCAACTGTGCCATTGATTTATAATGGTGGTATTTTAACAATGAATCGAACCTAAACTACCGTTGTCAACATTATTTCCCCTTCTCATTAAAAAAAAACATTATTTCCCCTTCTCATTAAAAAAACATTATTTCCCCTTCTTTGTCTTGATTTAAATAAGCAAACAAATAAGTTTTTTTTGAAATATACTAAATTATATATTTAAAGTGATAAAATTACAAGAGTCACATTGTAAACATTAAAAGTTTAATGCGTAAAAATATAAAATTTTAAAAGTGAAAGACATTAAAATACAAAATCTATCACTTTCAGAAGAACTTGAATAAACTTTTGAATGAAATCCAGTAAACAACTACTTTGACTAAAGTGATATATGAAGAAAGTAAATTCTTCCGCTACTTGTTCTTGGCATACCAGCATAACCACAAAAGGGAATCATAAGCAAATACAGATGGGCCTCCTTCGCTGATAAAACGCTCGTTGATACTCGTCACCTAAACATTAAACTGTCAAAAGACAAAATATAACTGCTATAAAAGCAAACAAAAAACTACTATAAAAACATACGGAAAGAGTACTATAAAAGCATATGAGATATAAAACAGGAAAAGCAAAATAAAATTAAAAATAAAGTATTCATCACCAAAATTTAATTTTATTTATATACAAAATCAGCAGAACTGCTAAAGGTCACCGTCTATAAAAAAGAAATATAACAAAAATAAGTGTGATAAACTTTTAAAAAATCATAATCGTCGCAAAGCCAATGAGTGGAGTAGGTTTAATTAGACTTTAATATAATAGTAACAAATAATTTTTTTTACAAAAAACAAATAACTTTTTTATGAGAAATAATGCAATTAAAATATAGTATTAATAATATAGGGTACGTTAGAGAATATGTAACAAATTATGACATTTGTTATAGTAAAAAAAAAATCGCGTGTTATTGACAAGTTTTATGTATTTATTATTTTTTAATAGTAGAAAGAACTCGTCATATAATATTTGGAGGAACTCGTCAAGAGTACATGATGAGTTTTTCTTGCACTCATCAATATAATATATGTCTTAATTTACTAAATAAACTTTTACATGTCTTATATCTCTAATATTTTATTTTCGGTACATTATTTTTCGAAAAAAATCAAACAAATATATGATTTGAGTGGTGTAAGTTGAGATTGATTGAGTTATATACAAATCATTTCAGCTCTGTATTTCCCAGCCACCCTTTGATTCATCAAGATTTGACACCCAGAAAGAAATGGCAATAAAGGATGAATGTTGAAACTTGGGAGAATATGCTTTAGTTGTTTGGATTTGATGGTGGAAAAATGGGATATCTTCTGACAAAATATGAAAGTTTAAGCTACCAATCCCACAATTTGTAAGATTCCAAATCAACAATGCCCTATTCACCAATACATATATACTGTGTTTTTTAAATATTATTTTACTTTTCTTTATTATTTAGTATATGTGTTTCATAAAAACTATCATTTTTATATAAAATAATTGAGTATTCCTCCATCAAATATGCATCCTATTGGTTTAAATATTACTCTATCCATTTGAAAATTTAAAATTTTAAAATTAATCTCTATTTTGTTTGTACAAAATTCAGTCTTTATACTATTTTTTGATTAAATAGAGATTACATTCTCATACCGGATTCTAACCCATACAAAATAAGATAATATGAGCATCCTTAGGTACTAGAACAATCAATGTATCTCACTATTTTTTTACTTTAATATTTTAGTTTCCCCTATAATTTTTCAAAATCTTATCAAATTAATTTGAATTTTATTCATCCAAAGATGCAACAAGCTGCTATAGAAAAAAAAATACATCCCAACTAAAAGAAAGTCGATCGATCTCAAAAAAAAAAAAAATGATGAATCAATCCAAGATGTACAAAGAAGAGCATTAACATTGTCGCTTCCATCTATATGCCAACTAAAAATGATAAATCAATCTCAAGAAAATCGAACTCTAACAATGTCATGTACAATATGAAACATCAACATGTCTAGAAATATTTCTAAATTGTTGACGATTCGTCTCTTCCCAAGTACAATAAATGACATTCTAAGCAATTTTAAGTATGAAAACAATAAGCGACTTACCCTAGTCTCACTACTAGAACCAAATAAACCACAAAGATCAACAACATCAATCCCCATTTTTAATAGTCGAGATCTAGCTGGGAGCCGGTTCAAAATAGCTATCCATGAAAGTATAGAATCCTTAGGTATATGAAGGCCTCAAAATATTTTATTTTGACTTACAAAATTAGTATGTTTAAATTTATTATCTAATGCTCTCAAAGTGATTATGGTAGGTTTTTTTATTTAATCACCGATTTTTTATTTGTTGGCCGACTAATTTAGACCGAGCTTTGTATAAAATTATTATAGAACAATTGTCGTAATCTAATTTTTCTCCATTCGCAACATCATAATTTAACCAATAATAAATTTATACATATCAGTCGATGTTTAATGTTTTTTTTTTCATTAAACAAAATTTTATAATATCACTTCAACGACCGTTACAAATGACATAATTAATTTGGATTTACTAATGGTATTGAAAAAGTAAAAGGAAAATTCTACCACGACGAGTACTTTTGAACACCACTAACGATAAACACCGCTAAATACCATTAAATTAATTAATAAAGATTAAAAATCTCAATGACTCAATATATAATTATAAATTATTTAAAATAAAATTTCAATTAAATTATTATTATATATTATTTTTTTTTTTTTAAATAATTGGATATTTTTCAATTAAATTATTTAAAAAAAACTCTAAACCCTAAACCTTAAACCCTAAAATCTAAACCCAAAACCATAAACCCTAAAATAATAATAATAATTTTTAATTAAATTATTTAAAAATAAAAAACCCTAAAACCTAAAGCTAAAGAATCTAAAGCTCTTACAGTAATTGAGAGTAAGCTTTAGTTTCAACTCATCGTATTTATTTTTATACATAGTTTCAACTTTCAACATTCGAATCACGAAATTCATATGTTTTTTAAGCTCCATTTGACTGCGTAATTATACTGGAAATTAACACCATTTGGTGAAATCTTGTTAATTTTTTCGCCGATCCACTTTGCTAAGCATGTTCTTGTTTTGTTTCCATTGAAGATGGATTTATCTTTTCTTTTCCTTCTCCAGCTTGAAGTAATTGTTTCTTTCATAATTTAGGGTTTAAGAGTTTAGGGTTATTTATTTTTAAATAATTTAATTGAAAAACATCTTTATTATTTTAAGGTTTAGGGTTTAGAGTTTAAGGTTTAGTTTTTCTTTATTTTTAAATAATTTAAATTGAAAAACATCTAATTATTTTAAAAAATAAAATATATAATATATATGGAAAATAATTTAATTAAAATTTTATTTTAAATAATTTTTAATTATATGTTGAGTCCTTGAAATTTTTATTTTTTATTAACTAATCTAATGGTACTCTGCGGTGTTCGTCGTTAGTAGTGTTCAGCAGTATTTTATCGAGCAAGGTAGACTCATCCAAAGTAAAATGACAAAATTTGAAGAAAAATAAAAATTTAATTTCAGCATACATTATGAGTTGATATTCCATTTGTTGATGATTGGAATTTAGAAGAGGTGAACCGTTTGAGTTCGAGCGGATTAGTGGCTGTGGTTTCAAATCAATTAAAGGTGATTGGATGTTTTCAAATTTCAATATTTCAAAATAATAATTCTATATAAAATATAAAATATTCATACAAAATGAATTTTTAATGTAAGAATTATAATAATTCAGGATTACGTAATTTAAGTGAACTTAAACATATATATATATATATATATATATATTATTTTGTAATTTAAAGATCTATGTATATATTTTTAAATATTATGATGTAAACTATGTTGTTCAAACCCGACCACTTAGAAGAACAATGTTATTATTTACTCTTGGAACCATTTAAAGGGTCCAAAGATTTATGTATATTTGATTCGAAATCGAATCAAATTTCAGTTGAACCGAAAATAGATTCAAACCGATTTTCAATCGAACCGAATGGACTCGAACTGAAGGCAACCTGAAATAAAAATATATTTAAATAAATAAAGATGAAATGTGAACTATCGCACAACTCACCAAAAAGTTAAATATATAGGCTATATAAAATCGGATAATTTTACAGTAAATGGCAGTCAGATAATTTTACAGTAAATGACATGTATCACAATGTATCACTATTTATATGTACCGCAATGTACCATTAACTGTTTTAATTAGTTTTGAAATCCTAAGGACCAAAAGTGTTATTATCTCCTTTTAGAATAAAATCTTTAAAAAAAATTTATATCTTCTTTTATTTTTTTAATTCAAAAAATAATTAAACTTTTATTACTATAATAATTCCTACATTCATTTTAATTTAAGAGTAAAGTTCACAAATAATCACTAAACTTTAATCAATTATTCAATTTCTTAATCCCCAAATTATCAATTCCTTGATCCTCAAATTCTCAAACCCTAATTACTAAAATCTCGAACCAAAACGCATGTATCTAACCTACGAGCCAAAACGCTATTACTTGATTGTTTGAAATATGTTTTGGAATCTACGATTAGAACCAAATTATCATGCATCTAACATACAAGCCAAATTATCCCAAATTATCATTGTTTAGGAACGTGTAAATTCTCAAAACGCGTGTAAGATTAGAGTTTCAATGGCCAAGGTTAGGGATAATTTCTATTAGTATTTAACCTAATCTATTAATATTTAACCTAGAGAAATTAAAACGGAAATGTAGTTGTTAATTTTGAATTTAGATTAGAATTTGAGAATTTGGGGATTAGGGTTTAAGAATTCGGGAAATTAAGCTTATTTAATTCAAATTTTAACTTTATTTTAAAAATAATAATTTATTGCATGTTGAGTCATTGAAAATGTTATTATTTAATTAAAAATCATTAAAAAATTATAATGTTTAGCGATATTTTGCGTTAGCGGTGTTTGTCACCTGTTGTAGACTCATCCAACTAAAAATGTGGTCAAATTGAAATGATGAAGGTTAAATTTATTATTTCTTTTGAATTAGGACTAAATTGCTTGAATGTGTAAACCTGAAAAACTAAATATGTTATTATACAAAATATTTTAACAACCACATTACCCTTTTAACGGTTGTTAACATGTCAGTGGCCAAATTGGAACAAAACTAAAAGTCTAATGGTAACATTGAAGCATTTGAAAATTTAGTTACTAAATTGAATAATTAATCAAAATTTAGTGACCATTTGTAAACTTTACCTTTAGATTAAAGTGAATGTAGCAATTATTATAGTAATAAAAGTTTAATTATTTTTGAATTAAAAAAATAAAAAATCTGAAAAATAATATAAAAATATTTTTTAAGATTTCATTCTAAAAGGGGATAATAACACTTTCGGTCCCTAGAATTTTAAAAATAATTAAAACAGTTAATGACACATTGTGATACATATGAATAGTGGTACATTGCGGTACATGACATTTACTGTAGAATTATCCATATAAAATCATATATAGAGTGGAAAACCCAATTCGTCCTGAAAACCCAACTAAAATGAATAGATCTCCTATTAACCCGATATTGACCCGACCCGACCCGAAATCAACCGAACCGAAAATCAACTGACCTGCCGTCCTAACCAGAAATAACCCGAAATCACCATAAACCCGAAATTATTATAGACCCAAACTAAAACCGAATCAGTCCCGACCTGAACTGACCTGAACCGAATAATCCGTTTATCGCCTCTAAACAAAACACACATGAGGAGTCTATAGGTTGATCCGAATGACCGAATTGCAGTTTAGTTTTAAAAATAAAAGGTTTAGAGGTATTTTTAGTTCTCAGATTTTTTTTTAAAAAAATGTAGTTGTCTTTAACTTTTTTTTTTTTGTCTTTTTACCTTCAAACTCCTATTTTTTGATAAATTGAATCAATTGGTAGAAAAAGTTGTAAATTTTAAATAGCTTGTATTATACATACACACATATTTTCTGAATTTTATAGATTTTGTAATTTTTACAATTTTTAATATTATTTAGCTTTTAAATATTTTTATTTTTTATTATCATTGTACAAAAGAAAAGTAAATAACGTCAATGTTAATAAAAAATAAAATAATTGATGTCAACGTAACGTCTTTGTTACAATTTTCATCAGTTGACTTAATTTTTTAAAAAAATAGGAGTCCAATAATAAAAGGATACGGAAAATATTTTTTAATAGTCTTAAAGTGATTACAAGATAATATCTGTTCATATGTATTCTTAACCCTTTGACAATGCACACACCTTGCAGACAAAACAATTTAAACCTAAAATTTTTAGGATGAACATCACTTGCTTTTTCACTACGACAAAAAAATGTTCAAATGCAAAGATAATTTTTTTGAAAAGTTTTTGCATAAATTTAGGTAAAAACGAATTTAGTCGAGACTGAATTTGGTCCGACTTGACTCAGCAATCTTTTTTCAATCAAAAATTGACAATATATTAAAAATATTTTTATTTTAATATTATGTATTATATTACATTTTTAGAAAATATTTTATTATTTAAATTAAATTCAGATTTGATCAAATCCAGCTTCCAACGAACATGTCTAATAAAGAACGTAATAAAATTCTATATACAAAAGAAATATTAAAGTATGAAAAATTATATATAATTTTATGATGTTTTAAATATAACAAATATAAACATAAGTAATAAAAATTAATTTTTTACCAATAACCAGTTAATTTAGTGAGATGAGATATTAAATTCCTTAAATAAAATTAGAAATTCAAATATTAACGTTATAAATATAAAAACAATTGAATTTCGCAACTCAATTGTTTTATTCACAATGTTAGAAGGAATAAAAAACAGTATCTAAACGCTAAACATGTCAAAATCCACAAGAAACAAATTACGCTGCTAGAAAAATACAATAAGGTAAAGTTCACAAATGGTCACTAAACTTTGGTTAATTATTTAATTTAGTAATTAAACTTCAAATTGTTTCAATATTACTATTAAAATTTGTAATTTGCTTCAATTTAGCCACTAAGCTCTTAATATATGGTAAGAAGATGATGTGGCAATTAACAAATTTTGTATAATAACACATTTAGTCGTTCACATTTACACATTCAAATAATTTAGTCCTAATTCGAAAAATAATAATAAATTTAACCCTCAATATTTATACATTATATTAATTTGGCCCTATTTTTAATTAAAAATAATTTAACCCGAAACCTAGAACCCATAAACCTTAAACCTAAAATCTTAAACACAAACCAAAAACCCCAAAACATGAAACCTTAAAACACATAAACATGAAACCCTAAACCACAAAACTCCTAAACTCAAACCCTAACTCTAAACTCTAAATCGTAAAAGTTTAAATTTAGGTTTTAGCATTTATAGTTTAGTGATTTAGAATTTTAGGGTTAGGGGTTTAGGGAGAATGAGTTAAAGGAAGAAACACCATCTCAGACGTTGAAATTGCAAGCCACCATGTTGAAAACAAACAACCAATACAGCAAGCAAAGAGGAGTTACCACCATGACTTGAAAAGTGCAGGAAAATAGAGAAAAAAAAACATAGTCCTTCCTTTCAGATTGGGTTTTTGGCTTACGTAAGAAACATTGGAAGTAAGAGAAAAAGAAAGAGAGAAGATTTGAATTTTGGTTAAGACATGAGAGAAAGATTGTGTTTATAAAAGGTGCAATGAGGGTTAGGGTTTAGGAGTTTGTTTTGAGGTTTGGGGTTTAAGGGTTAAAGTTTATGATTTAAGGTGTAAGGTTTATGGGTTGAGGTTTTTGGTTTTGTATTTATGGATTTGGAGTTTTAAGTTTAGTGTTTTAGATTTAGGGTTTTTAGTTTAGGGTTTATGGTTAAATTTTTTTAATTAATAATAGGGTTAAATTGAAATAATGTGTAAATATTGAGAGTTAAATTTATTATTTTTCGAATTAAGACTAAATTGTGCAAATGTGGAGGACTACATGTGTTATTATATAAAATTTATTAACTGACAGATCACTTTCTTAACGTTCGTTAAGAGCTCAGTGGCAAAATTGAAACAAATCACAAAATTTAATGATAACATTGAAACAATTAAAATGTTAATTATTAAATTAAATAATTAACTAAAGTTTAATGATCATTTGTGAACTTTACTCAAAACAATAAGATGATTGATCATTTTGCTAAATCGGGTAGGAAGAGAACAAATATGTTCAAAGCTTGGTGGCTGAGTGTTTGTTTTTTTCTTTTTTATCCGGGGAGTTTAGTACGACTATGATATGATACTAATTGAAATATTATAAAATACCATATCTAAAATATTATTCACCAATTTAAAATGTTATATATATTTTTATAATATTTTAAGTTAGTGTTTTTATGACAGGTATAAATATTCAAAGGCATATTTCGATACTTAACATTAATTCCTAAAAGCAGAAGGCTCACCGGTAAAGTCTAAAAATAGTTATGGAGTTAGAACTTGTTGTTTTCGGTGTGTGAGGAGTGGCAAAGGATACTTTTTTGTATGTGTTGTACTGTTGTATGTGAGGTGTTGTATTTGACGCAATTTATCTCATTGACTTCGTGTACTCTTTTTCCTCCATTTAGACTTAGAAGAGGTTTTTTAATAAGGCACGAGTCAATGGATGTTTATTACTTAATAAATTATACCTTTCAAAAAAACATCAATCTAAAATATTATCAAAAGTGACAAGTTTCGATACTCGGAGCCAAGTTTTGATATTTAATCACCAACTTAAAATATTATTAATTTTTTTTATAACATTTTAGATTAGCGAATAATACTTTAAATTTTATATTTTATAATATTTTGATTGATACTGCACTGCAACCCTGTTGCATCTTAAACTCCCGTTTTTATCTTGCTGCTTTCTTCTTTTTTTGTTTTGTTTCGGGCGTTGGTTTGTTGTTTGTTAGGCTTGTTGGGTAGCTTTTGTTACGTTTATAATTGATTTGTTTTCAGATTCGTCTAGCATATTTTGAGTACCGAACGAAAATTAAAAGATAAACCTTGTAAAATAAAATTATATTTTATTATTTTAAACAATTAATTTAATATTTAATAAATAATTATTTTCTTGTTTAGCTGCTTATCGCTAAAGAAACAAAATATGTCACATGAAATGTAAAGCAAGCCTAACTCGCTGGGTTACGGTTAAAATGAGTTGAATGCAATAATTCTTCTTCATTTAGACATATTCGAAACCCAAAGCAGTTCTTAATCCACAAAGACGACAACAAAAGTTACAGCAACACCAACAATATCATGCAAAGTTTGTATTTGTAAACAACCCTAGCACTTATTCTCAGCAGATGAGCCATTAACAATGGTGATGCTCTCCATCTGCAGACCAGGTTTCTGGTTCCTTGGTTCGTACCACTCCGCACACACAAGATACAGTGCAAAATTTATGATCCCCAGAACGGCTAAAAGCCCATAGAAGCAATCAAGTCTGCCGTGGTTTATGTTATCAGCCAGCCACCCTTGCCCGCCGTTGCTTCCTCCGCTGACTCTTTTCACCACGGACACCAACAAGCTGCTGACGAAGAAACCGAGCGACAGGGTCGTTAAGAAGAGACCGGTGCTCATGGTTTTCATTCCTTTCGGGGATTGAGTGATGAAGAAATCGAGTTGGCCTGTGTATATGAAGGCCTCACCGGCTCCCACTAGGAAGAATTGTGGAATCAGAAAGAAAACGCTGATAGGCAGCGTTGTTGTGGTGTTGTTGGCAGTGGCTCTCGCCACCGCCAGTCGTTTCTTCTCGGTTAGTGCGGCGGCTGCCATTCCGATTGTTGATAGGACTAGGCCTATGGCAATTCTCTGTAGGTTGGTGAAACCTGGTTTGCCTTTCCATTTCTTCCAAACCTGCATAATGAAACGGTCGTACACCGCGAGCGTGATCAGTATAGCGGCGACGAAGAAGACGGTGAGGGAACCGGCAGGGATTAGGAAACCGCCGATTGATCTTTCCATGGTGGAGGCTTGCTCAACTGAAAAAGTGATCATCTGTGCGTAAGTGGTCCAAAATATGATGGTTGTGGCCCATATTGGTATAAGTCCCACCATCATTTTCACTTCCTCCACCCTTGTGACCGAGCAAAGTTTCCATGGATTTGGAGCAGAAACAACATTTCTTTCGAAATCGCCTTCGGCAACAATGGCTGCCTTGTCCAAGAAGCTAGGATAACAAAAACAAAGAAGTAAGTGATTAGGTATTGTATTTATGACTTGATTCCCAAGCAAACACTGAAGAACAAGGAAATGGACTCACCGGAATTGATCGGTGTGATGAATTCTTTGAGCCTCTGGTGTATCTTCGTATAATAACTCGGCATTGTAAGGGAGTTCCATCTTTCTTTTATTTGTTGCAGCCACAAAAACTTGGAAAATCTGCACTATTGGACTTCCCAAACTTTTCTTGTACCTGTACCTTTTAGTCCCTGATAAGAATATCAAGATGGCTACAAGCATGGAAACAGAGCAGATTCCGTAGCTCCAGCTTCGGCCGACTTCGTCTTGTAAGTAGACGAGCACCGTAACTGCTGTCAGTGTTCCGGTACTGATGAAGAAGAAGAACCTGTTGAAAAAATAGGTCATCTGGGCTTTCTCCTTCTCATCTTTCTCATCAAATTGATCGGTTCCAAATCCGGAGACACTTGATTTTAGGCCACCAGTGCCTAGTGCAATCAGATATAAGGCCACGTATAAAATCCCCATCTGAAATCCATTGGCTGGTTTGCATGTATGGGATGCTGATGCATGGCACAGCGGCGGGCGTAGTTGTGGCAGCTTTGTAGCTATTGCTAATGCCCCTGTCCCCTAAAAAACCACCATTATCATCACAGATCAAAAGCTGAACATTCAGCACAAAAGATTGGAATTATGAAACAATTTTGACACCCACCAGTGTCTGTATGATGGAAAACACGGCAATCGTCTTGTATCGGCCGAGGAACGAATCGGCAAGAAAGCCTCCGAGCAGACACAAGAGGAACGATGTGCCCATGAAATCGGTCACAACATTGGCTGATGTCGAACTCGGCAAATGCATCACCCCAACCAAGTATGTCACAAGGTTAACCGCAATCCCCATTGTTGAAAGCCTCTCACAAACCTCAATCCCTATGAAATAATTTCAAGGTAAGAGCTCAAAGAAACCCTAGGATGATTAATTATTACACTTTTAATTAAGTGAATAAACAAAAGAAAACCCTTTTTGCTGTTTTTTTGGGTGGATAAGGAATGTTAGAAGAAAGTGAAGCCTATATAATAATGTTGTAAAAGTGGAGTAATATTAAATGCCACAAAGAATGATAGTGGAAAGCAGATTGGCTTTGAGAAAATCTCAATAATTCAGAGCTTTTTACATGCATGAAAGGTCCCCAGATAAATATCATTGAAAACCTACTCAGTACTCACCTCCCTTCTGCTCCACTCCCCGCATAAATTAAGGCGAATAAAATGAAAAACCGGGTTCGATTCTTAGCATATGCAACATCTTTTGTACAAAAAATAGTTTATTTTCTTTTGATTTCTAGAAGGGTGTCATGTATTATTGCTGAACCTTCTAACTTTTTGTTTACGTTCCTTTTAATATTCAGAATTATATTATTAATTCTTGAATTCCTCCATCAAGCCTTCATCCTGCATGAACTAACTGCTTGTTGCTATGATGGAATATCACCTTTTTTTTTGTATTTTTCTGCCAAAGCTATTGCCTTTTGACAGAAGTTTATACTTGTTACAGATATGGTAATAAATGTAGTCACATGGTATGTTAAATGCCTGTCCAGAAAAAATCAATGCCACGAGCGAAACATGTACGAAGCTTTGTCTTAGAAGTTACATGGGGCAACAACTTTGGATCTACACAATACCATAATGTTCATGTATTCAAAACAAGAAATGATGTTGAAATAAAACCATGGTGGATGATGCAAACAAACATACCTAGAACAAGTGCAGCCGGAACCCAACCACCGGTTTTCGACCTGTCAGCGGGGAAACCCTTGTAGTCCACCGCGTCCGCCACCGTCCAACTCATCTTACCATCCTGGAAATCCATGAACAAAACATTTCAGAAGCCTTGATTAATAGATTCCATGTTTCATAGTGTTATTGAAACTCAGATAAACTGACCATTTTCTGATATTCAACAAATGAATGGAAGAAGAAAAAAAGAGCAGAGCAATGCTGAAAAAGGGAAGACAGGAGAGAAGTATATGTTGTAAGAAAGACTTGAATGTGTTTGGGAACTATCTTCCCCTTTTATAGGAAAATGTTGAAGCTAAAAGGGACTCTCCACTAAGTAATTGATACAGATTATTTGCTCATGTTTTTTTTTTTTTTTTTTTTTATATAATTAAAGGTAGGGGTTAGGTTTATCAAGCTATGAGTGGAAGGCTCTACCACTTATTAAAACCATTGTTTTTTTTTTTTAAATTTAGAAAATATATAATCTTCAATATTTAGCATTGAAATTTGTATGGAAATAGTGAACCATAGGCAGCTTTCATTAGTGCATTTGCTGCCCCACAAGCCAAAAACAAAGGCTCCATTGACCCTTAGCCTTTTGTTTCTGCATGAAAACCAGAAACCTGCAGTGTGAGTTTAAAACGTTTCATAGAAAAGGAAAATTTAGAAGTTTGTATTGTGATTTATGAACCTTTTTTTTGGCATATGAAAACAATAATGTTGCACAGCGGGGTCTAACGTATAAAGGTCTAGGGTGCGGCTAAAAAACGACAAGTTTTGAAACTTGTCCACAACTTAAAATGTTAGACATTTTGATAACATTTTATGTTGGTTTTTTTCGTGATTTTTGATAAGTTTCCATACTTACAAAACAAGTTTCGATACTTTTTTTTATAACATTTTAAGTTATTGGACAAAGTATCGAAACTTATCAAAAATTACGAAAAAATTTATCTAAAAGTCTAACAATTTAGGTTCTTGAACAAGTTTCAAAACTTGTCGTTTTTAGCTGCACAGACTCACCCGCAACCGAGCCCGATGAAAACAAGGTAAAGAAAACAAACTTTTCCCTAAGATTCGGCCAAAAGATGATGGGGTTGAAGAATGTTTCGCATTGTAACACAGACACAATGTGATCTTTCTTTTTGACATGAAAACTATGTTTCAATAGTGCATAAATGATCATTTTCATAGCAAGTTGATAGTTTTTCGAGCTTTTTAGCTGTCGATTTCGATGGAAGAAAATGGTGTAGCCGACTTTCTTTGCAGGGAGAATGAAGATCACAGATGTATCAATCAAGAAAATATTGCTTTTGTAAGGCTGATGAAGATCAACATTTTAACCAGCTTAATTAGAGGTACCTTGAGCTACAAGTCAATTAAATGGGATTGACAAAACTCTTCCGTTTATTTTTTAGGCTAAATTACGTAAATCATCACTAAACTTTACTCTCAAACCTATTTTGGTCATTGAAGTTTCAAAACGTTCAATTTACTCACTGAAGTTTATACATTGAACGTTTTTTGTCAGCCTTCCGTTAACTTTTTGATTACGTCCAATTACCGACAAACATATGAGCTTCTCCAAAATTCGAATGGTGAAAAACTTTATCGACACAAGATAAGCAACATATGAAGAAATGAGATCCATCCAACGACGGAAGGGAGAGATCGATGGAAGAAAAACCATAAGGTTTTTGGCTAATTCGTGAACTTTGGAGCACTTTTCGGCAAAATAGAGGTCAAATTCAGACATAGAGGGCCGAGACGAAATGACTGATGAAATTTGGGACCAAACGACCACCACCTACGACCACATAGGGTTTAAGAGTGACAAAAAAAAAACGTTCAATGTCTAAACTTTAGTGACAAAAAACGTTCAATATCTAAACTTTAGTGAGTAAATTGAACGTTTTGAAACTTCAATGACCAGAATATGTTTAAGAGTAAAGTTCAGTGATGATTTATGTAATTTATTTTATTTATTTTAGGGTTTGTTAAAGTTGAACCTAACAAGCTAAGATTTAGATCCTTTCAATCAACATGAAAGTATGTTATCAGTCCTACCAATAGATGAAGACATTATGGGTGAAAATGCTCAAAATCGAAGTTGACAATAACAACAATGATTGTTGAGTAGGGCCAAGCAAAGTTGACAAAGAACTCATACACAAAAATGGCACCCCATGTGCTCTGCACGTGCCGGAGAGTACTCGAGCTTCGCACGTGCGATCAGATCATCTGCACACATACCAACAGACACCACTCAGGAACCGATCAAACCCACCGGCCATTGCTGCCACATGGTTCATGAAAAGAGAGTTTCCACTTGAAAAAGAAGATCATGTAAGGCCAAACGTGACCCATAACCAGACAATGCTCTCCCATGGGACCCCTTTTTTTCAATTCTCTCTGTCACTCATTTCCTTCCCCTTCCACTACCAGTTGAAGGATTTGTTTAATCTCTTTTGACTTGTTTCGCAAGGCATATGCCACGGAATCCACAACGACATCCATATTGTGCATGATCTTTTGGTCTATAGAAATGCTCCAAGTGTAAAGGAAAACACAACATGGAAATGACATGTTTGATATTTCAGTTGTTGTTGTTCCAATCTCTTTGCATTAGGAACTCCCATATTAAACTTGTTTTTCCAACATGCCATATACTTCCCCCTCAATTATGGTGAAGCATTGCCACTTAGTCAAACAATAATATCCCCTTTTTCAAATATTTTATTCAGTGCCATAACGAAGAAATGCTTTTTTAATAATTTCTAGAAGGAGTTAACCAGTTGGTGTAATCAATGGCAAAGATTCCCCATTATGTTTGATATGGAAAATTTGATAAAAACAAGAGTGTTGGAACATTGTCTGTGAGTACCAACTCCGGTTTGAACTGCTGTTTACCACTGGTGCAAATTGTTTTAGAACAGATTTTTTGTTAGTCATTTTTTTTTGTTGTCCTTTCGATTTCCCGGGCTTCGCTGTGACTAATTCGGGCTGACTCGCGTCGCACACCTAATTTTGGTGGGTGAGTCTTTCAGCAAAGATTTTCTGCATACACAACGCCTCAAACTCGAGACCTGCTTAAGCAAAATTAAGTTGTTTACCACTTGAACCAATCCCGTTGGTTTTGCTAGTCATTTTTAACGACCTTGTTATGTTTTATCTTATACGTCTTTATGCATCAAATATAAGTATTTACTTATATTACTGTGTTTTGTTTCGTTTATTTTTGTGGCACGTTTTTTATATTCTTACAACACAATTCTCATCTATTTTTGTAGTAGTTTAATATTCGTGTAACGATCATGATACAAAACAAAACAACTCAAAACAATCTTCCTATATGAGTCATTTAAAAAAGCTTGAATGTTACTCCAAAATAAACATAAGATTTGATTATTTTATAATACTCCAATGTTTTCAACAACAGTAGCAAGCCAGCTGCCATCATCCAGGATAGTTGCTTTTTCTTTTTATTTGCTTCACTTTCTGTCTGAAATATAGTTAAGCCTCATGTTATAACATATTAGCCGAACCTCCAATCATATGATACATAGTTTATTGACACTTGTTATGTCTTGCTCGGAATGCTAGCGTGACACATTATATTATTGTTGTTGTTATCGTCTGTGTTGTGTATATGGAGCACTAATTTGCGTCGATCTTGATCTTGTTTTGAGTCGATCAGAGCCACAACTTCTCTATCCAAAGACCAACATTCCGCGATCAAAATGTTTGTCCTCGACTAATAAAAATTAAATATAATGACAAGGCATATTATTTTTTTATAAAAAAAAAATCAGATTCAAATTATAAAAATAACATCATTAAAAAGAAAATCATGAACCAAAACATAAATCATAAATGTGCTATACAAAAAATAAATGCCCTTGAAGATCAAATCTTCCTCCTAACTCTCAAACAATGATATTAACATTAATATGATTTGACAATATCAAGTGATGTTCATGGTTTTATTTATATGATTTTTTATATAATATTAATATTTAATCAATTAATTGATTAATTTATATTAGATATTATAAATGTTTATTTTTTTGAGATAATTTCTCAATTTAATTTATGATTAGTCGATTATCGATATTGTTTCAATATTAATTCTAATAAAATATGATTGAATCATAAAGATATTATCCGAGCGATAGGGACAATATCAAAGAAATGAGAAGGTTCGTATATTCTATTTTGTATTCTCGATAATTTTAACGATAATTTTAATCCGTTTAAATACTTGTGAAATTAAATTTTACTCATTTTAAATTCAACGGTTTTATCTTATCCTAATTTCGTTGAAACTAGGAGAGTATGTTTGATTTTTTTTATTAAGAGTGCTGGAGTTTTAAAACATTTAATTTATTCATTAAAGTTTAGACATTGAACGTTTTTATTGCTAAAATTTTTACATTGAACATTTTTTGTTACTCTATCTTTCACCATCGTCGTATGCGCACCGTAGATGGTGGTGATTTGGTATCAAATTTTATCAGTTGCTTTGTCTCTTCTCTGAGTTCAATCTGACCTCTATTTTATCGAAAAGTGTCTTGAAGTCCACGAATCGAGTAAAAATCTTTTGACTTTTCTCTTGCCAATCTCTGTTTTTCGTCGTCAGATGAAGCCCGTTTCTCATTATATTACTTCTCTCGTGCCAATAAAGCTTTCAACCATTCGAATTTTGAAGAAAAAAATAGTTTACCGGTAAATAGACGTCGTCAAAAAACAAACGAAAAAATGACAAAAAAATATTCGACGTCTAAACTTTAATGAATAAATTAAACGTTTTAAAATTTTAATGGCCAAAATAAGTTTGAGAGTAAAATTCAGTAATGATTTAGGTAATCTATCATTTTATTAAATAGAGAACTTTTATATCTCAAAAGACAAATATCAAGACTCGAACTCACATAAAATAAGACGTTATAAATATACTTGACCACTAAATCAATTAATAAATCTTTTACATATAATATAACAAATCCCAACCCAACATCACTTGCCTTTGTGTTGACATGTGTAAAAGCAGGGCTTCCCCCCCCCCCCCCAATGCACACAGCTCTGGATCGGATCATTTTAATGAGATTTGCAGCTTAAAAGTGTGTGGGTACATATAATAATACTGCTCTTTTCCAGCATTAATGATTAAATTATAATGGGAATAGAGACACGTGTCCTGTTTAATGTGTTTGGATTTTAGAGTTAGGATCGATATTTTAATAAAAATATAGTTTAAAGTTAGAGGACCGATATTTAATTAAAAATATAAATATTGACAATAAATTACGTGTGAGTGGAGAATAATAAAAATAAAGGCTTAAAAGGGCAAGGAGTTTTAAATTTTTTTACACTCAATTAACTTCATCAACATTGCTGGTTAATTTAAACAGTTTTTTTATTAATTAGATCAATGTATCGTGTTACAATGTTGTCATTTAATATTTTTATAATTTTTTATTTAATTTAAAAATTCTAAAAACTTATTAAAAATTATAATAAAATATATATATTTAAAAAATCTGCAAATGCCTTGTGATAGTATTGTATTGTATCATATGATAGTAATATCTAAAGAAAAAAATGTCAATATTTAATAGTCAAAATTAGTTAAATGACTTAATTAATTTAATTTATTGGTTCAAATGCTTAATTGGGTGAAAAAATCAAGTGCTGAATTATTTTTTTCTCCAAAAGTTCAAAAGCTTCTTATACATTTAAACCTAAAAATAAAATATAAAATTACGAGAATTCATCACCAATGTGTCAAATGATAATTTTACATATAAGAACGAAGTCAAAGGATAGATAAGACCTTAGCCCTTTAGTTTTCGTCTCCGAAAATTTTATATATTTTTTCTTTTTAAACATAAAATTTTTAACTTCTAATTACATATATTTGAGTTATTAATTAGAAATTTGAAGTTTTATAATCAATAAAATTATCACATTTATGAAAATTAAACAAAAAAGGTAAAAGCTACTCGTTTAGTTTTGATAGATAAAAGGAGTTTCCTTTTAAAAAAGAAAAGGAAAACCAAAACAAATGTCTAAATTAATCATTAGACTCTCAAATCTTTAAATAAAAAATTTACTGATTTAAGTTTAAACCCATTACTACGGATAAAAATTGTCTACCTCTTACTCTAAAAATTAGGTTTATAATTTAGAGTATAAAGTCCAGAATTTAAAAATTAAGATTAAGATCTAAGGTATTTTCTAGAGTTTAAATTTTAAAATTTAAAATTTACTTTTTTAACGTTGGAATATGAGAAAGAGAACCAAAAGAGAACAAAGAATTTTTGCTCCATTACTCAGAGATATAGTAATAACAAAAAAAAATATTATTTAAGGATACAAATTGTCAACATGTATTTCTTTTACCTTTTATGTTTGTTTGTCAAAATTTATTGGTACCAACAACCAATTGATTTAGTGTAATTGTGCACTAGATCTCTTAACTAATGTCAAGTATTCGAATCATGACGTTGAGAATAGAATAAATTAGGTGAAGACTCATTATGAAGGCACTCTCCCAACCTAATTTACTTCTTTCTAGGGATAGATGTCCGTTGAGGATGGGAGGGGCAATTGCCCCCTTCCAACTTTGATTTTTTTGTTTAACCACCGGTATCCAATTCATTTGTTGACCAATTTAAATTGGGTACTACAGAGGACCATTATGGGGGCAACCCTCTCAATCCAATTTTCTTCATTCATAACGTAAGGACTCGAACCCCTAGTCTTGCTTAAGGGATCTAGTGCCTCATCCCACTAGACCACAAATTTGATGGTTTAACTATGTTTTTAGACCATTGATAGTTTTGAAACTATTTCAATTAAGTTCTTGCCCCTCCCGAAATTGTCATGGTATAATTCATTTGTAGGATCTTATATGTTTAAAATTAATTAAATTAAGCATTAAACCCCTAATTTTTATGGTTTAATTACCTTTAAGACATTTTAATTTTAAAATTAGTGAAGTTAAATCTCAACTCCTTCAATTTCTATGGTTTAATTATTATTTAATATTCTGTCGTACCAAAATTAAACAACTTGTCTCTCTCATGATTCAATCATGACTCCGTCACTGCTTTCTTCGCAATATCAAAATTCAAACTCCTTATCTTGCTTAAAAAATCTAATGTCTTATCCCGATAAATCTAACTTGTAGTTGATATCATAAAAGGCTTAATCGTTAAATAGGTGCCCAAACTATGCCCTTTTTTCCCAATTAGGTGGCCAAATTATTTTTGGGCCAAATAGGTGCCTAACATTTCATTACGTGACCTACTTAAGGTTCTCCATTAATTCCCACCGTTAAAGAACACGCGTCATCTCTTGAAAATTCTAAATTATATTAAAAATAAATAAAATTACATAATTTTAAGAAAATCTCTAAGTTTTCTAAATTTCACAAAATAGCCCCCAAATTCCAAAATCCCTAACTCCCCAAAATCTAAATCTCTATTTGGGCCAATTCCACCGTCGATTGCCAGGCCACCGCCCACCACATCGATTGCCAAACCATCACGACTATTTCCCCCACCATCTGTCGCAACCTTTTTTAGGGAGTCTTGACGTTTTGGAAAACTTAAGAAAACACAGAGTCGCCACCAATCTTTTTTAAAAAAGTGTGATTGGATCACTTTTAAAACAAGGGTATTTTGATAAAACGTTTTATTTATCAAAATAACATTTTTGGTCCACAAAAAATAAAGAAAATAGGTTCGGGGGTCGGTTACGTGTAGGGAAGGGTTAGCACCCCCACAACACCCAAAAATTGGTACCTAATTGATTTTAAAAAGTATTTTCAAAATGGGAATTTACAAGTTCTCAAAATTTCGATTTATTTGTCCGCTAAGTGAATGTAAATCCATTTTAACAGCCTTGTCGCCCGGGAAATGAACTTTAATCACTGTCAATATTCCTGGCGCTAACCCGTCATTCCCATTTGATAAGATACCACATTAATTAAGTTTCCACTTTTTAACAAACCAACAGAGAAAATAAATGTTTAAAAGTTTTTATTAAAACCTAATCAATGGTTGAACCCTAAAGGAATGTTTAAGTTCATTCTAATTATCAAAGTTATGATATTTTAAGTGTATTTTATTTTCAAAATATGAAGAAAGTATTTCATCAAACAAGTCTCTATTCTAAGTTTCAAGACCCTAATCCTAAGGTTTTACATATATGCACATAAAAAGGGAAAATATTGCTTAAATTAAATTAAATTAATTATCAAAATAATTGCTAAAATAAAGAAAAGGATAATTATTTTTTACTTTTAAGAAAAATCTGTATTGGTGATTAGATTGAAAGAAAACAAAATGTGAGGGTTAATTTGAAAACCATTAAAAATTCAGTGCCAAATTGAGAAGAAAAAAGAAGAAATTGAAATAATTGAAAACTGAAGAGCTACGACACAAGATCAAAAGAAGAAGGGCGCGGGTTATAGCCGGGTATGGGTTGGGTTACGGGTTAGTATATATAGTAATTATCATAAACATAAATCATTTTCCCTTCAGTTACCAAAACAGATCAAAACTCCTTTCTTTAAAATCCTCTTATATGTTCTTCGTGTTCTTCATAAAATAAAGAACACGATGAACATTCGCAGTGCCGGCGGCAAAATTTCCCAAAAATTGCCTATTTTCCCAAATTTCGGCAACCCAAAATTACATTTTTTACCGGAACTACATCGAAGTCGAATCACAACGACATTTCGAAAAAAATAGAGGTAAAAAATTCCTTTTCTTATTTGAATTCGAAATAACAATAGAAGAAATTACCTAATAATTGCTTGCTTTTATTTCTCTGGAACTCCGATTACAATTGCTTGCCTCTGCTGGGAATTCAAATGTTTCTAATATGTATGTATTTTGTATGAATTTCTCTATGAACTGTTGTGTTACATGAAATTTACAGTGCTATTTATAGCACAAGAATTGCTTAAACCCTAAGCTCAAATCCTCGATTTCTTCCCCTCTGATTGCTGGATTTTTGCTATGGCATCAGTTTAGGGATTGTTCATTCCTATTTTGCTTTTGTTTTGACCTCATTCTTCAGCTAGGCTCCAATTTAGGGATTTAATCCTCTTGTTTCTTTGTTTGCATATTTCTG
>JAGYYJ010002705.1:0-206104 GCA_019671005.1 Hibiscus mutabilis
GTGCAATAATCATCAAAATCGAAGACTTTATCCTGTTCAAGCAAATTGCACAAGGGTTTAGTGATTTTAGAAAAATTATGAATGAATCTCCTGTAAAAACCTGCATATCCAAGAAAACTTCGAATTCCTTTAACCGAACTTGGTGGGGGTAATCTCTCGATCACGTCCACCTTGGCTTTGTCTACTTCAATTCCCTTGGATGAAATCTTGTGGTCGAGCACTATTCCTTCATCTACCATAAAATGGCATTTCTCCCAATTGAGGACTAAATCAGTTTCTTCACATCTTGTCAACACCTTCTCTAAATTACCGAGACAGCTGTTGAAGTCATTACCAAAAACAGAAAAATCATCCATGAAGATCTCAAGGAAGTCTTCGACCATGTCTGAAAAGAGTGCCATCATGCATCTTTGGAAGGTTGTCGGGGCGTTACACAATCCGAACAGCATCCTTCGGAAGGCATAAGTACCGTATAGGCATGTGAAGGTTGTCTTTTCTTGATCTTCTGGTGCTATGGCAATTTGATTGTAACCTAAATAACCATCAAGAAAACAATAAAAGGTTTTACCTGCAAGACGGTCAAGCATTTGATCAATAAAGGGTAATGGGAAGTGATCTTTCCTAGTGGCTTTGTTTAGCTTTCGATAATCCATACAAACCCTCCAACCGGTCACATTTGGTTGGAATGAGTTCATTGTTTTCATTACTTACCACCGTTATACCTCCCTTTTTGGTACACATTGTACCGAACTTACCCATGTACTATCGTAGAGATAGGGTATATAATGCCGACGTCAAGCCATTTGATGATTTCTTTCATTACAACCCCTTTCATGGCATGATTCGGGTCTCCTCCAGGAAGGTTTGTGATCATCTTCCAACAAAATCTTGTGCATGCACACCGCTAAGCTAATTCCCTTCAAGTCGGCAATTGTCCACCCTATTGCCTTTTTGTATAGCTTCAAAATCTTGATCAGCTTCTTTTCCTGCTCAGGCTGCAACTTAGAAGAAATAATTACAGGCAATGTATTATCGGTTCCTAAGTATGCATATTTTAGTTGCTCTAGCAATTGTCTCAACTCAAGAATCGGTGGTTGTTCAATAGAGGGTTTTCCGAGCTTACCTTCCTTACCTGAGTAATCCAGTGGTTCAAAGTATGTACCTGGTCGATTGACTAGCCAATTTGCCTCTTCTTGTTGTTCCTCATCGATCGGTTCTTCATACTCCTCAGGTTCCTCTTGATAGGCAATGTAGTTGCTGAGGCAACTAAATTCCTCGTCGAAGTTAAACTCTGCCGTGGCATGAAGAAGTTGGCATTCTTCTGGATCATCGGCATGCCTTAGTGTTTGGAACACATTTAGTTTAACTTGCTGGTCATTCACCCTCATTGTGAGTTCTCCCTTTTCAACATCGACCAAGGTTCTCCCTGTTGCTAGGAATGGTCTCCCGAGAATGATAGGTGCATGCTCATATGCGTCACAATCCAAGACAATAAAGTCATTGGGAAAAATAAATTTATCAACTTTTACCAGTATGTCCTCGATTTTTCCCTCTGGATGCACATAGGATCTATCGGCTAGCTGCAGCATAACTGTTGTAGGTCTTACCTTCCCGATTCCTAGTTTCTGGAAAACCAATTTAGGTATCAAGTTTATGCTAGCCCCAAGGTTGCATAATGCTTTCTCGACATAGTGATTTCCAATGGAACAGGGTATTGTGAAACTTCCGGGATCCTTCAACTTGGGTGGCATACGATTGTGCAACTTTTCCATGCATCCCTCTGTTGCGGCAACTGTTTCAAACTCTCATAACCTTGTTCTCTTGGACACAATGTCTTTAAGAAACTTGGCATAGTTTGGCATTTGTTCAATTGCTTCCACCAATGGCAAGTTGATGTGGACTTGCTTTAGGATATCAAGAAACTTCTTGAATTGGTATTCTTGCTTTTGTCGCTTCAACCTTTGTGGGAATGGTGGTGGAAGTCGGATATCTTTGATCCTTTCATTGGTTTGAAACCTGATTGACGGCATTGCCAGGACAACTGGAGTTGCCGAGGCATTATCAATTGGGGTTGCCAAGGCATGCTTTTCACAAGTTACCGAGGCGTCTTTATCGTCAGTTGCCGAGGCATGCTTATTGTCGGTTGCCGCGGCAATTCCTGGTTCAACATCTGAGGCTTTGCCGCTAGGTTCGTCTTGATCTTTTTGTGGAGTTTTGTTTGATGAGCGGGTTTGAGCCTCTCTAAGTTGTTGGCCACTTCTAGTGGTGATTGCCTTACATTGCTCATGGCCAGTTCCTCTTGCGACTTCAGTATCGCTAGGTAAACCTCCTTGCGGTCTATTATTCAGATTTTGAGCAAACTGTCCAACTTGATTTTCCAATGATTTGATTGCCGCCTCTTGGTTTTGCAATCTCATCTCGGTCCTGTTAATAAAAGCATCAATTCTTTTTATGAAGTTACTATTCTCATCCATATAAGATTCAGTTTTCATCATAAAAGCATTTAGAGAATTTTCCAAAGAACTAGATGTCATCGGTTGTTGCTGTGGCAACTGTTGCCGTGACATATTCTGCTGGAATCCCGATGCTTGTGCATTCTGATTGTTCTGGTTTAGAGCATTGTTGGGATTACTCCATGAAAAATTTGGGTGCTTCTTCCAAGCTGGATTGTAAGTATTGGACATCACATTGTTGTTCTGATTGTAATTCCCCACATAGAAGCTGGATTCCGGATTCTGCATACATTCAAAAGAATCATGGTTATCACCACATAACTCACAAAAAGAATCCATTACCTTGACTTCATGTGTGTTGTTTGGTTTTTGCATGTTCTGGACCATCTTGGTTAAAGTGGCCAATTGTGCCAAAATTGAATCTGATGATCCTAGTTCATGTATTGTGGCTTGGCGTCTAACTCCTCCTCTTCTAGTAGATGGGAATTGATAATCATTCTTGGCCAGCCTGTTTAAAATTTGCATTGCTTCTTCCGGCGACTTATCTAGGAGTATGCCGTTTGCCGAGGCATTTAGTATCATCCTTGTTGGTGTATTCACGGCGTTGTAAAACATTGTTACTTGAGTCCACACCAGGAATCCGTGTAGGGGGCATTTGTGTAGAAGTTCTCTATATCGCTCCCAAGCCTCGTACATGGGTTCATCATCTGCCTGCCGAAAAGAAGTAATGTCGTTACGAAGCTTATCAGTCAAATTTGTAGGATTAAATCTAGCAAGGAAATCACGACAAAGATCGATCCAAGATGCTATTGATCCGGTAGGAATGCTATTCAACCATGCTTTCACCCTATCCCTCAGTGAATAGGGGAATAATCTTAATCGTAAGACATCGGGGGGTGATTCCGTGTATTTTGAACGAATTGCAAATCTCGAGAAAAGATTTCAGATGTTGTCGTGCATCTTCAGTTGCTAAGCCGCCAAATTGACCAATTGTGTTGATCATATTAAACATTACCAGTTTCAACTCAAAGTGGTCGGCTTCAATTTCAGGTGCGACAACTCCTGGATTAAGTCCATCAATCTTCTTCAAGATAGTCTCGAATAGTTCTGTTTCGTGCAAGAATCACTCCTCCTCCTACTAGAACATCTTGATTCATATTGCCGTCTTGATTAGCCATTGCTACTCTTATCCTTCGTCTAAGTCTTTGTAAGGTTCGTTCGATTTCGGATCAAAGGGATATTACGTGTAATCGGTCTCATACTGGTCATATACCAATGCAAAACCAAAGTTTGTTAGCCCTTTGAATCTTAAACAAGCAAACTAAAAGAAAGTGCAAGAAAATAAAAACAAAGTCACTTCAAGATATGCAAATGTGCAAGTATACACGTCGTAAGTTATAGTATAAAAGATATCGTCTCCACAGGGATTGGTGCCACTTCAAGAATCTAGTCTCTTGCACTGTAAAAAGTAAAAACACAAATAAAGGATTATAGGAGTTTAACTAATAACTAATCTAGAAAGCAATAAAGTAAAAGAATAGATGAGATCGAATGAGAGAGAGATAGGCCAGGTTATCGTGAGTTGAGGTGTGATAGCCGATTGGATTGTCTTGGTAAAAAAGTGTACGGGCAACTCAGTTGCCATGGCAACTTGCACAATAGGGTTGCCTTGGCAACTAATCGATGGTTGCCTGGGCAACTACTTGGGCGTCTGGGCAGCAACCTTCAAGGTTTGGCAGAGCGTTCTTCAATGGTTTCTTCTTATCCCTAAGTCGAAACTCTAGCTACTTGTGCATGCCTTGATAATACATCCCTACGTGAATCAAGGGTGAACAACAACCAATCTTGCGTTCCTCTTAGCCGTTGAAATCCTTAACTTATTCCTAAGCCGGATTAATCTTCATCATCAATAGATTGAATAAAGATCATATTCATTCATTTCTTGAATCTAACTCTCCCGATATTAGATAAATAGATGAAATCACGAGATCCTCTCCCAATTCACTGCATAAACAAGAATAAGAACCAAGAATGAATAAACCTTGAAGAGAAAAGTGCAAACTCTTATTACCTAAACAAAAACCAATAGTTTCTCACAACCACAAAACACAATAACCATAGCCAAATAGATTTAGTTCATGGCTAGGTTCCAAAGAAACACAAGATAAATAATCCCTAGCATGAACCCAATCGAACAAGAAAGAAAAGGACGAAGAAGGAGGCTTGTCGAAATCCTCCTTGCCCTAGATGCTTGTCGAAAATTCTCTCCTCTTGCCCTCCTTGGACTTGTCAAAATTCCCTCTCTTGCTCTATTCTGGATTGTCGAAATCTCCATCTTATTTATAGGGCTAGGCCAAAGTCCTTCTTTGAGGAGGAAGTTAAGTTGGAATTAAATTATCTTTAAAGAATATAATTCTTTATTATAATTGTATTCCTACTAGAACTTCTCCTATCTTCTTGGAATTTAATTCTTCTTTAATCTCTGCATGGAAATCTAATTCCTTTGGGTTTGGGCTTTGCTCCACGTCATCTTGGGCTTGTCTAGTCATCAATTTCGACTACCATATCACCTTTTCTCTTGTCGACAATTGCCCTAGCAACTGGCTCTTGCGTCTCCTTCATGCATTGCCACGGCAACTAGCTCGTCATCTCCTTCATGTATTGCCACGGCAACTAGCTCAGCATCTCCTTCATATATTTCCCTAGCACTAGCTCTAGCCTTGCTTTGGCAAATGATCCTGCACATACACACAAAACACACCAAAGCATCATCTTTTCCCACAAAAACTACCAAGTTGTGTAATCAAGCTCAACGTTGGAAGGAAACATGAATTAATGCATGAATGGCTAATTATTCAACTAATATGAGCCTAAGTCTAACAATAATATGAGTAAAAGGGTAAGAAAAATAGTACTTTTTAACACTTATCGGAGGGCATTCCAATAGTCTCTAAGCGGGATATCATTCGGTGTCAAGGTGACCAAAAATTGGGACATCGTCTTTTGGGATTCTCAAGGCGGGTACCACTCCATGCCGAAAGCAGATGAAGATTGAGGGCATTCCGATAGTCTCTAAGCGGGATATCATTCGGTGTCAAGGTGACAGAAATCGAGACATCATCTTTTAGAAGTCTCAAAGCGAGAATTTCGGGAAGAAGAAGGGCTAACAGTTCTATATAGGAAGGACTCGCAGCTCAAAATCTTGAGATAGGGAAATAAGATAAAATTTGTATCTTTAGTCTTTGCTCTATTCCCATTGCACAAAGACAATGAGCAAATAGGGCAGCTATAGACACTAAATTTTGTCTGAGTCTAAATTTAAATGCTCGAATTAAGATCAATCCACATTACCTTTATCAATACCCAAAACTTTATACCCTAACCCAATAGCCCAAAATTACATGTCCATTATATAAGATTTTACATAATAAAAAAATACAAAAAGTAAAAATCCAAACTCCTTCCTCATTAAGGCTTTATTCCCATTGGATGGATGGATGCTTGAATCCTATTGGATGGACCACTACTACTGAGTAAGGTCTTGAATCTCATTGGTTCTATTTTATGGGATAAAATAATATATAGCCTACCCTAAAGAAAAAAAAAGGGCGGTTTTTATTTACCCTATTTTCAATTCCCAAAGATGACCATTTTTCTTTCAATTTTCCTTAGACACAACCACATTCCACTTTTCAATTTTCCTTAGACATAGCCTATTACCCCTTTTTAGAAATTTTGGATTTCAAAAAAAGGTCGGTACAACTATCTTTTGTGATTTCATTTGGTGAATAAAAAAAGTAAAAAAAAGAAAGCAAAATCAAAATTCCTTCTCATCTTCTTAAGGAATTCAAATAGTACAAAAAAGAATAGTGAAACACAAAGGTGGTGAAGGCGAAGCGAAGCAAAGCAAACAAACAACAAGATCGAAAAAGACATCAAGATTGATTGTTTCTTGATCGAGTTGTAAGTGAGTTTTGCGGTACGTTTGTTTTACTTTCTTCTATTTCATTTCTATTATCCTACCTTTTCATTATTTTCTTTCATTTCTTTTCATTATTCCTTTCTTTTTCTAGCCTAACCTTATTGCAGCCTAAATACCATATAGTTCAAGTTTGACAGGTCTTGAGTAAATTCTTTCAAGAACTTGTGACGAGAATTGAGCGGTAAAAGGCAAGAGAGTTGTGAGCACAAAAGGGGAAGTAAAAGCCATATTCCCAAGAGTGAAACATGAGTGTTTGAGTGGAGTGACATCACTTTTCTTGGTGTGACCGAGAGGGTTCTTTCTTTGGTGAGCTTTTAATTTCTTAATTTCTTTTTTTACTAACCATGTCACAGCATTCTGAATCTTCAAACCGAGGAGGAAGGCAGCAACCCCAAAACCTCCAAACTCAAGCATTAATTCAAGAAATGCAAAGACTATGCGCACCTAACTTGAACCCATTCATGAAAGGATGGATCAGTTGGAAGAGTCACAAGGCAATGTTCAAGGCGTTAGGAGGCAACAACAACTAAATGAGTTTGTGGAAGATAATGAGGAAGAAGTTGAACAAGCATCATAGAGAATTGCTCCGAGATATCAAGGAGGGCATGCCCAAATTGATGACAATCTCAACAACATTTGAGTCACTATTCCACCATTCCAAGGCAAAACTAATCCAGAGGCATATTTGGATTGGGAAAGCAAAGTGATCATGTTTTTAAATGCCAAAATTACTCAGAATAAAAAAAAGTACAATTGGCTACCATGGAATTCATACATTATGCTCATATTTGGTGGGACCAATCAACCTTGTCAAGAGACGTAATGGGGAAAGGCCAATTACAACTTGGCATAACATGAAGAGCATCATGCGGAGAAGGTTCATTCCAACCCATTATCATCGAGACCTTTTTCACATGTTGCAAACTCTAAAGCAAGGCAACCAGAGTGTAGAAGATAATATATTACAAAGAAATGGAGGTTGCAATGATCCAAGCCAATGTTGATGAGGATAGAGAAGCAACCATGGCCAGATTCTTAGCAGGGCTCAATAGAGAAATTGTCGATGTGGTGGAGCTACAACACTACATTAAGATTGATGAGATGGTGCACATGGCCATGAAGGTTGAGCGGCAACAACGGAGAAAGAACACTACAAGAGGTACTAATACCAATGGTCCCAAGTGGAACCAAACCAACACTGAAAGGCTACACCTTTGCAGATCCAAAAACTAATTTGAGACTCTAAAACCAAAGCCAGCCATAATGGAAACAGACCAAGGCAAGCAAGTGTATAACAAAGAACGCATAAGTGACATTAAATGCTTCAAATGTTTGGGACGAGGCCATATATCTAATCAATATCCAAATCGCAATACTATGCTACTTTTGGGTAATAGTGATGTCACAACAGACCATAAAGATGAAGTTCAGGAGGAATCCAAGCCCGAGGTAGAAGAAATTGAACTGGCAGTAGATGGAGAACTTCTAGTGGTTAAACGAAATCTAAATACACAAATGGATGAAGAATAACAGCAACGAGGGTATATATTTCACACACGTTGCCATGTGAACAACAAGGTTTGTTTCATGATCATAGATGGTGGAAGTTGCACGAACGTGGCCATTACAATCATGGTGGAGAAGCTGGGACTAAAAATGTTGAAACATCCTACATCGTACAAGCTTCAGTGGTTGAATGATGGAGGTGAATTAAAGGTCACCAAACAGGTTCTAATTCCCTTCTCAATTGGCAATTATAAAGACGAAGTTTTGTGCAATGTTGTACTCATGCATGCAAGCCATATTCTCCTTGGAAGACCATGGCAATATGATAAGAGAACCATTCATGATTGTTTCACAAATCACTACTCTTTCAAGCATGAGGGAAAGAAGATTGTTCTTACACCACTTACTCCAAAGCAAGTGCAGAATGATCAGAATCTGATGAAAAAGAGTCTGAAAGATTGAAAGAATGAACGGGCCAAATAAAAACCCAAGGAGGAGGAAATAAAGAAGACCAGTGCTTATAATAGCATTGAAATAAAAAGGGAATGTCAAAGGACATGCCTTTTGATCGAAATAGATTTTTCTAACCCTCCACAAGAAAATTTGTTTTCTTCTGATTTTCAGGTTAACAATGAAGAAAGCAAATCGGAGAAGGATGTATACAAGGATTCGACTATCCTATTTCACACCATACTCATTTACACTATACTTTCAACTTGTTTTACAAGGATGAAAGTCAAGGGAGTTGTTACTTTCTTCACATCTATTATAACTATATAATTATATTACTTCTAATCATGCATGCACTTATACTTACCAATCATGTTTACCTCATGTTTATGTTTAATACAATGCATAGTATATTCGGGTACCATAACATCTTTCCTTACATCACACTCTTCACTTGGTATATTAAGTAATGTTTCATGCATGCATATTAACCAGAACCACATCATTACTTAGCATATTATCTTAATTCTTATTGTAAGCATTACTTATATTTGTTTTCTTTGATTATAGGTCATTACATCTCAAAGGACAAGGGATATATTAAGGTCAAGCTCATCTTTGATCGTGTAGCTCATGGTTAGCTCAACTAGCTCAAATTAGCTCCTCACAGCTCACTCATTTTAGCTAAAGGAATGCAAGCTACTTTTAGCTCCAATAGCTCGAGGCAAGCTCAAAGACACTAGAGGATAAGCTCACCTAGCTAAAGGCAGCTCATAGCAGCTCGAAAACTAAGTGAAGCTCACTTAGCTAGCTAGCTCAGTTCAAGCCAGCTCTGATACGAGCACGAGATGGGTCAAAATAATCATCTTGGAAAAGAAGTTGAAACTGCTTTGCAAGTCAGAAACATCAGTCAACTTGCGAAGCATTTTTGGATGGGATCCAGACATTTATGGGTCAACATGTCTTCTTAAAACTTGTCCAGCTTCAAATTATCTTTCCAACTCATCTTGAAACGCCTCAATCGGACATCTGGATCTCAAGATACGTCTATTTTAGAGAAGACAGCTCATGCAGAAATTCCTATACGGGATTAATACGGGATTTTTGGATAATCACGAATTTTCAAGATTTCATTGATTAATAAAAAGTTCTCTTTAGTATTCTTTGAGTTTGCAAGTGTTCGATAAACTTGTTTAGAAGCCATCTTCAACATAATATCATCGAGTTCTTGTCAGGTAGATCATCTTCACAAGAATTTGAAAAAGAAAAGAGAGAAGAGTTTGAGCACGAAAAGACGTTGATAGCAAAGAAAAAGAGATTTATGAAAAATAGGAAAAAGAAGATGAGAGTGAAAAGAATGAGTTTGAAAAAGAAATTGTTTGCGAAAAAGAGTCGATTTCATTTTGCACTAACAATTTTAACCATTCTTCTTCTATTCTTGATTTTTCATTGTCACAGGATTGTGGAACAATAACTTTAGGAGAAATTTTATGTTACCGGTGTTTGGGAGAAGGACACATCCCAAGCCAATGTCCTAACCGTGCCACCTTAATTCCTAAAGCCAAAGGCAGAGTTGTCACCAAGGATGATTCAGAAATCGAGGTCATAGAAGAAACAAGTAAGTCTGATCATTCATTGTTTACTTGCACCAATAATGATGAAATTGTTTCTAGTGTAAGTAGAGGTAAAGGAGAAATTACATATGTGATTTTTTGGAAGACAAAGAGGCAAAGAAGATCGCATTTTCCACTAAAGGAGACTTCTCAAAATCCAATCAATCCATGAATGTTTGCATCACACATGAGACTTTCGTGGATCAAATTGAAGTGCCAACAAAGATAATTCAACCATTCAAATTGGAGTGGTTTATCGATGAAGAACAAATTTTAATAAGACCATGGTAAGAGACTAGTTAGATCTTGTTTGATAAAATCTTCATCAAATGTCCAGTCTTGTTCAATGGAAGGCCAATTGTCCAGATTCTCGAGGCCATGCAACAAGAACAAGATGTCTCAATCCAACCAAAGGTGAATCGAAATTTGTCTATTATTGTCCCAAAATTTGTCAATGGTGTTGTTTCATATTAGGAAGTTGGCAAGCCACTACGATGAGTTCAAAAGGAGTTCTCCATTTATGGAAAAAAACTTTTCGCTGGGTGTTGAAGAACATTTCCCTAATGATGTTTGCAATTCGTGAATGAACCTTTCTTAGGGGTGAGGAACTCAATTGGATTATTTTACCTATGGCAAAGATTTTTTCTTACTTGCCATTGAGGTTTGTTCTTTTATCAATATTTTTGATTCGAGGACGGATCACTTTAAAAAGGGAGGGAATGATGTGATCATGGCTACGACTCTTATTAAGTTTTCGGTAGCCTTTTCGAGACTATTTGATCGAGGCAAATTGATAACCTCCAAGAAATCTCAAGGAACTCATAATAGTTTAATCCTAGGGGTGAGCAAAGCAAGTTCGAATAGATGAATGTGTATTTCAACTTGAAGAAAGAACCTTCGCCATCATCGAAGATCTTCAAGGCTAACTCCATGTGAGTTCTTCCTTATTTCATCTTTTACTTGTGCATGGCATGAGTATTATAACTTTGCATGTCTTAAATTTGCATGAATAAATAAGCATAACATTTAAAGCATGTGTTTCATTAAACATGTTCATTAAAACATGTAGTCCGTTTAAGCAAGTTACTTCATTTAAGTATGCTGGTTCATTAATTAAACTAGTTCATTCAGTTAAACTGGTTCATTAATTAACCTAGTTCATTCATGGATTTGCATGGCATGTTTATTTTGATTTTTATTCATGTGTTGTTTCTCCCTTGTTCCATTCTAAACATATCTACACCCTTTCCTTCCATTTAACCATTCGATCATTTCCCTATCTTTGCATCTACATTTCCATCCTTTCTTTTAATTCTATTTTCACACCATCTTAATTCACATCACCACAATACAACCATCATATGATAACCTCTTCACTGTTGTTCGGTTCATCCTTGAACACCATTTCAATTCCTTTGCTAACAATTCAAGTTCTTACTCAAATCATGATCGAGCAAACACAAATACAAATTCAGCCACTTCACAACTAAATTTGTATCACTATTTAAATGAAATGAAAGGGTTGGCCGAAAGGCTTTCTAAACTATTCGGCAAGGGTTTAGATTCTTTCATAGAGTCATGTTCATTTGATAAGTCACAAGACATCGTCGAATAAGGGTGGTGATGGTTTAAACTGGCACCAAACATATATAGGCATGAGTATTTCCCTCCATGGCCGAATGGTGAGCATGGTGTGCCTCCATGGTAGCTAGCTAGGTGACTTGCAGCTAGATAGTGTCACTCCAACACACTTGTAGCTAGCTACACTCCAGTGGTCAGCTACCTGGTCCTCAGCTCTCTTCAGCTAGTTTCAGCTCCTTTAGCTCAACTACACACCTCAGCTAAGTTCCTTATCCTTTAGCTCCCTTAAGCTAGGTTCAGCTCTCATTCAGCTCTTTTAGCTATACTTTCAGCTACTATCTTTGTGATCGAGCTCCTTTAAGCTAGGTGAGCTATCATTCCTTGTCCTTGAGCTATTATGAGCTGCCATAGCTTGCATTCTAAGCTGTCGCACCTTGCCTAATTATCCCTTGTACCTAAATGAATCATGAAAACAACCAAATTAGCTATGGAAGAGTTAAGAATTTGATGAATACATGTTGCACGCCTAAAGTGAATATGCAATTGATAGGAAAACATAAGTAAAGGATGTGTAACATAGCATATGCATGATTTAGCTAAGTATAAAGATGTGGTTTATAGGTTATGCATGAATATCATACAATATGCAGATGAATAATAATATATGATAATTCAAGCATGCTTATAACATTATATAATGCATAAATAAGTAAATAGAAGACAAACTAAGGTATAACTCCCTTAGATTCAGTCTTGATGTCCATCAATGGTGTGAACAAGTCATGAAGAAAGTTGGTGCTGATTACGATCGCATTGCCCCCTTCTTTTTGGCGATTTGTCCTTAAATCGAGAGGGTTCTTGAGTGAACAATTCCTTGCTGTTGGAGTAATCAAGTCCTTATGCTTGGATGATGGAACGACTTGATACAATCCTATTTCAACATCCATTCATAAGCTCGCTCTCCCCTTTGTCACTAAGGATGAAAGAAAAAGGAGTTTTTATCTATCCCACACATCTTTATATATTTAGTAACTTACATACATATGCTACTTATCTTATTATGCTTAATCACATCCTTAATATAATCTATGCCATGAATTTCACTCTAGAATACATATTAATACACATTAGTCCCTATACTATACAATTTACTTAAATTACCATTAAACCATATCTTTAAGCATAAGCTACACATCTTTCAATTGTGATTTAGCATCCTTAGATTAAGCTTGCATATGCTATCTACATAACCTTAGTTTATACATATCTAATATGCATGTTTACAGGTTTTATAGGTACATGTGTAAATGATATTAGCTCAAGGCAGCTCGAGGGTACTTGATTCAGCTCAAAGGCATCACTACTAGCTCACAACTAAAAGGAGTTCTCGGATCAGCTCAAAACCTAAGGAAGACATTCTAAAGGAGCTCACAAGCTTGAAGTATCAGCTCACCTAGCTAAAGTCAGCTTGGAATAGCTCAATTCAGCTTGAAGAATGAGCTAGCTAGCTCAGCTCACTCTAGCTCACTCCAAGCTCAACCAGCTCATTTCAACTCCACCTACACATGCAAGCTCACCTCCTCAAGGGTCATGTCTCCTAAGGAACATTTCCCTAGCTAATTAGAGGGGAAACACAATGGGCAGCAAACACCATTGGAGGGAAAGCCTTTTTGCGCCAAAACCAAGTAGAGAAAGACACCAACATGGTCGAATCGTCACCAGCCCTTTTGAATGAGTCACGACCAGCCTTTGGAGGGAGACACCTACCTATTCGGCCACCCCTTCTGATATGATCTCGACTATGAGTTTTGAATCATATATGTGAATGCCCGATCGTGATTCTAGTAAGAACTCTGCAGTGCTTTGAATGTATTCTGAAATTACTCAAACAACAATGTAAGTAGAAATAGATAAATAAGAAATAGAAATAATGGGATGAAAGATATGTAGAAGGGGTGTAGGAAGAGTGATAGTTGTGATTATGGAAGAAAAAAAAATAAAAGATGAAAATGTAGGTGAAGATGATGGGGTGTTGGCGTTAAGATGAAGAAATTCAAAGGATGGATTGTGACCCCCTAACTATAAAGAGTTAGGAACCAGCAATATAATAAAGTGGAAATGAAGTGGTAGGATATGGAACGTGACCCACTAGCTATAGATGAGCTAGGAACCAACGCTATAACAAAAGGGAAATGGATGAAGACTACAAGACTAACTTGAAGCCGATAAAGTTCCACAAGAGAACAAGAATGAAAGCAATCTTTCAAAGATGTTTTATATATTCAAAGTGTGTCTTACATTGATCCTAAAGATGCCTATTTATAGTAGAAGTAGGCAGAATATGAAAAGGTGTTACAAGAAAGATGAATGCTCATCTTAATGCACTTGAATACACATGAATGCTTTGTCCTTTCTTCTCATCTTCAAAGCTGATTAGTTTAGACAAATTGAGGTTGAATTTAGTCATATTTTCGTCCAAATTAAGAAGGACTCTTGGGCTGCCTTGTTTTGCTATCATATGAAGAGAAAGGGGATGAATGTGGACAAGGATGAATGTAGACATCCTTGCTGTCCAGTTTAAGTGCAACTCTTCATCTTCCAAGCTGATTAATATGACTTGAATGTCATAAAAGGTGAGTTTCATCCAGCCTTCATTTCATGTCTCCTCAATGAATTTTGAAACCCCACTTGAATGGTGATAACATCAACCTTGAATGCCTTGAATTTGCTGAATTAAGATGGCCATCAATTGCTTGTCTCTTGGTAGAAGATGAAAGAACTCTTCCTTGGCTCAAATTCATTCAAATCATCCATGCATAAAATTCCCGTAATAAAAATTTCAGCCTGCACTGTCTTCAGTAAATCATTCGTATCTCAAGCTCCCGATATCGGATTGAGGTGATTCAAAAGGCATTGGAAAGCTAAGAGATGGAGGAATAACGTCCAATTGATTTCTGGATCCAAACACGTCTGTATCGCATCCAGAATTGGAAGACATTCTGCTGATATTCTTGCATCTGGTAAAACCGTTCATCTTCCCTCATGCACCTAGACACAAAGGTAAACTTTATTCAATCTTTAATTGAAAACATGCATGTAAACAATTAAGAGTTAGTTTAATAAATGAGCTAGTTTGATGAATGAACTAGTTTAATTAATGAACTAACTTTATTCAATGAACTAATAATCTTGAATGAACTAGTTTAATCAATGAACTACTTAGTTAAATGAAGTGTATAACTAAATGAACTACATGTTTAAATGCAACGCATGCTTTAATGAACAACATGTTTATTGAATGCAATGAATGTTATGCAAACTTTAAATACTCATGCAAATTCATGCATAAGCAAAGTAAAGTGTTCCTCCCTTATTATTTCTTCTTTCTCACGTCCCAAGCTTGATGTAAACATATTTTCCATGGCTGCTTGGAACTCCTTGACCCTTGCTCGAGTAATGGGGCCACCTGGGTACTTCTCTGGGTCTTTGCCATTGACGTTCATATCAGTCCCTCCCTCTTTAAGGCGATTTGTCCCCAAATCGTCATCTACATCATAAGGAGATAGGTCAGCAACATTGAAGGTTGCACTAACATTAAACTCACCTGGAAGATCTAATTGATAGGCATTGTCATTGATCTTCTTGACTATTTGGAATGGTCCATCTCCCGAGGCATTAATTTGGACTTTCGTTGAGCCGGGAACCTTTCTTTCCTCATGTGCAGCCACACCCAATCCCCTGGCTCAAAGGAAATTCGCTTACGACCCTTATTTGCTTGCTGCTCATATTGCTTGGTTCGTTTTTCAATGTTCTCCCGCACTTGTTGATGAAGCTTCTTAACAAATTCAGCTTTATTAAGTCCATCTTTATTCACAATTTGATCAGCGGGTAATGGTAACAAGTCTATCGGTGTTAATGGATTGAATCCATACACCACTTCAAAAAGCGCGCGCCCTGTAGTACTATGGATCGAACGGTTGTATGCAAACTCCACATGTGGTAAACTCTCCTCCCATGTTTTCAAATTCTTCCTAATGATGGATCAAGTAACATAGAAAGTACTCGGTTCACCACTTCAGTTTGGCCATCCGTTTGAGGGTGGCAAGTGGTGGAGAATAGTAACTTAGTACCAATCTTACTCCATAGGGCTCTCCAAAAGTGACTTAAGAACTTCACATCCCGATCAGACACAATAGTTCTTGGTATGCCATGTAACCTTAAGATTTCCCTGAAAAACAAAGTAGCAATATGTGAGGCATCATTAGTTTTGTTACAGGGAATGAAATGAGCCATTTTGGAGAATCTATCCACAACTACAAAGATGGAATCTTTGTTATTCTTGGTACGTGGAAGCCCTAGCACAAAATCCATTGAAATATCCATCCATGGTGCTTCCGGTATGGGTAGTGGTGTGTAAAGTCCATGTGGCATGACTTTAGATTTTGGCCTTCCTGCAAGTGATGCATCGCTCACACAACCTCTCCACATCTCGTTTCATTTTAGGCCAATATAGGTGCTCTTGAAGTATAGCCAAAGTCTTTGCTATCCCAAAATGTCCCATTAATCCTCCTCCATGAGCTTCCTTAGTTAGCAATTCACGCATGGAACCTTGAGGGATGCATAGTCTTCCTTCCTTAAATAGGAAACCATCATGCTTATAGTATTTTTCAATTGACCTTTTCTCACAAGCTTTGTAAATCTCTCCAAAATCAGAGTCAGAGACATATAAGTCTTTAATAAAAACAAAACCCAATAACTTAGATTCCAAAGTGTTTAAAAGAATATACCTCCGTGACAATGCATCGGCAACTATATTCTCCTTACCTTTCTTGTACTTGATAACATATGGGAAAGTTTCAAGAAACTCCACCCATTTGGCATGCCTTTTGTTGAGTTTATGCTGCCCCGGATATGTTTCAATGCCTCATGATCAGTGTGAATGATGAACTCCTTAGGCCAAAGGTAATGTTGCCATGTTTCCATTGCCCTCACAAGAGCATACATCTCCTTGTCATAGGTAGGGTAATTAAGCGTAGCTCCACTTAATTTTTCACTGAAATAGGCTATAGGACGTCCACCTTGAGACAAAACTGCTCCAATTCCTACACCTGATGCATCACATTCAATTTCAAAAGTTAGATTAAAATCAGGTAGAGCAAGTAAAGGGGCATGTATTAAACAATCTTTAATGCTATTAAAGGACTTCTCTTGATCTTCCCCCCAAAAGAATTTAGAATTCTTCTTAATAACACTTGTTAGTGGGGCGGCTATGGTGCTGAAGTTGGGGACGAATCTTCGATAAAAACTTGCAAGTCCATGGAAGCTCCTAACTTGAGAAATGCTTGCTGGTCGTGGCCACTCTTCAATGGCTTTAACCTTCTCTTTGTCCACCTCCAAGCCTTCAGAACTCACAACGAAAAACCTAGGAAAACAACCCTGTCGTACAAAATGTACATTTTTGTAAGTTAGCAAACAGTTTTTCCTTCCTCAAAACTAGCAAAACTGACCTTAAATGTTGAACATGTTCTTCCATGGTTTTACTATAGATTAGAATGTCATCAAAGTAAACCACACAAAACTTACCCAAGAATGGCCTAAGAACATGATTCATTAACCTCATAAACGTGCTTGGAGCATTAGTTAAGCCAAAAGGCATAACCAACCACTCATAAAGGCCTTGCTTAGTTTTGAATGCTGTTTTCCACTCATCACCTTCCCGCATTCGTATTTGGTGGTAACCACTTTTAAGATCAATCTTGGAAAAGAGGTTAGAACCACTAAGCTCATCTAACATGTCATCTAAGCGAGGAATAGGGTGACGATATTTTTACCGTAATTTTGTTTACCGCTCGGCAGTCCACACACATGCGCCAAGTTCCATCCTTCTTTGGCACAAGTAGAACCGCACGGCACATGGGCTAAGGCTTTCCCTCACGTAGCCTTTGACATCAACTCAGATACTTGCCTTTGCAACTCCTTAGTTTCTTCGGGGTTGCTTCGGTACGCTGGTCGGTTTGGAATGACGGCTCCGGGAACAAAGTCTATTTGATGTTCTATGCCACGAATAGGTGGCAGCCCACTTGGTATTTCCTCCGGAAATAGGTCATCAAACTCCTGCAATAAAGACACAACAAAAGCAGGCAAATTTTGATCAAGGTAGTTAGTATTCAAGAAATTTTCCTTGTACATGAGCACAAGTGCTTCCTTTGCTGTCATTAAACTCTTTTTCAACTCTCTCTCTTTAGAAAGAATGCTGATTTTCCTTCCCTCATTTTGATCACACTCCTTTGCTTTTACCTCATTTTGGTCTCTCTCTCTTTGGCTTTTTCAATTTTTCCTCTCAATAAAATTTGGTCTTCATGTATTTGTTTTGGAGAAAGTGGGGCTAAAGTGATCTTCTTTGCTTCATGGGTGAACGATATACGGTTGGTATACCCGTCATGGATCACTCGCCTATCAAATTGCCAAGGCCTTCCAAGTAATAAATGGCTTGCGTGCATTGGAACGACATCGCATAATACCTCGTCTTTGTACTTCCCAATAGAGAAAACAATTCGAACTTGTTTGGTCACCTTGAGTTCTCCTCCATCGTTGAGCCATTGTAGCTTATAAGGTTGTGGATGCTTTGTTGTTGCCAAGCCAAGTGTATCTACCATTAAGGTACTAGCAACATTAGTGCAACTACCACCATCAATAATAACAAAGCATACCTTTCCTCCAACATGGCAACGAGTATGGAAGATATTTTCTCGTTGTTCATTTCCTCCAACGGATTATACGTTTAGGCTTCTTTTGACAACAAGAACCTCTCCTTCCACGCCATACTCTAATTCTTCTTCTTGATGGCAACATCTTCATTCTCATCCTCTTCTTGTTCCGATTCAACTTCTCCATCATCTCGAAGAAGCATGGTGTTGCGGTTCGGACATTGGCTTGCAATGTTCCCACACCCCAAACACTTAAAACATTGTATGTCACGGGAACGATTTGGAGTAGCGGTAGTCTTACCCTTGCTGGTTTTTCGCAATGGGCTTACTTCCTTTCGGTGGTCCTCCTTTTTCGTGGGACGGTATTGGAGGAGTCTTCTTGTATGAACTTTGCCCCCATTTTGATGTTGAACTCCCATAAGATCGTGTGGCACCCTTTCTTTTGAGCTGTTTTTCCACTTTCATGGCCATATGCACCATGTCTTCCATCTCCACATAATGTTGCAACTCGACCACGTTCGCAATGTCCGGATTTAGTCCCGCTAGGAATCTTGCCATTGTGGCTTCTCGATCCTCGTCGATGTTGGCTCGAATCATGGACACCTCCATCTCTTTGTAGTAATCTTCAACACTTCGGTTACCTTGTGAAAGATTTTGAAGACGGTTGAATAACTCGATGGTAGTGGGTTGGAATGAATCGCCTTCGCATCACCGCTTTCATTTCATCCCATGTAGTGATAGGATGTTCTCCATTGCGTCTCCTACTTGATGTCAATTGATCCCACCATATTAGTGCATAATCCGTAAACTCAATGGCAGCGAGTTTTACCTTTTTAAGCTCTGAATAGTTATGGCACTCAAAAATGTGCTCAACCTTCTTTTCCCATGCAAGATAGGTTTCAGGATCCGTTCTTCCTTGAAAAGGAGGAATGGTAATCTTGATGTTGCTGAGATTATCGTCTACTCGTGGTCGAGCTCTCTGGCCTTGTTGTACCATGCTATGTTGGGATACTTGATCTTGCACATCATCTACTTCAACTTCTTCAGGATACTCCTCATTACCCTGATTAGCTTGTGAAATTTCAAGCTGGTCTATTCGTTCAATTAGGGGCTCCAATTGCTCTTGGATCATTTTGGCCATTGCTTGAAGCATAGCCTGATTTTGCAAATTGGGAACTCCTTCACCACTATGACCAGATCTTTGTGACATGTTAGATAAAGAAACAAAAGAAATTAAACCTTACTAACACAAAATCTCACCTTTCCACTCCAAAGAAAATGCACTCACACTCGTGTTTCACTCGGGTTAGGCTTTTCCCCTTAATGCACACTCATGCCTTTTACCACTCGTGCTTTATTTTCAAGTCCTTTTGGGAACTTCCTCAAGGCTTACAAGTGTCTCGTGGACTTCGGCTGAAACAATTCTAGCTTGGTAGGAGAATGATGAATAATAAAAGGATAATGGCTTCAAAAAGAAAGAATTACTAAGAATAGGTAAAGGAATTTGTAATTCAGCAATAAGAAATGATGTATTGTAATTTTTTTAAAACAAGAATAGATTGCTCCCTCCCTCTTTAAGATTTTTTTTTTTGATTTTTTTTGATTTTTTTTTACTAACCCGGGAGAGAGAAAAATAATACGCTTACTGAATCGTCTAGGCTCTGATACCAAATGATATGATCTCGACTATGAGTTTTGAATCATATATGTGAATGCCCGATCGTGATTCTAGTAAGAACTCTGCAGTGCTTTGAATGTATTCTGAAATTACTCAAACAACAATGTAAGTAGAAATAGATAAATAAGAAATAGAAATAATGGGATGAAAGATATGTAGAAGGGGTGTAGGAAGAGTGATAGTTGTGATTATGGAAGAAAAAAAAATAAAAGATGAAAATGTAGGTGAAGATGATGGGGTGTTGGCGTTAAGATGAAGAAATTCAAAGGATGGATTGTGACCCCTAACTATAAAGAGTTAGGAACCAGCAATATAATAAAGTGGAAATGAAGTGGTAGGATATGGAACGTGACCCACTAGCTATAGATGAGCTAGGAACCAACGCTATAACAAAAGGGAAATGGATGAAGACTACAAGACTAACTTGAAGCCGATAAAGTTCCACAAGAGAACAAGAATGAAAGCAATCTTTCAAAGATGTTTTATATATTCAAAAGTGTGTCTTACAATGATCCTAAAGATGCCTATTTATAGTAGAAGTAGGCAGAATATGAAAAGGTGTTACAAGAAAGATGAATGCTCATCTTAATGCACTTGAATACACATGAATGCTTTGTCCTTTCTTCTCATCTTCAAAGCTGATTAGTTTAGACAAATTGAGGTTGAATTTAGTCATATTTTCGTCCAAATTAAGAAGGACTCTTGGGCTGCCTTGTTTTGCTATCATATGAAGAGAAAGGGGATGAATGTGGACAAGGATGAATGTAGACATCCTTGCTGTCCAGTTTAAGTGCAACTCTTCATCTTCCAAGCTGATTAATATGACTTGAATGTCATAAAAAGGTGAGTTTCATCCAGCCTTCATTTCATGTCTCCTCAATGAATTTTGAAACCCCACTTGAATGGTGATAACATCAACCTTGAATGCCTTGAATTTGCTGAATTAAGATGGCCATCAATTGCTTGTCTCTTGGTAGAAGATGAAAGAACTCTTCCTTGGCTCAAATTCATTCAAATCATCCATGCATAAAATTCCCGTAATAAAAATTTCAGCCTGCACTGTCTTCAGTAAATCATTCGTATCTCAAGCTCCCGATATCGGATTGAGGTGATTCAAAAGGCATTGGAAAGCTAAGAGATGGAGGAATAACGTCCAATTGATTTCTGGATCCAAACACGTCTGTATCGCATCCAGAATTGGAAGACATTCTGCTGATATTCTTGCATCTGGTAAAACCGTTCATCTTCCCTCATGCACCTAGACACAAAGGTAAACTTTATTCAATCTTTAATTGAAAACATGCATGTAAACAATTAAGAGTTAGTTTAATAAATGAGCTAGTTTGATGAATGAACTAGTTTAATTAATGAACTAACTTTATTCAATGAACTAATAATCTTGAATGAACTAGTTTAATCAATGAACTACTTAGTTAAATGAAGTGTATAACTAAATGAACTACATGTTTAAATGCAACGCATGCTTTAATGAACAACATGTTTATTGAATGCAATGAATGTTATGCAAACTTTAAATACTCATGCAAATTCATGCATAAGCAAAGTAAAGTGTTCCTCCCTTATTATTTCTTCTTTCTCACGTCCCAAGCTTGATGTAAACATATTTTCCATGGCTGCTTGGAACTCCTTGACCCTTGCTCGAGTAATGGGGCCACCTGGGTACTTCTCTGGGTCTTTGCCATTGACGTTCATATCAGATCCAGTCATTTCTGGGCATAGTTGTCTCTAACAAATTGTCCATCATTCAGTTACCTTTCCAACTCATCTTGAAACGCGTCAATTGGACATCAGGAACTCAAGATACGTCCAATTTACTGAAGACTGCGCATGCAGAAAACTGGGCACGGGATTTTGTAAAATTCAGCCCAAAAGCTAACATATAAGGCTTTGGACGAATTAAACTTAGCCAAATGTATTTATTATCATTTAAATTGATGTTTTTAGGGTTTTATATACTTAAGAAACCAGCCACCCTTCTCTTAAGCCGTTAGATCAAGTCCAATTTAATGGACCAGATTTGTTTGTTTGTTTTATTCATTCTTCGCTTTATGTTAAAGTCATCCTTCATCTATAAAATGATGATGCTTTCTTGATAGAGTAGCGCAATCTTGGATTTGGAAGCCTTCAATCAAGTTGTTGCAAGAACTAGGAGCTCTAGACTCAATCAAGAAAGTTTGAGCAGATCTGAAAATTCAAGAGAAAATAGAAGGGATTTTCTTGAAATTTTCAGATTCAAGGCTGGAAATTTAAAGAAAGAAAGATAAGATGAAGGATTATATGATAAGAAATAAGAATATAAAAAGAAGATTAAAAAAGATTGAGAAAGAGATAAGTAAAACAAATCTGAAAATTCTAGCTTTGTTTATGGAATTATGGAAGATGGAGTGAAGGTTGAAGATGAATATGGCTTGCGAATTGTTGATGTTGTTTTGTCCTCGGCACCCTCTTAGACTCAATTATCTAAAGCAAGCAACCTCAAGCGGCTCTAACCCACCCTCCTAGGAGAGATATAATACCCCAAATCAGAATTAGTAACAAGCAAGCAAGAGTGTGAAGATGATACAAATTTCACAAGAACTTTTAGTGAACTTATGTTGAAGAAGACTTGAAGGCACAAGTAATCAGCACTTGCAAAAGCAAACTCACTAAATATTTCATAAATCAAAGAAAATCTGTCTTACAATGATGGAGGCTTCATAAGGATTTTTTATAGGTGAAGGATAGACAAAGTAATTTAACTTCTACTAAAACAAGGAAAACCTAGTCTAATTAAAAATAATAATAAAATAACAGCCTTTAAACTCCTTGTGCGTGTGTGGCAAGGAATATGGTGATAAGGCAAGTGATAAGCTGATAAGGGCTGAGTGGCTGGTTCCTAAAGTATATAAAACCCTAAAAACATCAATTTAAATGATAATAAATATATTGGGCTAAGTTTAATTCGTCCAAAGCCTTATATGTTAGCTTTTGGGCTGAATTTTACAAAATCCCGTGATAATCCCGTATCCAGTTTTCTACATGCGCAATCTTCAGTAAATTGGACGTATCTTGAGTTCCCGATGTCCGATTGACGCGTTTCAAGATGCTTTGGAAAGGTAACTGAATGACGGAAAATTTTTTAGCAGACAACTCAACCCAGAAATGCCTGAATCCCATCCGAAAACTCGTCGCAATTTAGCTGACTTTCCAGACTTCACAAACAGATTCAGTTTCTTGTCCAAGATGCATCGTTTTTTACCTCCTATGCGTGCATTGTTTTGGCCATTATTGTTTGCATCGAACAAATTCAGTTCTTGTCCAATATGAGTAATTGAACCCTGCTCATGCATGTATCATTCCCCCACTCCTCAAAACGATTCGTCCTCGAATCTAAATCGGCAATGAGAGAACAATCATCAACTTCAATTGAAAATGCTTCTTTGTTGTATGTGGAGTGATCTAATTGAGATCCTCTCAATGGTTCAACAAAATCCTGAAAAGATAAGATAACACTACTCGAACATTTGTAATGATTAGTCAAAACAAAATCTTTGTCACGTTCTTTTTCTTGTCTTTTTTTTTGGGTTTTGTGTGACTTTTACCTCATATGTATTTTCACTCACCAAATTTGGGCCATTAATTTGACTTTTTCACTCTTGGCCTCTTTACTCTCAGTCTTTTGTATCTCACATCTCATATCCCTCTCACAAAATTTATCATCAATGTACAATTTCTGTAGAGGATAAAGTATTTCTAGCGGAATGATAGGACAATAATCAAATGAAGGGTTAGAATTACACTTACTTTTCTTTATGGGGAGGTGATGAGAGAATAGCAAGTGGACCTACTACTTCACATGAGGATTAGAAGCATTGTCATCTTGTCTAATGTGTTCACTATCACTATCACTATCCTTTTGTTTTATCAACATTTCTAATTGAAATTTTAAGTGATGTTCTTCTCCAATATCAACATTTGCACAAATGTTAGAAGTAGAAGTAGGAAGAGAATCATGTGTACCTTCTGGTTTTGGGATGTCTTAAAATTCGGTTGCATAAACAATTTGTCAATTGATTCAGCATTTTGTGCTTCCAATCTTTTTCGTTTTATCATCTCACTGTTGTTTTTGCTTTCGATATTTCTTCATCTACTTTTTTCGGCTCTATTGTAGCAAACGAGCTCCTAGCCTTGGTGGTGCACAAACCTTGTATCCATTTGTATTGATTTGATGGACAGCGCCACAATCATTTTTCCAAGGTCTTCCTAATAGAAAGTGGGTGACTTCCATAGGAACCACGTCACACCACAATACCTTCCAAGAGTAAAGAGATTAAACAAAATTTGGGTTACCTTCATATCTGGTCGCTATTAAACCCTTGAAGAGATGATACGGCTTAGGGTGTTCTTGGCATGGTAGATCGAGTGCATCAACAATGAAGCTACTCACTAAGTTTACGACTATCACCAATCAATAATTAATCAAGAACATCAATAATTAAACCATAGATTTGTATCTATTACATCCTTGGCAGAAAAATATTTATTGGTATACGATGATTAAGTGTTGAAAAGAGAATAAAACATCCTAATTGCTTTAAGAATCCAAAGAAAAGGTTAGACACCAATAGAAATATAGTTGCAAGGAGAAAGAAGAGTATGCAACTTTTAGTCCTACTAACACAAAGAAACAAGAAAGTGTTAGAAGAAGTGTAAGAAGCAACAAAAGCTAAAACAAACGAAAACTAATGGCTAAGAATGAAAGAAAATTAGAAAACCCCGAAAACCCTAGAATTTTGCAGCAACTTGATCTACTTCGTTCGAGGTGTTCCCGATGTCAAAAAATTCTGATATTTTATGTGGTGACTCCTCCAAAGGTGTAGATCTGATGATATGATCTCGACTATAAGTTTTGAATCATATATGTGAATGCCCGATCGTGATTCTAGTAAGAACTCTGCAGTGCTTTGAATGTATTCTGAAATTACTCAAACAACAATGTAAGTAGAAATAGATAAATAAGAAATAGAAATAATGGGATGAAAGATATGTAGAAGGGGTGTAGGAAGAGTGATAGTTGTGATTATGGAAGAAAAAAAAATAAAAGATGAAAATGTAGGTGAAGATGATGGGGTGTTGGCGTTAAGATGAAGAAATTCAAAGGATGGATTGTGACCCCCTAACTATAAAGAGTTAGGAACCAGCAATATAATAAAGTGGAAATGAAGTGGTAGGATATGGAACGTGACCCACTAGCTATAGATGAGCTAGGAACCAACGCTATAAAAAAAGGGAAATGGATGAAGACTACAAGACTAACTTGAAGCCGATAAAGTTCCACAAGAGAACAAGAATGAAAGCAATCTTTCAAAGATGTTTTATATATTCAAAGTGTGTCTTACAATGATCCTAAAGATGCCTATTTATAGTAGAAGTAGTAGGCAGAATATGAAAAGGTGTTACAAGAAAGATGAATGCTCATCTTAATGCACTTGAATACACATGAATGCTTTGTCCTTTCTTCTCATCTTCAAAGCTGATTAGTTTAGACAAATTGAGGTTGAATTTAGTCATATTTTCGTCCAAATTAAGAAGGACTCTTGGGCTGCCTTGTTTTGCTATCATATGAAGAGAAAGGGGATGAATGTGGACAAGGATGAATGTAGACATCCTTGCTGTCCAGTTTAAGTGCAACTCTTCATCTTTGACTTGAATGTCATAAAAAGGTGAGTTTCATCCATTAATGTCTCCTCAATGAATTTTGAAACCCCACTTGAATGGTGATAACATCAACCTTGAATGCCTTGAATTTGCTGAATTAAGATGGCCATCAATTGCTTGTCTCTTGGTAGAAGATGAAAGAACTCTTCCTTGGCTCAAATTCATTCAAATCATCCATGCATAAAATTCCCGTAATAAAAATTTCAGCCTGCACTGTCTTCAGTAAATCATTCGTATCTCAAGCTCCCGATATCGGATTGAGGTGATTCAAAAGGCATTGGAAAGCTAAGAGATGGAGGAATAACGTCCAATTGATTTCTGGATCCAAACACGTCTGTATCGCATCCAGAATTGGAAGACATTCTGCTGATATTCTTGCATCTGGTAAAACCGTTCATCTTCCCTCATGCACCTAGACACAAAGGTAAACTTTATTCAATCTTTAATTGAAAACATGCATGTAAACAATTAAGAGTTAGTTTAATAAATGAGCTAGTTTGATGAATGAACTAGTTTAATTAATGAACTAACTTTATTCAATGAACTAATAATCTTGAATGAACTAGTTTAATCAATGAACTACTTAGTTAAATGAAGTGTATAACTAAATGAACTACATGTTTAAATGCAACGCATGCTTTAATGAACAACATGTTTATTGAATGCAATGAATGTTATGCAAACTTTAAATACTCATGCAAATTCATGCATAAGCAAAGTAAAGTGTTCCTCCCTTATTATTTCTTCTTTCTCACGTCCCAAGCTTGATGTAAACATATTTTCCATGGCTGCTTGGAACTCCTTGGCCCTTGCTCGAGTAATGGGGCCACCTGGGTACTTCTCTGGGTCTTTGCCATTGACGTTCATATCAGTCCCTCCCTCTTTAAGGCGATTTGTCCCCAAATCGTCATCTACATCATAAGGAGATAGGTCAGCAACATTGAAGGTTGCACTAACATTAAACTCACCTGGAAGATCTAATTGGTAGGCATTGTCATTGATCTTCTTGACTATTTGGAATGGTCCATCTCCCGAGGCATTAATTTGGACTTTCGTTGAGCCGGGAACCTTTCTTTCCTCATGTGCAGCCACACCCAATCCCCTGGCTCAAAGGAAATTCGCTTACGACCTTATTTATTTGCTTGCTGCTCATATTGCTTGGTTCGTTTTTCAATGTTCTCCCGCACTTGTTGATGAAGCTTCTTAACAAATTCAGCTTTATTAAGTCCATCTTTATTCACAATTTGATCAGCGGGTAATGGTAACAAGTCTATCGGTGTTAATGGATTGAATCCATACACCACTTCAAAAGCGTGCGCCCTGTAGTACTATGGATCGAACGGTTGTATGCAAACTCCACATGTGGTAAACTCTCCTCCCATGTTTTCAAATTCTTCCTAATGATGGATCAAGTAACATAGAAAGTACTCGGTTCACCACTTCAGTTTGGCCATCCGTTTGAGGGTGGCAAGTGGTGGAGAATAGTAACTTAGTACCAATCTTACTCCATAGGGCTCTCCAAAAGTGACTTAAGAACTTCACATCCCGATCAGACACAATAGTTCTTGGTATGCCATGTAACCTTAAGATTTCCCTGAAAAACAAAGTAGCAATATGTGAGGCATCATTAGTTTTGTTATAGGGAATGAAATGAGCCATTTTGGAGAATCTATCCACAACTACAAAGATGGAATCTTTTTTATTCTTGGTACGTGGAAGCCCTAGCACAAAATCCATTGAAATATCCATCCATGGTGCTTCCGGTATGGGTAGTGGTGTGTAAAGTCCATGTGGCATGACTTTAGATTTGGCCTTCCTGCAAGTGATGCATCGCTCACACAACCTCTCCACATCTCGTTTCATTTTAGGCCAATATAGGTGCTCTTGAAGTATAGCCAAAGTCTTTGCTATCCCAAAATGTCCCATTAATCCTCCTCCATGAGCTTCCTTAGTTAGCAATTCACGCATGGAACCTTGAGGGATGCATAGTCTTCCTTCCTTAAATAGGAAACCATCATGCTTATAGTATTTTTCAATTGACCTTTTCTCACAAGCTTTGTAAATCTCTCCAAAATCAGAGTCAGAGACATATAAGTCTTTAATAAAAACAAAACCCAATAACTTAGATTCCAAAGTGTTTAAAAGAATATACCTCCGTGACAATGCATCGGCAACTATATTCTCCTTACCTTTCTTGTACTTGATAACATATGGGAAAGTTTCAAGAAACTCCACCCATTTGGCATGCCTTTTGTTGAGTTTATGCTGCCCCCGGATATGTTTCAATGCCTCATGATCAGTGTGAATGATGAACTCCTTAGGCCAAAGGTAATGTTGCCATGTTTCCATTGCCCTCACAAGAGCATACATCTCCTTGTCATAGGTAGGGTAATTAAGCGTAGCTCCACTTAATTTTTCACTGAAATAGGCTATAGGACGTCCACCTTGAGACAAAACTGCTCCAATTCCTACACCTGATGCATCACATTCAATTTCAAAAGTTAGATTAAAATCAGGTAGAGCAAGTAAAGGGGCATGTATTAAACAATCTTTAATGCTATTAAAGGACTTCTCTTGATCTTCCCCCCAAAAGAATTTAGAATTCTTCTTAATAACACTTGTTAGTGGGGCGGCTATGGTGCTGAAGTTGGGGACGAATCTTGATAAAAACTTGCAAGTCCATGGAAGCTCCTAACTTGAGAAATGCTTGCTGGTCGTGGCCACTCTTCAATGGCTTTAACCTTCTCTTTGTCCACCTCCAAGCCTTCAGAACTCAACAAAACCTAGGAAAACAACCCTGTCAAGTACAAAATGTACATTTTTGTAAGTTAGCAAACAGTTTTTCCTTCCTCAAAACTAGCAAAACTGACCTTAAATGTTGAACATGTTCTTCCATGGTTTTACTATAGATTAGAATGTCATCAAAGTAAACCACACAAAACTTACCCAAGAATGGCCTAAGAACATGATTCATTAACCTCATAAACGTGCTTGGAGCATTAGTTAAGCCAAAAGGCATAACCAACCACTCATAAAGGCCTTGCTTAGTTTTGAATGCTGTTTTCCACTCATCACCTTCCGCATTCGTATTTGGTGGTAACCACTTTTAAGATCAATCTTGGAAAAGAGGTTAGAACCACTAAGCTCATCTAACATGTCATCTAAGCGAGGAATAGGGTGACGATACTTTACCGTAATTTTGTTTACCGCTCGGCAGTCCACACACATGCGCCAAGTTCCATCCTTCTTTGGCACAAGTAGAACTGCACGGCACATGGGCTAAGGCTTTCCCTCACGTAGCCTTTTGACATCAACTCAGATACTTGCCTTTGCAACTCCTTAGTTTTTTCGGGGTTGCTTCGGTACGCTGGTCGGTTTGGAATGACGGCTCCGGGAACAAAGTCTATTTGATGTTCTATGCCACGAATAGGTGGCAGCCCACTTGGTATTTCCTCCGGAAATAGGTCATCAAACTCCTGCAATAAAGACACAACAAAAGCAGGCAAATTTTGATCAAGGTAGTTAGTATTCAAGAAATTTTCCTTGTACATGAGCACAAGTGCTTCCTTTGCTGTCATTAAACTCTTTTTCAACTCTCTCTCTTTAGAAAGAATGCTGATTTTCCTTCCCTCATTTTGATCACACTCCTTTGCTTTTACCTCCATTTTGGTCTCTCTCTCTTTGGCTTTTTCAAATTTTTCCTCTCAATAAAATTTGGTCTTCATGTATTTGTTTTGGAGAAAGTGGGGCTAAAGTGATCTTCTTTGCTTCATGGGTGAACGTATACGGTTGGTATACCCGTCATGGATCACTCGCCTATCAAATTGCCAAGGCCTTCCAAGTAATAAATGGCTTGCGTGCATTGGAACGACATCGCATAATACCTCGTCTTTGTACTTCCCAATAGAGAAAACAATTCGAACTTGTTTGGTCACCTTGAGTTCTCCTCCATCGTTGAGCCATTGTAGCTTATAAGGTTGTGGATGCTTTGTTGTTGCCAAGCCAAGTGTATCTACCATTAAGGTACTAGCAACATTAGTGCAACTACCACCATCAATAATAACAAAGCATACCTTTCCTCCAACATGGCAACGAGTATGGAAGATATTTTTCGTTGTTCATTTCCTCCAACGGATTGTACGTTTTTAGGCTTCTTTTGACAACAAGAACCTCTCCTTCCACGCCATACTCTAATTCTTCTTCTTCGATGGCAACATCTTCATTCTCATCCTCTTCTTGTTCCGATTCAACTTCTCCATCATCTCGAAGAAGCATGGTGTTGCGGTTCGGACATTGGCTTGCAATGTGTCCACACCCCAAACACTTAAAACATTGTATGTCACGGGAACGATTTGGAGTAGCGGTAGTCTTACCCTTGCTGGTTTCGCAATGGGCTTACTTCCTTTCGGTGGTCCTCCTTTTTCGTGGGACGGTATTGGAGGAGTCTTCTTGTATGAACTTTGCCCCATTTTGATGTTGAACTCCCATAAGATCGTGTGGCACCCTTTCTTTTGAGCTGTTTTTCCACTTTCATGGCCATATGCACCATGTCTTCCATCTCCACATAATGTTGCAACTCGACCACGTTCGCAATGTCCGGATTTAGTCCCGCTTAGGAATCTTGCCATTGTGGCTTCTCGATCCTCGTCGATGTTGGCTCGAATCATGGACACCTCCATCTCTTTGTAGTAATCTTCAACACTTCGGTTACCTTGTGAAAGATTTTGAAGACGGTTGAATAACTCTCGATGGTAGTGGGTTGGAATGAATCGCTTCGCATCACCGCTTTCATTTCATCCCATGTAGTGATAGGATGTTCTCCATTGCGTCTCCTACTTGATGTCAATTGATCCCACCATATTAGTGCATAATCCGTAAACTCAATGGCAGCGAGTTTTACCTTTTAAGCTCTGAATAGTTATGGCACTCAAAAATGTGCTCAACCTTCTTTTCCCATGCAAGATAGGTTTCAGGATCCGTTCTTCCTTGAAAAGGAGGAATGGTAATCTTGATGTTGCTGAGATTATCGTCTACTCGTGGTCGAGCTCTCTGGCCTTGTTGTACCATGCTATGTTGGGATACTTGATCTTGCACATCATCTACTTCAACTTCTTCAGGATACTCCTCATTACCTGATTAGCTTGTGAAATTTCAAGCTGGTCTATTCGTTCAATTAGGGGCTCCAATTGCTCTTGGATCATTTTGGCCATTGCTTGAAGCATAGCCTGATTTTGCAAATTGGGAACTCCTTCACCACTATGACCAGATCTTTGTGACATGTTAGATAAAGAAACAAAAGAAATTAAACCTTACTAACACAAAATCTCACCTTTCCACTCCAAAGAAAATGCACTCACACTCGTGTTTCACTCGGGTTAGGCTTTTCCCCTTAATGCACACTCATGCCTTTTACCACTCGTGCTTTATTTTCAAGTCCTTTTGGGAACTTCCTCAAGGCTTACAAGTGTCTCGTGGACTTGGCTGAAACAATTCTAGCTTGGTAGGAGAATGATGAATAATAAAAGGATAATGGCTTCAAAAAAAAGAAAGAATTACTAAGAATAGGTAAAGGAATTTGTAATTCAGCAATAAGAAATGATGTATTGTAATTTTTTTAAACAAGAATAGATTGCTCCCTCCCTCTTTAAGATTTTTTTTTTTTTTTTTTTTGATTTTTTTACTAATCCGGGAGAGAGAAAATAATACGCTTACTGAATCGTCTAGGCTCTGATACCAAATGATATGATCTCGACTATGAGTTTTGAATCATATATGTGAATGCCCGATCGTGATTCTAGTAAGAACTCTGCGAGTGCTTTGAATGTATTCTGAAATTACTCAAACAACAATGTAAGTAGAAATAGATAAATAAGAAATAGAAATAATGGGATGAAAGATATGTAGAAGGGGTGTAGGAAGAGTGATAGTTGTGATTATGGAAAAAAAAAATAAAAGATGAAAATGTAGGTGAAGATGATGGGGTGTTGGCGTTAAGATGAAGAAATTCAAAGGATGGATTGTGACCCCTAACTATAAAGAGTTAGGAACCAGCAATATAATAAAGTGGAAATGAAGTGGTAGGATATGGAACGTGACCCACTAGCTATAGATGAGCTAGGAACCAACGCTATAACAAAAGGGAAATGGATGAAGACTACAAGACTAACTTGAAGCCGATAAAGTTCCACAAGAGAACAAGAATGAAAGCAATCTTTCAAAGATGTTTTATATATTCAAAAGTGACTTACAATGATCCTAAAGATGCCTATTTATAGTAGAAGTAGGCAGAATATGAAAAGGTGTTACAAGAAAGATGAATGCTCATCTTAATGCACTTGAATACACATGAATGCTTTGTCCTTTCTTCTCATCTTCAAAGCTGATTAGTTTAGACAAATTGAGGTTGAATTTAGTCATATTTTCGTCCAAATTAAGAAGGACTCTTGGGCTGCCTTGTTTTGCTATCATATGAAGAGAAAGGGGATGAATGTGGACAAGGATGAATGTAGACATCCTTGCTGTCCAGTTTAAGTGCAACTCTTCATCTTCCAAGCTGATTAATATGACTTGAATGTCATAAAAGGTGAGTTTCATCCAGCCTTCATTTCATGTCTCCTCAATGAATTTTGAAACCCCACTTGAATGGTGATAACATCAACCTTGAATGCCTTGAATTTGCTGAATTAAGATGGCCATCAATTGCTTGTCTCTTGGTAGAAGATGAAAGAACTCTTCCTTGGCTCAAATTCATTCAAATCATCCATGCATAAAATTCCCGTAATAAAAATTTCAGCCTGCACTGTCTTGAGTAAATCATTCGTATCTCAAGCTCCCGATATCGGATTGAGGTGATTCAAAAGGCATTGGAAAGCTAAGAGATGGAGGAATAACGTCCAATTGATTTCTGGATCCAAACACGTCTGTATCGCATCCAGAATTGGAAGGCATTCTGCTGATATTCTTGCATCTGGTAAAACCGTTCATCTTCCCTCATGCACCTAGACACAAAGGTAAACTTTATTCAATCTTTAATTGAAAACATGCATGTAAACAATTAAGAGTTAGTTTAATAAATGAGCTAGTTTGATGAATGAACTAGTTTAATTAATGAACTAACTTTATTCAATGAACTAATAATCTTGAATGAACTAGTTTAATCAATGAACTACTTAGTTAAATGAAGTGTATAACTAAATGAACTACATGTTTAAATGCAACGCATGCTTTAATGAACAACATGTTTATTGAATGCAATGAATGTTATGCAAACTTTAAATACTCATGCAAATTCATGCATAAGCAAAGTAAAGTGTTCCTCCCTTATTATTTCTTCTTTCTCACGTCCCAAGCTTGATGTAAACATATTTTCCATGGCTGCTTGGAACTCCTTGGCCCTTGCTCGAGTAATGGGGCCACCTGGGTACTTCTCTGGGTCTTTGCCATTGACGTTCATATCACCTTCATCCATGTAGTTCCTTTTCGGCCACACCCCTAGAAAACTATAAATAGGGCATTTCTTTTCATTTGTAAACACACCTTATTTTCATCAATAAAATTGCTTGTGAGAATTTTCGCTCTTTTAGTTCTTTTTAGGACTTTATCGACTTATTAAGTACTTTGTACTTGAGGTGTCAACCCTTCTGATTCCCTTGATACTTTTGGTTCCTATCTCTTTATAGATAGTGGGAAAAAGTCCTTTCTACGACCCCTTAAAGATATCATATAAAGTTCAAGTTTAGGCTCTCTATAGCCTAAGTTCTTCCTTGATTCTTTAAGATACTATCACCCCCATATTTCACCCTACCATTATAACTATCCTTCATCCATCTTCTCGCCCAAATTACCTTACAAAAACCACCCACTACACTTCACCAAATCTGCCCAATTTCATCATTCTTCCGCACATCCTTATCACCTTACTTCATCTTTCATTTAAGGCTATCTTGCTTGCAGATTTCTTGCTTCCTTACTAGATCCAACAGTTAGAGTAGCTGTCCACAACATCATCAAGAGTGGCCGATATTACATCATTTGGTATCAGAGCTTTTGGTGGAAGAAACGAGTGCATCAAGTGAAGGCCGATTCAAGAAAAGCAAAAAGAATTTTTACGTGACTATCCTTTGTCATTTCAATTTGTTCAAAAAAATAAAACATACTCAAAAAGTAAAAAAGAAAAGAAAAGAAAGTTTGGATAGCACAAGTTCGAGGGTGAAAAAAGCACAACAACTTAATCTTCAACATCAAGCCTGAAGCCATCTTCTTCAAGACTTTGTTTGTTGGTCAAGAAAGGTTGTAAGTTTCTTGCCAAGTAAGTATCCCTTTCTTCTTTTCCTTTTCTATTCTAAACTTACCTATACACCATATTTTCTTCATTTTCCTTTTTAAACTAACATTTCAACGACACACAAGATACAAAACTTGCCTAAGTCTTGAGTAAGTTCATTAAAGAACTTCACAAGAGAGAAAGGAGTGGAAAAAGGCAAATTGAGAGTGTGAGATCAGAAGGGGATAATAAAAGCCAAATAACATCTTAGACTACAAACACAAGCTTTGAGTGGAGTGAAATTTCCTTGGAGTGAATTGTGAGGTTTTTGTTTAGTGCAAATTGGTAAGGTCTTTTCATTTTGTTTCCTTTGTTTTCACTAACATCATGTCTCAGAATTCTAGAAATTTACGTTCGAAGGGTGGACAACAAGCCCCAAACCTTCAATTTCAAGCTATGATCCGCGAGATGCAAAGGTTACTATGAAAAGAACCTGAACCCATTCATGATAGGATGGATCGTCTGGAGGGATCTCAAGGCAACGTCGGGGCAACCGAAGGCAAAACTAAGTGCACCAAGGAGAATAAGTCATAGAAGACAATGAGGACGAGGACATAGAGCAATTATCCCAAAGGACAGCCCCTAGATATCAAGGAGGGCGTGGCCAGTATGATGACAACCTTAGAAATATTCGAGTCACCATACCACCTTTTCAAGGCAAGATAGATCCGAAGGCATATCTAGATTGGGAAAGCAAAGTGGATCATATATTTGAGAGCCACAATTACTTCAAACAGAAAAAGATACGATTGGCAGCCATGGAATTCATTGATTATGCACTTATTTGGTGGGACCAATTAACCTTGTCTAGGAGGCATAACGGAGAAAGGCCAATCACTACATGGCATGATTTGAAAAGCATCATGAGGAGAAGGTACATTCCAACTCATTATCACCGAGACCTTTTCCACAAATTGCAAACATTAAAGCAAGGCAGCCAGAGTGATGAAGACTACTACAAAGACATGGAAGTTGCTATAATATGTTCCAATGTGGAGGAAGATAGAGAAGCAACAATGGCCCGATTTCTCACCAAATTAAACAAAGAAATTGTCGATGTGGTAGAATTGCACCATTATGTGGAAATTGATGAGATGGTGCATATGGCGATAAAGGTCGAAAGGAAACAAAGAAGAAGGTTCGTACTAAGAAATAATAACAACACCAGCCCTAAGTGGAACCAAAGCAATGCACGGAGGAACACACCCCTCCAAATTAGAAAACCAGCCGAGACCTCAAAGACAAAGCCAACCGTGATGGAGACCAGCCGAGGCAAGACAATAGATAGCAAAGAACACTCGAGTGACACCAAATGCTTCAAATGCCTTGGGCAGGGTCATATGGCCAACCAGTGCCCTAACCGAAGCACAATGCTCCTATTAGACAATAGTGAAGTCACATTCGATAATGAGGAAGAAGAATACCAAGATTCTGAAGAATAAGAAGAATAAGAAGAATTGAAGGAGCCAGAATTCATAGTTGCTTCCAATGGAGAAGCACTTGTGGTCAAAAGACTAATCAACACCTAAGTCACCAACAAGGAGCCACAAAGGGAGAATGTTTTTCATACAAAATGCAACGTCAATGGGAAGGTATGTTTCATGATTATTGATGGCAGAAGTTGCACTAACGTAGCCAACATCATCATGATCAAAAAATTAGGATTAAAGACGGTGAAACATCTTGAACCATACAAGCTAGAGTGGTTAAACAATGGTGGCGAGTTTAACATCACAAAACAAGCAAAGGTGTCATTCTCTATTGGGAACTACAAGGATGAGGTGTTATGCGATGTTGTTCCTATGCACACTGGTCATTTATTGCTTGGGAGGCCATGGCAGAACGACAAAAGAAAAATCCATGACTGTTACACCAATCAATACTCTTTTAAACATGAAGAGAAAAGTTTGTTTTGATCCCTTTAACTCTAGAAGAAGCACGAGAGGGCCAAATGCACATGAAAAATGAGCATCAAGGCCATGAACAAAGATTGTGAGAATGCCAAACCAAGATGATCTAAAAAGTCACCATCTTTCATCAAAGGACATAATGTTTCGAACGAGTCCAAAGAAAAGATTCAAAAAACCAGCGCCTTTGCAACAAATGAGATAATTAGGGAGTGTCGATTGGCACAACCTAAGGACAAAATGCCTAATGCTAACACCATTTTTAAAAAAGATCCAATTTCTTCCTTGTAGAATGTCACGAGAAGAATGGACAGCCCTAGGAAAGGCAACATGAAGGAATCAACCATCCCTACTATAAAGAAGTGTCCTCCAAAGAGCAACTTCTATTTGAGGACAAATCACTTAAACGAAGAAGGATGATACAATCTTGTTTCAACATCTATGCATAAGCTCACTCTCACCTTTGTCACTAAGGATGAAAGAAAAGGGAGGTTCTATCTATCCCACACATCGTTATATATTTAGTAACTCACATATATATGCTACTTATCTAATTATGCTTAATCATATCCTTAATATAATATATGCCACGCATTTCATTCTAGGATACATATTAATACACCTTAGTCCCTATACTATGCAATATACTTAAATTACCATTAAACCACATCTTTAAGCATAAGTTACACATCTTTCAATTGTGATTTAGCATCGTTAGATTAAGCTTGCATATGCTATCTACATAACCTTCGTTTATACATATCTAATATGCATGTTTACATGTTTTATAGGTACATGGGCGAATGATATTAGCTCAAGGTAGCTTGAGGATACTTGATTTAGCTCAAAGGAATCACTAGTAGCTCGAATTATCTCATAACTAAAGGGAGTGCTCAGATCAGCTTAAAACCAAAGGAAGACATTCTAAAGGAGCTCACAAGCTTGAAGGATCAGCTCACCAAGCTAAAGTCAGCTCGGAATAGCTCAATTCATCTTGAAGAATGAGCTAGCTCTTTCAGCTCAATCCAGCTCACTCCAAGCTCAACCAGCTCACTTCAGCTCCACCTACACATGCCAGCTCACCACCTCAAGGGTCATGTACCCTCCTAAAGAACATGTCCCTAGTTAATTAGAGGGAAAACACAATAGGCGACAAACACCAATGGAGGGAAAGCCTTTTTGCTCCAAATCCAAGTGGAGGGAGACACCAACATGGCCGAATCATACCAGCCCTTTGGAGGGAGTCACGACCAGTCTTTGGACGGAGACACCTACATATTCGGCCACCCCTTTTATCCATGTAGTGTCTTTTCGGCCACACCACTAGAAAACTATAAATAGAGCATTTCATTTGTAAACACACCTCATTTTTATCAATCAAATTACTTTTGAGAATTTTCTCTCTTTTAGTTCTTTTTAAAACTTATTGACTTATCAAGTACTTTATACTTGTGGTGTCAACCCTTCTATGTCCCTTGATACTTTTGGTTCCTATCTCTTTATAGATAGTGGGTCAAAGTCCTTTCTACCACCCCTTAAAGGTTTTATCACCCCCATATTTCACCCTACCATTATCACTATCCTTCATCCATCTTCTCTCCCAAATTACCTTACAAAAACTACCTACTACACTTTACCAAATTTGCCCAATTTCATCATTCTTCCACACATCCTTCTCACCTTAGTTCATCTTCCATTTAAGCCTATCTTGCTTGCAGGTTTCTTGCTTCCTTTCTAGATCCAAGAATCAGAGTATCCATCTACAACATCATCAAGAACAACCGGTATTACATCATAACTTCATGAAACTTTCCTTTGAAGTAGACGCCTCCAAAAGGGTCTTCTTTGAAAAGATCTTCCAAAGGTCTTTTGGGATGGATATTGCCATCAGGTACCCTTTTGGGATAATCTTCTTTAAGAGTCACTTCTTTTGAAGAGTCATCAACTCGTTTATCCCTTTGGTCTCTTCCTTGGCGTTGGTTGGAAGCATTATGTTCTTTGGAGTAGAGGTATGTCCTTGGATTCGAATAATCACATCTTTTGGTGTAGAGATGTGCCTTTTGGCTCGATTCATCATTCCTCTTGGAATAGGTACTTGTAGAGTGTCCTTTGGTGATGAATTGAATCGCACCTTGAGCTGAAACATCATGTTCCTTGGAAAAGGTATATAACTCCCCATCTTCCCCCTTTGATTCATCATACTGGTTGGTGAAGATTCTTAACCTTTGAACTACTTCAAGTAGGTAGGTATCATCAACTCCTTTAGTCTTTGCGCCTTTCCATATGATGGTCTTTGAATGGTTGGACAATGCTCGTTTCATACTCTTGAAATGGCTGAAATCAAAACACCAATCATTCTTAAAATGACAAAGGAACTTGCCATCATAGGTTGGTAGGATAACACCATGTACACGAATCAATTTGCTACAAAATAAACCAAATTTAGGAAATGATAAATTATTAAAAAATAAATGGAAGTAGCAAACCATGATGGATGTTTAATGGTGTTGGTTGCTGAATTCTCTTCAAGATTGGCAAAGCACTTGGAATGTCAACGATCACATCCCTTGGAACATCAAATGACATATCTTGTGGATCACCAAAATTCACACCCATTGGTTTTTCAAAGGACATGTTTCTTGAATCATCAACTTGAAGAGATACGTCTCTTGGAATATCTTGCAAAACAAAAGAGAGAATAAAAAAAAAGTAGGGTCAGGTAAAATCTTTTTTTTCTTCCTCCTCTTTTTTTCCAATCTCATTCTTTTCAACTCTCTCTTTTTCAACTCAAACTTTTCTTACATCCACTTCCTCATTTCTATTCTTTTCATTTTAAACTCCAACGATTTGTGTATCACAAAAGATAGGGGCTTACTTGATTCTTCCAAAAGCTCTGGTTACCATATAATACGTTTCAACTCTCCAATTGATGTTGTGAGAGAAACTTGATTGTTCCCGACCATGAATGCAAGAAAGCCTTGTAATTCGAATGCTTTGAAGAAGGAAAGTTGTTGAATTACTGGGTGCGAAAGCTAAGTTGCGTGGTATGTAAGGAAATGGATGAAAGAAAGGAAATGGTTAAATGTTTACGGTAGGTTCAGTTATGGTGAATGAATGGGAAAGAAAGAAGGTGAAATGAAAGGGTGATAGTATTCAAAGGATTCAAAGAAAGAAACTATACTAAAAAATACAATCCAGCTTTGCTTGATAAGTCGATAAAGTTCTTAAAAGAACAAGTTTGAGAGAAAACCTCACAAAGGGAATTATATTGAATATGAAAGTTGTGTGTACAAATGACAAAACGCTTTCCTATTTATAGGAAATGAAAGGGTTGTCCAAAAGGCCTTCTAAACTATTGGGCAAGGGTTCAGATCCCATCATAGAGTGATGTTCATTTGATAAGTCATAAGGCATGGCCGAATACAGGTGTTGATGGTTCAAAATGGCGCCAAACATGGATAGGCATGAGTATTTCCCTCCATGGCCGAATGGTGAGCATGGTGTCCTCCATGGTAGCTAGCTAGGTGACTTGTAGCTAGCTACACTCCAGTGGTCAGCTACTTGGTCCTCAACTGTCTTTCAACTAGTTTCAGCTCCTTTAGCTCAGCTACACTCCTCAACTAAGTTCCTTATCCTTTAGCTCCCTTAAGCTAGGTTCATCTCCTTTGGCTATCCTTTTGATAAAGTAGCGCAATTGTGGATTTGGAATCCTTCAATCAAGTTGTTGCAAGAACTAAGAGCTCTAGACTCAATCAAGAAAGCTATGGACAGATCTGAAAATTCAAGAGAAAAGAGAAGGGCTTTTCTTGAAAATTTCAGATTCGAGGCTGGAAAGTTAAAGAAAGAAAGACAACATGAAGGATTAGATGATAATAAATAAGAATATATATAAAAAGATTAAAAATGATTGAGAAAGAGATAGGTAAAATAAATTTGAAAATTCCAGCTTTATTTATGGAATTATGGAAGGTGGTGTGAAGGTTGAAGATGAAGATGGCTTGGTGAAATAGAAGTTGATGTCCTCGGCACCCTCTTGATCGCAATTAACCAAGCAAGCAACCTCAAGCGGCTCTAACCCACTCTCCTAGACGCAATTACCTAGGCAAGCAAGAGTGTGAAGATCAACAACAATCAACCCGGTTGAAACGTTGAAGATGGCTTCTAGACAAGTTTTCTGAACAATTGCAAACACGTATATGTTAGCTTCTGGGCTGAATTTTACAAAATCCCGTAATAATCCCGCATCCAGTTTTCTGCATGTGTAGTCTTTAGTAAATTGAACGTATCTTGAGTTCTCGATGTCCGATTGATGCGTTTCAAGATGATTTAGAAAGGTAACTGAATGAAGGTTAACTTGTTAGTAGACAACTCGAACCAGAAATTCCTGGATCCCATCCAAAAATTCGTCTCAAGTCGGCTGATGCTCTAGCTTTGCAAAACAATTTCAGTTTCTTATCTATAATGCATCTCTTCACACCTCCTAAGCATGGATCACTTTGGACCTTGTTGTTTGCATCAAACAGCTTCAACTTCTTGTCCCATATGAGTAATTTGACCGCGCTCATGCATGTATCATTGTCTCCTTCCTCAAAAGGATTCGTCCTCAAATTTGAAATATCAAAAGGAAAAAGATCGGGCATGTGAGACGGTTTCAACTTCTTATCTTCAGTGCATCGTTCTAGCTCTCCTCTGCATATGCATGTATCATTCCCCCACTCCTCAAAAAGATTCATCTCTGAATCTAAACCGGTGGATGGAGGAAGTTCATTAAAGTACCATGGAACAAAAGACGTTTTGATGGATTCTTGTGAAGACTTTTCGTGACTCACAAACTTCTTTTGATCACAAGGTAACGCGTTTGTCACATCCTCTTCACAAAAAATTTGAATTTCATTGAAGGATAGTGGTGTAGGAGGAATTTTGGCTTCCACAAGTATATCTTTGGCGAAACTCTCATAAGTAACATCTCCACCATGGTTCGGATCATAGATTTTAATATCATTAGAAGACATGAATTCAGCCAACATATCTCTCAAATTTTTTCTTGAAAATAAGACTTATCTGGACAATCATAGCCCGAATGATCTAGTCGACAACAATAATGTCATCGAGTCCCCAAAAGGGTAAAATCCAATACATTGCTCAAGGACATCCTGAAAAGTCAAAAAAACACGAAGCAAATCCTCACCGTTATTCACTCCAAGAAAGTTATGTTGAAGGCCAATCCTACCAATGAACCCTAATGTGCTTTAAGAATCCAGTGAAGGGTTAGACAACAATAGAATGAAAAAGCTAAAACAAAGGAAAACTAATGGCTAAGAATGAAAAAATAAAAAACAACCCGAAAACCCTAGAGTTTTGCAACAACTTGATCTACTTTGTTCAAGGTGACCCAAAGTCAAAAAAATTCTGAAATTTTGTATGAAGACTCCAACAATGGTGTAGATCTGATCTGGAAATTTTCAGCTCAAAATTCGCTCGTTTGGATTTGACGAATTTTCCCTAATTTTCGAGTTTTTCACCCCAAAACACCAAAATTCTCGCCAAGAATCATCCCAAATCTGATACCAAATGATAGAGTAGCACAATCTTGGATTTGGAATCATTCAATCAAGTTGTTGCAAGAACTATAGGAGCTCTAGACTCAATCAAGAAAGCTATGGACAGATCTGAAAATTCATGAGAAAAAAGGACTTTTCTTGAAAATTTCAGATTCAAGGCTGGAAAATTAAAGAAAGAAAGACAATATAAAGGATTAGATGATAAGAAATAAGAATATAAATAAAAAGATTAAAAAAGATTAAGGAAGAGATAGGTAAAACAAATCTGAAAATTCCAGCTTTGTTTATGGAATTATGGAAGATGCTGTGAAGGTTGAAGATGAAGATGGCTTGGCGAAATAGAAGTTGATGTCCTCGGCACCCTCTTGATCGTAATTAACAAAGCAAGTAACTTAAGTGGCTCTAACCCACCCTCCAAGACGCAATTACCTAGGCAAGCGGGAGTGTGATAATCAAAAACGATCAACCCGGTTGAAACGTGAAGATGTGATAGAGTAGCGCAATCTTGGATTTGGAACCCTTTAATCAAGTTGTTGCAAGAACTAGGAGCTCTAGACTCAATCAAGAAAGTTATGGGCATATCTAAAAATTCAAGAGAAAAGAGAATGGCTTTTCTTGAAAATTTCAGATTCAAGATTGGAAATTCGAAGAAACATAGATAAGAAGGAAAATTAGAAGATGATTAATAAGAAAAAAATTAAAAAGATTGAAAAAGATTAAGATAAGGATAGATAAAACAAATCTGAAATTTCCAGCTTTGTTTATGGCCTGTGGAGATGGCGTGAAGGTTGAAGATGAAGATGGCTTGCGATTTGTTGTTTTGTCCTCGGCACCCTCTTAGACTCAATTTTCTAAGCAAGCAACCTCAAGCGGCTCTAACCCACCCTCCTAGATGCAATTACCTAGGCAAGCGGGAGTGTGAAGATCAAAAACAATCAACCCGGTTGAAACGTGAAGATGTGATAGAGTAGCGCAATCTTGGATTTGGAACCCTTTAATCAAGTTGTTGCAAGAACTAGGAGCTCTAGACTCAATCAATAAAGTTATGGGCATATCTAAAAATTCAAGAGAAAAGAGAATGGCTTTTCTTGAAAATTTCAGATTCAAGATTGGAAATTCAAAGAAACAAAGATAAGAAGGAAAATTAGAAGATGATTAATAAGAAAAAAATTTAAAAAGATTGAAAAAGATTAAGATGAGGATAGATAAAACAAATCTAAAATTTCCAGCTATAATCACTCATTTTTACCTATAAATACATATTAGTGTTGCATGTATACATATTATATTATATGTTTATTATTTGCATGAGTGTTACTAATATATATATAAGGTGTTACTAATATATATATAAGGTGTGGTATGTGCATGTATATTATAAGCTATGTATGTATACGTATTAATGGTGTATGTGTGTCGCGTATGCATCTATATTTAGTACGAGCGTATTTGTTTAATGTGTATAGATGTTATGTTAATTATGTGTGTGATTATATATGTATGAATACTGGTATGTTATAATTAATGTTTGTATAGGTATATACGTATGTATGTGTATTGCTGTTATAATTATACTATTACTAATATTATTGGGCTAATATATAAAATGAAATCCAAAAAATATATATTAAACCAAATAAATAAATTACAGTCCAAGTCCAATTACAAATATTATTACAAGGCCCGGTTGGCCCAAACCCAAACCCTATCTAATTACAATTATTGTGTGCAGGTGACTGTGGGCCGTTGGATCAAGATCTGATCCAACGGCCACGATCCAACCAAGGAACAAAATATCTGCCAACCGCGTGCACATCACGTCTGGACCGTTCGAGTGCCACGCGCGGACGCTTTGATATCCCACGCGTGCGTGAGCCCCACGCGCTCTGACCCCTCGACTGCTGAGCTCCACGTGGCACGATCTGGAGCCGTTTCACCAAATCGAGGCTTCATCTGGACCGTTCATCCTTCAAGCCATCTCGACCGTTAGATCAGATCAGATCTAACGGCCGAGAACACGTCTGGCCGTAGGCAGAACCCCCACACCGCCACCATGCTGCACCATGCCGATCTTCAACCACCGCGCTCAGAACATGTCAAACACAGCAAGAAAGAAATATGTCAGTCCAGATCTGAAAAAGCAAATAATATACAACTTGTACCAAAACCAAAGACAGGCATATATATGTACGAAACAAATATTTTGAAAACGGACAAGAATAGAGAGTTGTAACCGAAATAACAAGTTGTAATCGAACCAGTCAAGTTACAATCGAAATACAAAAAGTCAGTCCAGTGGTAAATACTCGTTTCCCCTTTTTTTATTTTTGCATGCATACACAAAAGAGGTAAAAAAAAGAGAGAGAGTTGTCTTACCGTCGCCGTTTGTGGGTCTCCCCTCATCAGTGACAAGCCTTTTCGGCTTCCCCAAGCCAGATACGGTGAACTGAAGGGAGGAGGAGACCCCTTGTAGTTTCGTTTTGGGTTTAAAAAATGGGTTTTTCATTTCGTATTTCCTAGATCTAGGGCAGATAGAGGCTTTTCCTCTGAATCCAACCTCAGATTCGTGTCGAGGGTGAGATGGGGGTTATTTTGGTAGTTTTTTAGGCTCGCCGACACCGGTTAGCGGCGGCCGGCCGCCTGATTCTGGGTTTTATTAGAGAGAGTTGAGAGAAAACGAAGAACATAAGGTTATTATAAATCTGAAAAATGAAATAAAATGGGGGAAAATTGGTTTCGGCCTAAAAGAAGGGTTTATATAGTTATTATTATTTCGTTAAATGGGGAAATTACATACTAAATCCCCCCGCGTTTCCAATATTTTAACTTCTGTCTCGCCGCATGGTATATTTACAACTCTGGTCCCCCTTGTATTTCAAAATCTTGCAATCCAGTCCCTAAATTACACCGAATCAGTTTTTAAATGGTAAAATTACCCCTTTAACCATCCCGCTTTTTGAACTTTTCATTTCGGGTCTGCCCCTTGGTCCAATTACAGTTTTGATCCTTTTAGGTTCTGTTTACTTCGCATTTTCGTCCTTAAATTACATATTATTGTTCTTTAATTTCTGCCACTAACTTTTATTTTTTTTATTTTAGTCCTGTTTCCATGTAAATATTCATGTTCGTATTATAATCGTATATGTTAATGTAGTTTTTTGTCTTATTTTATATCCCTCGTATATGCCTTGTATTTTTATGTTTATATGTATATGTGTGTTAGGTTTATAATGATTATGTATCTTTTGGTTCGGTTATTCATATTAAGCATGTTATGTTCTAGTTGATTCGTACACGGTATATTTTGTACTTTTGTATGTGTATATGTTCTCTTGGCTTTTTAGGTTACATGTTAGTATATTTTCTTTTTATGTATAATATATTGTCCCATATATGTTGAAATATGTTTTATTTCTAGTATATACGTCTTCTTGAAATATATGTTCGTCTACACACGTATTTATTCCTGTCTTGTTATTGTGACATGTTAAATTTGCTTTTATTTACTGTTAAGCTTGTTATGTATATGTGTGTTTTAATTACATATTTTTATTTATGTTAGATTAGTATTCTGTTATGTGAATATTTACTGTCTTTAAATTATCTGCTATGTCTTATATTTTTGTCACTAAGATTGCATACGAGATAAATTGTTAATGCGGTGCCCTTTTATCCGAGCGTAAACGGGGCCAGTATCAGGCGTAGTGATAGTGGTTGGGCGTTTATTCTCGGATAACGGGGCCTTTAAAATTTATTCGCAATTATGACCGAATTTTAAAATAATTGTCACTTTAATCCGAAAAATTTAATATTAATAAAGCGGTAATTATTAAAGTACCAATTTTGGGCGGTGTGGGAGTGCTAATCCTTCCCCATCCGTAACCGACTCCCGAACCCAATATTTTTTGAATCTCTGGTTTTATGGTGTCCGGCCTACCTAAGTGGCCGGTGGCGACTCCATTTTTTAAAATGCGGTTTTTTTTAAAACCCCACGGAATAAATATCTTATATCAAAAAAATCACAAACACCTTTCAAACACTTCGAAAACCATCATTTTTTAGTGATAAGAAAAAAAGGGACATCGCTACAGATGGCGACTCCGCTGGGGACAATTTTTTATTTTTTTTCAAAAACAAATGAGAGTCAAACTTTTAAAATAATTACCTCTTTACTAATATTGGAAGTTCCAGATTAAAGTGACTATTAAATTAACATTCGGTTATAATTGCGCGTTTATTTTAACGCATTTAAAATATGGCATATAAACCCGTTTTTTTTAAGTGGGGGGAAAACGCTAATGCTTTCGTGGAGATATCGTTCTCCCATATGGGCCTAGCAAGTACCTTCGGGGCTCGAGTACCTTATGCTTTCGTAAGGATATCGTTCCTTCGTACGGGCATAAGCGAATGGGTCCCCCTGATTTGAACTCGGTTGAAATGAGCCTATAATGGGTGATGATTGGGGGCTTTGCTACTCTTAGTAGAGGACAGCAAGGACAATTCGGGTACCTCCTAGAACCAAGACTGCATGTAGAGAATACATAGAAACCCACCCTGTTAGAGCCATGCGGATAACCTTAGGTGTTTTAGACCGGATAAATAGGGTTGTTTTGTGTGTTTATTCTGTTTAATTTTGTCTTTTTATTTTTATATTTATTAATTTTATCTGCATCGACTTGTTTTTTTTTCGCTTTTGTTTTTTTTTTTTCATACATCATGCATTTGCATCACATAAAGGTACTGGATCAAGTGGTTTGCCTGATCAGAAAGTCTTTCACCATGGAAAAAAGGTGTCTTAGGAAAGAAGAGCTTAATTTGTCAGTAAGACATTGGTCAGAGGTCAACCAGAAAATCCAAGGGGACAGTTTGCCGAACGAACGCGTAATAGCAGGGTACACCTATGTGAGTCTCCAACAGAACGATCAATGGGATCTTCAAAGCATTTGGGAAAGATGGGACCGAAGACTACAAGACTTGTTCTACGATAGTTATGGCGACATTGCACAACTGTTATATGTTCGGATTAACCAGTCCCTACTCCGAGCTATAGTCTAGTTCGAATCGCTTTTTGTCGCTTCACCTTCAATGGGCGGAGGACATGATGCCTACAAAGAGAAGAATACACTCGCTTTACTTAACCAGAAAAACATTTAGGAAGATTGGATCTACGCGAAACCTCCGAGGAATCAGAATTACACTGCGAAACTCAAAACCTTTGCGGGAATGAGTGACGATTGGGTTAATGGCCTGCTTCAGATCCGAGGAGACAATACAGTCTTTGCATGGGAAAGTATTCGGGACATCATACCGACACATCTAGACGAGGCAAAGAAAATGGGCTTGTTCGCCTTAGGAATATATGGCTTGGTGATCTTTCCAAGAGTACTCGGGAACATTGACATAGCCATTCGGACTTATTTGAGCGGGTAAAACGGAAAGCAAATCCAGTACCAGCAATCTTGGTCGAGACTTTCATTTCCTTAAATGCTAGCCGGAAACATGAAGAAGGACGTTTTCGAGGATGCGCACAGCTGTTACAAGTATGGATTCAGAGTCACATATCGAAGACACCGACGAGGGTCCTGCCGGGGATATCCTTCCAAGGTTTTTCGCCTTTACGGGAGTACTTAGCAAAGGAATGGCGAGAGGATTTGAAAACAAAAATGTGGACTAGTTTCTTCAGGAACATTCAAGATGAAGACATAGCATGGAGGGTCCCATGGCTCGGTAAAGTTAATTATTTCCTATACAGTTGTGGTGATTTCAACTGGTTGATGATGTTGGGATTGCATGGAGGGATCGCCTGTGCTCCGCTGTTAGTGTCTCGGCAGTTCAGATCACGACAGTTCATTCCCAATACCGCCGGATTAAGCCAAACTGAATTTCTTTTCAAAGGGGAGTTCAAAGGAAAAATTCAGACCATCATGAGGGCCTGGGACTATTGTTATCGGATCAGGGTGGAAGGAGATACTGAGCACATGACTACCCCGGATTACGATATTTGGAGACGTTTGAGGGTTAATAATGTGATTCCCGAATCTGATCAAGGACCAGCAGTGTCACTCAAAGAGCTTACAAGGGTGGTACCGTATGAAGCTGACATCTTAAGGAATGAACTCGAAGAAATTAAAAAGAAAATGGACATCCAACAGACCCAACATGCGAGCGAGCTCTATAAGGCAAGCTTAGAGGTTGACGAGCGGGACGGGATCATTAGGCAGTTGAAGAAATTAAATGCAGATTTGAACGACAAGAATGCTCTTTATCAAAAAGATGCCCTTCTACTACAAGCAAAAATACAGAAGGCCAGCCGGAGTCAATTCATAGCCGTGGAAAGAGAAAGGATGAATGATATCCGTTTGGTGGAAGAAGAACGAGAAATCAGCAAGAGGACAATCGAGAAAGAGATAGAAAGCTGCCGGTTGGCTATGGAAGAAGAAAAACGATCCTCCAAGAAGGCCATTGATCAGGAAAAGGAAAGACTCAGGCAAGAAATCAGCAAGGGAAAACAAGCTGTCCATCATGAGAAAGAAAGCGTCGCCGTATGGAAAAGAAAGTCCATGAATAGCCGAAATAGACTGCTAGAGATGCAAAAATTGTACGATGACACTATTTAAAGTCTGGAGCAAAGCCAAAGTCAGAATGGCGAATTAAAAGGAAAGGTGGCGGAAGTTGAACACTCACTTCGAATGTACTGCCACAGAAATGGTTTCACTGAGCTTCAAGAAAGAGAGCGTGAAGTAAGTATGTTACGAGCACGAATTGAGTCCCTCGAAGCAACTGTTGAGGATTACAAGGAAAGAATTAGTGTGTTCGAGGAGGTTGCAGCCGGAGGGGACACCTATTGGCAAAAGAGACTGCGTGACGCTGCCCGGATGGTACAGGATAGGGACCAATATTACGCAAACCTAATGGTGGACATACAGCGAGTCGCCAGGCATGTGAATGATTTAGCTGTCGAGGCTGAAACTCTCCGACCTTTCATAGTCCCGAAAATGGAAGAAGCTCCTAGGTTCCTCAAGCTGCTCAGGGCAATTGGAAAATTAGGAGATAGAGCTAGGGCTTATCTATAGGACTCGTGTTGTAATTAGATCTTTTGTATTAGGGATCTTTATTTTGTAATATGAACTGTTGTAATCCGCACTTTAATTCCCGTGGAAGTAGTTCAAAAGGGTGATTACCAATGAATCAGTACCTTATCTGCATGCATTCTTGCATTTGCATCATGACATTCGCATCATTATACATACATTTATTTCTTGCAACCATATTAACATTATGAATGTTGTGGCATTATGTGTAGTTAATCCGCAATCATTCATCACCCATACTTTACCCGATTACAAAGCAAACTCATGGAAGACAGGATAATCAGTCTAGAAAAAGGGCAAAAAGAGCTCGAGACAAGGCTTGAAGAGGCCGGAGAAGCCTCAAGTGATCGATTGCGCAATGCAAGCATCTATAGTATCCGACATAACCGCATTGCTGGCTAAGAGTCTTGGAAAAAGAGTGGAATGAGAAAATGTTCAAGAGCCAGAGGGTACCCCAACCACTACAAGGTTCAACCAACTGCACCAAACCCGGCTAGGAAGGTGTATATCGACCCTGCAGGAATGTCATCTAGTTTTCAAATAGGGGCACCGAGACTCAACCCTCGATCTGTCAAGCACTCTATGAAGAAGAGGTGCGGACTGAACATGGTTGAAAGGATCAGGAATGAGGTAGAGAAAAAGTGGGAGGAAAGGTTTCGCCTCATGGAGGAAAAATTTAAAACGTTACAATCTAATGAAGAATCAGGAAATGATGCTAGCGACTTAAGTCAGGTGTCCGATCTTGTCCTACCGCCAAAATTTAAAACGACAGAGTTCGACAAATACGATGGAACCACGTGTCCTTCCGCACACATAACAATGTACTGTCGAAAGATGGCGGCCTACCATAAGGACGAAAAGCTACTGATCCATTGTTTCCAGGACAGCCTAACTAGAGCGGCGTTACGGTGGTACACCCAGTTGAGCAAAGCAAATGTTAAGACATGGAAGGATCTGTCAAGAGCATTTACTGAGCAATACAAGCATGTAACAGACATGACCCCCAGCAGAATTATGTTGGAAAATATGGGGCAGAAGTCCAACGAAAGCCTGCGGCAATATGCCCAAAGGTGGAGAGAAGTGGCCGCCCAAATTCAGCCACCCATCCCGGAGCATGAAATTACGCCATTATTTGTTAATACTCTGAAAGGGGCACTCTTTGATCGTCTCATTAATAACACAACGCAGTGCTTTGCTGACTTAATCAGGACTGGGGAGTCCCTTGAACTGGCAATTAAGAGTGGTAGAATTGATGGCGGGGAAGGGTCTCGGAAGTATAACAAGAGAAATGAAGTAAACACCACCAGCACTTATACCGCCCCGAAGAACTTCACAGTCTCACAGCCACAAGCACCTGTGGGAAAAACACAAAACTCGAATTAAAGAGATGAGAGAATCGCCAGAAAAGAGAAAGAAAGAAGAACTTTCACTCCCCTACCTGTTTCGTACTCAAAACTTTATTCCCAGTTGTATGAAGCGGACCTGGTCCGTCCATACATCGTTACTCCTATCAATCCGCCCTTTCCTGTCTTGGTATAATCCGAACGCGCATTGCGACTATCACGGCGGTACCCCTGGACATCCCACTGAGAACTGCCTTGCTTTCAAAAAACTTGTGCAGAACTTAATCGATTCCGGGATATTGAAGTTTGAAGAGCCGAGTGTAGCCAACAACCCGCTGCCTAATCATGGGACCAGAGGGGTAAATGTTATTGAAGAATACTTTACTAGGAGGATTAAGGATGATGTGTCAGAAATCAAGTCTCCTTTACGGTGGGTATTTCAACAGTTATGCATGGCCCGTATGATCGACAAAGGCATGATAACAAGGCAGAAGGGATGTGGAGTGTATTGCGAATTCCACCAGACTGAAGGGCATGATATCCAAGAGTGCGATGAGTTTAAGAGATTGGTACAGCAATTAATGAATGAAAAGCAAATAGAATTCTTCGAGGAGCCCATGGGGAAGAAGGGGTCGGACGTACACATGACGGATAGCCCCAAATCTAAATACGGGAAGGATAGACCTTTTATCATCTCCCCCAGGCCAGGGAATGCAGGTGCCTCCCAAGGAGAAACCAACAAGATAAATCCCAAGATCATCATTTCAGCACCATCTCCATTCCCATTCAAAGATATGCGGCAAACCCCCTGGAATTATGCTGTAAATGTGACCACGCCAGAAAAACCAGAACACGGTCAGGTGAAAGAGCCTACGCTGAAAGACCAACAAAGCCAGAACGATGTGAACGTTGGTGAGGCCAGCCATTTCACAAGGAGCGGCAGATGTTATTCCTCTGAGACTTTAAAAGCAGCTGAAAAGGATAAGGGGAAGAATACAACAGTTAGCCCCAAGCAGATATTTGGAGAAGAACCTCCCCCCAAAGATAAATGAGCCGGTAACTGAGGCCCAGGCCAAAGAATTTCTGAAGTTCTTAAGACATAGCGAGTACAACGTGGTGGAACAACTACGAAAGCAACCGGCCAGGATCACAGTACTGGAATTACTCTTGAGTTCAGAGAAGCACCGGGAGACGCTACTAAAAGTACTGAATCAAACTTTTGTGCCCCAGGACATTTCTGTGACAAATCTGGACATGATAGTGGGGCATATTACTGCATATAATCACATAACGTTCAGTGACGATGAGATCCCTGAGGGAGGAATGGGGTCCACCAAAGCCCTTAACATCACTACCCACTGCAAAGGGTATGTAGTACCAGGCGTACTGATCGACAACGGGTTAGCATTGAACGTCTTGCCTATGGTGACCCAGCAAAAACTGCCAATAGATAGTTCGCACCTAAAGCCCTGCCACAATTCGGTAAGAGCCTTTGATGGTACGCAAAGAGGAACAATGGGGAAAATTGAGGTGCCCCTATTGATCGGACCAACTGAATATGTGATCGATTTTGTGGTGATGGACATAAAACCATCTTACAGCTGCTTGTTGGGAAGACCATGGATCAACTCCGCAGGAGTTGCCCCTCGTCATTGCATCAAAAATTAAAATTTGTAGTCGAAGGCAAATTGGTCACAGTAGAGGCAGAGCAGGAATTTGTTGCTTCAGTGACATCAGACTCCCCCTACAATCAAAATGATGAAGATACTGCAGAATGCTCGTTCCGAGCATTGGAACTGGTGAATGCCACGTTTGTTTCGGAGGGAAGTCGGATCCCCTACCCCAGGTTATCTAATTGTACCAAGATGACCGTCGCAGAAACTTTAGGCCGAGGAGCCAAAATAGGAAAGGGGCTGGGGAAGAAATTACAAGGAAACCTAAGACCCAAGAATATGATAACCAAGAAAGATTGTTTTGGGCTGGGTTATCAACCAAGTGTCCAACAGAGGAAAGAGGAATACAAGAGAAAGGAAGAACAAAGAAAAGCCAGATCTAAAGGAGAAGACATTCCGTGGAGACCGATGTCCTTTCCTAGTTTAAAAACCACTTTTGTTTTCGGAGGATTCTACCAGGCAGGTCAAGAGGTTGGAGAGGCAATGAAGAAAAATGAAGTACTCAACCAAGAGGAGATACTCAGTGAATTATTTGAAGGGATGTACATCAACATGATAGCTGAAAAGGACCGAGGCAACAAAATGTTGACCAACATCCGCCCTTGCCGTCCCGGGGAAACACTCGATAACTGGAGCTGCATTGATCTACCTGTAGTTTTTAGGAATAGATCAGAGTAATGCTCCGAATCAACCTTTTGTTTTTTCCCGTAAACAATGGGGATCTCTTGTACGGGGCACCTATGTTAACTTTTTGATTGAAATGAAAATATCCCCACTTTCCTAAAAATGACCAAAGTTTCATTTATTCATGCATTCTTCATGTTCATTCCCTTCATATAAAGCCGTCTCTTTCCCAATACAATTCATTCTCATTTAATGCAGGTCGCTCATGATTGATGATATGAATGATACCGAATCCAATCCTGGAGTGAATTTTGAATGCCCTGAGGTCTCGGAGGGAATGGAGGAAGGATATGATGAGATAGAAAGTGAGGTCCCGGAAGAGTTAAAGAGAATGGTGGCCAACGAAGAAAGGCAGATCATGCCCCATCAAGAGAAACAGAAGTTGTGAACTTGGGGACTGAAGAAGAGAGAAAAGAAATAAAAGTAGGAACGACGATTTCCTCAAAAACCAAGCACGAACTGATAACCCTACTTCAGGAATTCAAGGATGTCTTCGCCTGGACTTATCAAGATATGCCAGGGTTGAATACCGACATAGTGGTGCACAAATTGCCAACAAAATCGGAGTGCAAACCAATACAGCAAAAACTTCGGAGAATGAGACCAGATATGTTGTTAAAGATCCGAGAGGAAGTGAAAAAGCAGTTTGATGCTGGATTCTTGAAGGTAGCCAAATACCCCGAATGGGTTGCAAACATTGTACCGGTACCAAAGAAGGACGGGAAAGTTCGTATGTGCGTAGATTATAGGGATCTGAACCGAGCCAGCCCTAAAGATAACTTCCCTTTACCACATATTGACACGCTGGTTGACAACACTGCAGGACATTCATGGTTTTCATTCATGAACGGCTTCTCAGGGTACAACCAGATAAAGATGGACCCTAACGACATCGAGAAGACCACGTTCATAACCATGTGGGGCACTTTTTGTTATCGAGTAATGCCGTTTGGGATAAAGAACGCAGGGGCAACATACCAAAGAGCAATGGTGACTCTTTTCCATGACATGATGCACAAAGAAATAGAAGTATACGTGGACGACATGATCACCAAGTCCCGAACAGAGGAAGAGCACCTACAGAACTTGAGGAAACTATTCCAAAGACTACGGAAGTACCAGTTGAGGCTCAATCCTGCCAAGTGTACCTTCGCCGTTACTTCTGGAAAACTCCTAGGGTTCGTGGTAAGTAGAAGAGGGATTGAGATTGATCCAGATAAAGTGAAAGCCATCCAGGATCTCTCACCACCCCGCACTCGTAAGGAATTTCATGTTTTCGGGAGGCTAAATTATATCTCTCGTTTCATTTCCCAATTAACCGACCAATGTGACCCGGTCTTCGACTTTTAGAAAGAATAATCTTGGTGTGTGGGATGAGGAATGTCAAAGAGCCCTAGAAAAGATCAAAAATACCCGACAAATGCTCCAATTTTAGTCGCACCAAGACAGTCGACCATTAATTCTCTACCGGCGCTTTTTGAGAATTCAATGGGATGCGATTGGGGCAACACGATGAGTCAAGAAAAAGGAGCAAGCCATCTATTACCTAAGCAGAAATTCAATGATTATTAAACGCGGTACCCGCTAGTGCGTAAGCCGTGTTGTGCTCTAGTTTGGGCTACCAAGCGGCTTAGATAGTACATGCTGTACCACACTACTTGGTTGATATCCAAGCTGGACCCATTGAAATTCTTAATGGAAGCGCCAAAGACTAACAGAAGGATGGCCCGATGGCGATGCTCCTATCCGAATTCGATATCGATACGTTAACCGTAAAGCCGTAAATGGAGTGCCGAGCAGATTTCCTAGCTAGTCGTGCTTCGGATGACTATGAGGCATTGAACTTTAATTTCCCTGCATTTAAGACTTGATGTGCATTACAACCGAAGAAGAGGTTTCAGAAGATAAACCATGGAAGCTTTACTTGATGGAGCCTCTAACGCCTCGGACATGGGATAGAGCAAAGTGCTAATTTCTCCTGAGGACGTCTATTATCCTTTCACCAGCAGATTGGAATTCTTCTACACAAACAATATAGCTGAATACGAAGCTTGCATTATGGGACTGAACTCAGCTATTGAAAGAAAGATTAAAGAACTTTGAGTATTCGGAGATTCATCCTTAGTAATTTACCAATTACGCGGGGAATGGGAAACCAGGGACCCGAAGTTGGTCAAATATTACGAATTGATCCAAGAGCTCACCAAAGAGTTCAAAAGGTCACCTTCAATTACCTTCCCGAGAAGAAAATCGATGGCAGATGCATTGGCAACCTTGGCATCCATGTTTAAAACAAACACTGGGCGTAAATGAAGCCCATTGAGATGCAGACGTTTGAAAGGCCCGCTCATTGTTGTAATGTACAGAAGAGATTGATGGAAACCCATGGTACTATGACATCTTGCAATATGTCAAGCTTCAAAGTATCCGTAAGGGGAAAACGACAATGATGTAAAAACGCCGTAAAAATGGCAACAAAATATGTCCTAGATGGGGAGATCCTATATAGGAGAAGTCATGATCAGACATTGCTGAGATGTGTAGATGCCCGGGAGGCGAAGGAGATTTTAGCCGAAGTACATGACGGGCTCTGTGGAACGCACGCAAACGGGCTGTCTATAGCCCGAAAAATTATGAGATATGGTTATTTCTGGTTGACCATGGAGGGAGATTGCATTAATTACGCCAGGAAATGCCACAAATGCCAAATCTACGCTAACAAAATTCACGCACCCCCATCGCCTTTACACACCATGAATTCTCCGTGGCCTTTCGCAGCGTGGGGCATGGACGTCATCGGGCAGATTCATCCGAAAGCTTCCAATGGACACCGTTTCATTTTGGTCGCCATAGACTACTTCACTAAATGGGTAGAGGCAGCGTCTTACGCCAACATCACAAGGACTACAGTATGTAAGTTCTTAAAGAAGGAGATTATTTGTCGATACGGATTACCAGAAAGGGTCATCACTGACAACGCTTCCAATCTGAATAACAAAACGATGACGGACGTGTGCACTCAATTCAAGATAACACACCATAATTCCACAGTCTACCGCCCTAAAATGAATGGAGCAGTGGAAGCAGCAAACAAGAACATAAAGAAGATCATAGCAAAGACTATGGATACCTAGAGGGATTGGCATGAGAAGTTGCCTTTTCCCCTTTTCGCCTATAGGACGTCCATTCGCACATCAACGGGGGCAACACCCTACTCCTTGGTGTATGGTACCGAAGAGTACTCCCAATCGAGGTAGAGATCCCGTCTCTCCGGGTCTTAAACGAAGTAAAATTGGAAGAAGCCGAATGGATGCAGGCCAGATACGACCAGCTAAATCTCATTGATGAAAAGAGACTAAAGGCCATTTGTCATGGTCAGATGTACCAAAAGCGGATGGTGCAGGCATACAACAAAAAAGTGCGCCCAAGAGAATTCAAAGAAGGAGATCTGGTGCTCAAGAAAATCCTCCATATCCAAAAAGATTCTCGAGGAAAATGGATGCCCAACTGGGAAGGATCGTACGTCGTAAAAAAGGCCTTCTCAGGAGGAGCCCTGATCCTAACAGAAATGGATGGAGACGAGCTGAAAAATCCCGTAAATTCAGATGCCGTTAAGAAATACTATCTTTGAAAAAAAAAGAAAAAAAGAATGTAAAAAGAGAACAAAAATGGAGAGCTCAGGGTGAAAACCCAAAACTGGGCGTCCTGAAGCAAAGGGAGGACCCGAGTTGAAAACCCGTATAGGGCGGCTCGAGTAAATTGAAAAGTTGAATATCCAAAGAGAAGGGTATCCCCATGAACATCATGAAGAGGAGGCTTCAGGCAAAAAAATTCTACACCGGTTGACAGGATCATGTATCATTCATATCGAAGATAATGAGGGATCTTGTATTTCATACTTAACTTTTCTTCTTTCTCATGTGTGTCATACCTTTTTTAAGATATCCTAAGCCCTTAACATAGGCTTATAGTGAAACAAGAGATTTCGGAGCATTACTGTGATTTAACCTTAAAAATGCAGGTGATCAAAGAAAACGATGTTAACTCCGTCTTCTAGTTCCCTACATAATGGCTGTTGATAGGGAAGGCGGAAAGCTTCAAACAACCGGATAGGATGACCAATGGCGTACGTCCTGTCTATTCAAGGAAGGCATGCGAGATAACAAGAGAGATCTCTTGGGTGAAAACCCGTAAGGGCACTAAAAAAAAAACAAAAAACTCTCTAAAGTGAAAACCCGAAAGGGCACTTTAGAATTCCAAGTCGTAAGTGGAGAAAAAGAAAGGATGGAATGGTTGAACCTGACAGTGAAGTGGGGTATCGACGCCCGTGAAAAAGGAGAAAGTGAACAACGAGATCGAATAAGGACCAAAACAAGCCCACCAAGATATTGACACTCATGCATCATGAATAGTCAGACATCACTAGGATTAGGAGCATGTCAATTTATTTGTCATAGCATTTTGTTTTTATCTCAGACAAGTATCGGCAGATTCAAAGAGACATCGATGGCCATCGTGGTGTGAATCCCAAATGAGAAGACAATGTTTTCACATACAAAAGGCATATATTTCCAAGCTCCAGAGAGAGGTTCTATATAGGAAGAATCCTCCGCTCTGAGGCTTCAGAAGCTAAAAGTTCTATATAGGAAGGATTGACAGCTCCAGGGTGAAGACTAGCAGTTCTATATAGGAAGGACTCCCAGTCGAAGGAATTCACCCATGACACACAAGATTATATAGGAAATCTGTTGTGTCGTAAAGCTTAAGAGTTCTATATAGGAAGGGCTCCAGAGCTTCAATGTCTTAGAGTAAAAGATTCTATATAGGAAGAATTCGTAGCTCCAAGATTTCAGACGCTAAAAAGTTCTATATAGGAAGGACCGACGGCTTCAAGGTGAAGACTCATGATTCTATATAGGAAGAACTCCAAATCGAAGGAATTCACCTATGACACACAAGGTTATATAGGAAAACTGTTGTGTCGAAAGTTAAGAGTCTTATATAGGAAAGGCTCCAAGCTTCACTTTGTCTTAGAGTGAAAGGTTCTATATAGGAAGAACTTGTAGCTCTGAGATTTCAGACGCCAAAAGTTCTATATAGGAAGGACTGACGGCTCCAGGGTTTGAAGACTAGTAGTTCTATATAGGAGGAACTCCCAGTCGGAAGAATCCATCAGCGGCGCAAAAGGTTTTATATAGGAGAAACCAGCATTGAAGGCGAAGAGTTCTATATAGGAAGGACTCCAAGCTTTACTGTCTCGAAGTGAAAAGTTCTATATAGGAGGGACTCATAACTCGAGGCTTCAGAGTGAAGGGTTCTATATAGGAAGAGCCTGTAGCTCCAAGATCGGAAGGTGACGAAGCTCTATATAGGAAGAACTTACGAGCCTGAAGATTCAGCTAAGGAAGAGCGGAGATGTCCAAAAGAATACGTTTTTCCAAAGCTACAAACAGGGAAGTCTGATAAAAATGAGTGCTTATGAATCTTTGCTTTGTTTCCCATTCCATGAGAACAAGCAAAGAGGAGCAACTATAATCACTCATTTTTACCTATAAATACATATTAGTGTTGCATGTATACATATTATATTATATGTTTATTATTTGCATGAGTGTTACTAATATATATATAAGGTATGGTATGTGCATGTATATTATAAGCTATGTATGTATACGTATTAATGGTGTATGTGTGTCGCGTATGCATCTATATTTAGTACAAGCGTAATTGTTTAATGTGTATAGATGTTATGTTAATTATGTCTGTGATTATATATGTATGAATAATGGTATGTTATAATTAATGTTTGTATAGGTATATACATATGTATGTGTATTGCTGTTATAATTATACTACTACTAATATTATTGGGCTAATATATAAAATGAAAATTAAAAAATATATATATTAAACCAAATAAATAAATTACAGTCCAAGTCCAATTACAAATATTATTACAAGGCCCGGTTGGCCCAAACCCAAACCATATCTAATTACAATTATTGTGTGTGCAGGTGACTGTGGGCCGTTGGATCAAGATCTGATCCAACGGCCACGATCCAACCAAGGAAATAAATATCTGCCAACCGTGTGCACATCACGTCTGGACCGTTCGAGTGCCACGCGCGCGTGCGGTCCACGCGCGGACGCTTTGATATCCCACGCGTGCGTGAGCCCCACGCGCTCTGACCCCTCGACTGCTGAGCTCCACGTGGCACGATCTGGAGCCGTTTCACCAAATCAAGGCTTCATCTGGGCCGTTCATCCTTTAAGCCATCTCGACCGTTAGATCAGATCTGATCTAACGGCCGAGAACACGTCTGGCCGCAGGCAGAACCCCCACACCGCCACCATGCTGCACCATGCCAATCTTCAACCACCGCGCTCAGAACATGTCAAACACAGCAAGAAAGAAATATGTCAGTCCAGATCTGAAAAAGCAAATAATATACAACTTGTACCAAAACCAAAGACAAGCATATATATGTACGAAACAAATATTTTGAAAACGGACAAGAACAGAGAGTTGTAATCGAAAGAACAAGTTGTAATCGAACCAGTCAAGTTACAATCGAAATGCAAAAAGTCAGTCCAGTGGTAAATACTCGTTTCCCCTTTTTTTTAATTTTTGCATGCATACACAAAAGAGGTAAAAAAAGAGAGAGAGAGTTGTCTTACCGTCGCCGTTTGTGGGTCTCCCCTCATCAGTGACAAGCCTTTTCGGCTTCCCCAAGCTAGATACGATGAACTGAAGGGAGGGGGAGACCCCTTGTAGTTTCGTTTTGGGTTTAAAAAATGGGTTTTTCGTTCCGTATTTCCTAGATCTAGGGCAGATAGAGGCTTTTCCTCTGAATCCAACCTCGGATTCGTGTCGAGGGTGAGATGGGGGTTATTTTGGTAGGTTTTTGAGGCTCACCGGCGCCGGTTAGCAGCGGCCGGAGGCGGAGAACACGGCGGTCGGCCGCCGGATTCTGGGTTTTATAGAGAGAGTTGAGAGAAAACGAAGAACAGAAGGTTATTATAAATCTGAAAAATGAAACAAAATGGGGGAAAATTGGTTTCGGCCTAAAAGAAGGGTTTATATAGTTATTATTATTTCGTTAAATGGGGAAATTACATACTAAATCCCCCCGCGTTTCCAATATTTTCACTTCTGTCTCGCCGCATGGTATATTTACAACTCTGGTCCCCCTTGTATTTCAAAATCTTGCAATCCAGTCCCTAAATTACACCGAATCAGTTTTTAAATGGTAAAATTACCCCTTTAACCATCCCGTGTTTTTGAACTTTTCATTTCGGGTCTGCCCCTTGGTCCAATTACAGTTTTGATCCTTTTAGGTTCTGTTTTCTTCGCATTTTCGTCCTTAAATTAATATTATTGTTCTTTAATTTCTGCCACTGACTTTTATTTTTTTTATTTGTCCTATTTTCATGTAAATATTCATGTTCGTATTATAATCGTATATGTTAATGTAGTTTTTTTGTCTTATTTTATATCCCTCGTATATGCCTTGTATTTTTATGTTTATATGTATATGTGTGTTAGGTTTATAATGATTATGTATCTTTTGGTTCGGTTATTCATATTAAGCATGTTATGTTCTAGTTGATTCGTACACGGTATATTTTGTATTTTTGTATGTGTATATGTTCTCTTGGCTTTTTAGGTTACATGTTAGTATATTTTCTTTTTATGTATAATATATTGTCCCATATATGTTGAAATGTGTTTTATTTCTAGTATATACGTCTTCTTGAAATATATGTTCGTCTACACACGTATTTATTCCTGTCTTGTTATTGTGACATGTTAAATTTGCTTTTATTTACTGTTAAGCTTGTTATGTATATGTGTGTTTTAATTACATATTTTTATTTATGTTAGATTAGTATCCTGTTATGTGAATATTTACTGTCTTTAAATTATCTGCTATGTCTTATATTTTTGTCACTAAGATTGCATACGAGATAAATTGTTAATGCGGTGCCCTTTTATCCGAGCGTAAACGGGGCCAGTATCAGGCGTAGTGATAGTGGTTGGGCGTTTATTCTCGGATAACGGGGCCCTTAAAATTTATTCGCAATTATGACCGAATTTTAAAATAATTGTCACTTTAATCCGAAAAATTTAATATTAATAAAGCGGTAATTATTAAAGTACCAATTTTGGGCGGTGTGGGAGTGCTAATCCTTCCCCATCCGTAACCGACTCCCGAACCCAATATTTTTTGAATCTCTGGTTTTATGGTGTTCGGCCTACCTAAGTGGCCGGTGGCGACTCCATTTTTTAAAATGCGGTTTTTTTTAAAACCCCACGGAATAAATATCTTATATCAAAAAAATCACAAACACCTTTCAAACACTTCGAAAACCATCGTTTTTTAGCGATAAGAAAAAAAGGGACATCGCTACAGATGGCGACTCCACTGGGGACAATTTTTTATTTTTTTTCAAAAACAAATGAGAGTCAAGCTTTTAAAATAATTACCGCTTTACTAATATTGGAAGTTCTGGATTAAAGTGACTATTAAATTAACATTCGGTTATAATCGCTACACCAGCTTTGTTTATGGCCTGTGGAGATGGCGTGAAGGTTGAAGATGAAGATGGCTTGCGATTTGTTGTTTTGTCCTCGGCACCCTCTTAGACTCAATTATCTAAGCAAGCAACCTCAAGCGGCTCTAACCCACCCTCCTAGATGCAATTACCTAGGCAAGCAAGAGTGTGAAGATGATCTCCCTCACAAGAACTCATGATCTTATGTTGAAGATGGCTTCTAGACAAGTTTACCGAACACTTGCAAACTCAAAGAATACTAAAATCTCCAAAGAGAACTTTTTATTAATCAATGAAATCTTTTCCAACAAAGAACAAAGCATCATCATTTTATAGATGAAGGATGACTTTAACCAAAAGCTAAGAATGAATAAAATAAACAAACAAATATGGTCCATTTAATTGGACTTGATCTAAAGGCTTGAGAGAAGGGTGGTTGGTTCCTAAAGTATATAAAGCCCTAAAAACATACTTTAAATATTAATAATTAGGTTGGGTTAAGTTTAATTCGTCCAAAGCCTTATATGTTAGCTTTTGGGCTGAATTTTACAAAATCCCGTAATAATCATGTATCTAGTTTTCTGCATGCGCAGTCTTCAGTAAATTGGACGTATCTTGAGTTACCGATGTCCGATTGACGCGTTTCAAGATGTGTTGGAAAGGTAACTGAATGAAGGACAATTTTTAAGAGACAACTCGACCCAGAAATGCCTGGATCCCATCAGAAAACTCGTCGCAAGTTGGATGACTTTTCAGACTTCAAAAACAGATTCAGTTTCTTGTCCAAGATGAAGCGTTTTTGACCTCCTATGCGTGCATTGTTTTGGCCTTTATTGTTTGCATCGAACAACTTCAAATTCATGTCCAATATGAGTAATTTGACCCCGCTCAAGCATGTATCAAGATGGCTTCTAGACAAGTTTTTCGAGCACTTGCAAACATGTATTCAAAGAATACTAAAATCTCAAAAGAGAACTTTTTTTTAATTAATGAAAATCTGTCAAACAGAGAAGAAAGCCTCATCCTTTTATAGATGAAGGATGGCTTTAACCTAAAGCTAAGAATGAATAAAATAAAAAAACAAATCTGGTCCATTAATTTGGACTTGATCTAACGGCTTGGAACAAGGGTGGTTGGTTCCTGTATATAAAACCCTAAAAACATCAATTTAAATGATAATAAATACCTTGAGCTAATTTTAATTCGTCCAAAGCCTTATATGTTAGCTTTTGGGCTGAATTTTAGAAAATCCCGTATCCAGTTTTCTGCATGCGCAATCTTCGGTAAATTGGACGTATCTTGAGTTCCCAAAGTCCAATTGACGTGTTTCAATATGCGTTGGAAAGGTAACTGAATGACGGTAAACTTGTTAGTATACAACTGGACCCAAAAATGCCTGGATCCGATCCGAAAATTCGTCTCAATTCGGCTGATGCTCTAGCTTTGCAAAACAATTTAAGTTTCTTATCTAAAATGCATCTCTTCATACCTCCTAAGCATGGATCACTTTGGACCTTGTTGTTTGCATCGGACATCTTCAACTTCTTGTCCCATATGAGTAATTTGGCCACGCTCATGCATGTATCACCTTTCAAGTACTATCTTTGTGCATTGAGCTCCTTTAAGCTAAGTGAGCTACCATTGCTTGTCCTTGAGCTATTATGAGCTGCCATAGCTTGCCTAATTATCCCTTGTACATATATGAATCATGAAAACAACCAAATTAGCTATGGAAGAGCTAAGAATGAGATGAACACATGTTGCACGCCTAAGATGAATATGCAAGTGATAGGAAAACATATGTAAAGGATGTGTAACATAGCATATGCATGATTTAGCTAAGTATAAAGATGTGGCTCATAGGTTATGCATGAATATCGTATAATATGCAGATGAATGATAACATATGATAATTCAAGCATGCTTATAACATTATATAATGTATAAATAAGTAAATAGAAGATAAAGTAAGGTAGAACTCCCTTAGAACCAGTCTTTACGTCCATCAATGGTGTGAACAAGTCATGAAAAAAGTTGGTGCTGATTAGGATCGCATCACCAGTGATCATCTACCTGGTCCTCAGCTCCCTTCCAACTAGTTTCAGCTCTTTTAGCTCAGCTACACTCCTTATCCTTCAGCTCCCTTAAGCTCGATTCATGATATGCTCCAACTCTCTAATTGATGTTGTTGAGAGAAGCTTGATTGTTCCCGACCGTGAATGCAAGTAAGCTTTGTAATCCGAATGCTTTGAAGTGAAACGAAGTAGGAATGATGATGATAGTTTAGGGTGTGGAAGCGTTTGATGCGTGGTGTGTAAGGAAATGGAAGAAAGAAAGGAAATGGTTAAGTGTAGGGTAGTTTCGGTTATGTTGATTGAATGGAAAAGAAAAGGATGGTGAAATGGAATGAAAAGAGATAGTAGTATTCATAGGAAAAAACTATACTAAAAAGTATAATCCCGTTTCTTAAGAGAATGACTAATACAAATCCAATTGTGAAGTGGTCGAATTTGTATTTGTGTTGCCCGATCGTGATTTGATTAAGAACTTGAATTATTAGCACAAAAATTGAAAATGGCGTACAAGGATGAACTGAATAATAGTAAAGAGGTTATAAGATGATGGTTGTATTATGGTGATGGGAATTAAGATGGTGTGAAAATGGAATTAAAAGAAAGGATGAAATGTGGATGCAAAGATAGGGAAATGATCGAATGGTTAAATGGGATGAAGGTTTAGTGGTAATGGAAGGAAAGGGTGTAGATATGTTTGTTATGGAACAAGGGAGAACCAACACTAAAGAGTGAAGACCCAATCCTTATTAGTTCTTAACCGAATTGGTGAAAGTGTATGGATTGTGACCCTCTAGTTATAAGAACTAGGAACCAACAATATAACAAGATGAATGGATAGATATGGTAGGGAATGGATCTTGACCCTCTAGTTATAAAGAACTAGGAACAATTGATATAACAAAATGAAATGGATGAATAGCCACAAGATTAACTTGAAAGCCGATAAAGTTCTCAAAAGAACTATAAAGAAAGCACTCACAAAGAGGCGTTTATATATCAAAGTTGTGTCTTTACAATGGAAAATAGCAACTATTTTATAGGTGTAAAGCTTGAACTAGGGCAAACAAAACAAAGGTTTAAAGTCACCATCAATATGGTAATGAAGGTCCATAATGGTTTCGGTTTTCTCTTCTCCAATAATAACCGAAAAGTTTGTGACAACTTTAGGTTGAATGTGTACATCCATTTGTCTACATGAATTGAATCAGTTGAATTCCAAGCTAAAATTGATGTCTTTATTCTCCTTTAATGGACTGATGATGAAGTATTGAAATTAGCAATTGAATGGCCTCTTGAATTTTTGGAAAAAGCATCTTGTGGTTATTCCCGTATTGAATTTCCAGCATGCACTGTCTTCAATAATTCGATCATATCTTAAGCTCCCGATATCGGATCGAGGAGATTCAAAGTGCGTTGGAAATGTAAGAAATAGAGGAATAAGTTTGAAGAAGACTTCAAGATTCAGATCTTGTAATACCCCAAATTTTGGTTAGTGACTAATTTGCAAATAATTAAAAGTTGGTGGTTTTAGTTCATTAACTAGAATGTAAAATGTTAAAGTTTGGTGACCAAAGTGAAAAGTTGAGAAAAGTTCAAGGACCAACATGGTAATTTTCCCAATTATTATTTTTATTCTATAATTTTCCGAATTGGTGAAAGTGTATGGATTGTGACCCTCTAGTTATAAGAACTAAGAACCAACAATATAACAAGATGAAATGATAGATATGGTAGGGAATGGATCGTGACCCTCTAGTTATAAAGAACTAGGAACCATTGATTTAACAAAATGAAATGAATGAATAGCCACAAGATTAACTTAAAAGCTGATAAAGTTCTCAAAAGAACTATAAAAAAAGCAGTCACAAAGAGGTGTTTATATATCAAAGTTGTGTCTTTAGAATGGAAAATAGCAACTATTTATAGGTGTAAAGCTTGAACTAGGGCAAACAAAACATAGGTTTAAAGTCACCATCAATAAGATAATGAAGGTACATAATGGTTTCAGTTTTCTCTTCTCCAATAATAACGAAAAGTTTGTGATAGCTTTAGGTTGAATGTGGACATCCATTTGTCTACATGAATTGAATCGGTTGAATTCCAAGCTTAAATAGATGTCTTTATTCTTCTTTAATGGGCTGGTGATTAAGCATTGAAATCAGCAATTGAATGATCTCTTGAATTTCTGGAAAAGCATCTTGTGATTATTCCTGTATTGAATTTCCAGCCTGCACTATCTTCTATAATCTGGTCAAATCTTAAGCTCTCGATATTGGATCGAGGTGATTCAAAGTGCGTTGGAAATGTAAGAAATAGAGAAATAAGTTTGAAGAAGACTTCAAGACTCAGACCTGCCTGGATCCTATCCAAAATTGGTGAACAAGTTGACTGAGACTCCTTTAATTCCCTCCTTAAGTGTTGTTTTAATTCATGCTTTTACTCTCCCTTAAGTGGTGATAATGAAGGCTTTGATTGCGTGTCATCCTTGGTAAAAAGCTGATCAGCTTTATGGAGGATTAGGTAGCTCTTAAGTGGTGTTTAAGTGGCTCTTTAAGTGGTGTATTTAGGAGTTCTTGAATGACTTCTAACATTGCTGAAACCAACAACTTTTAAGTGGTGCAAATGTCCCTTGAATGTCTTGAAACCGATCAACCATCTTGGTGTCTTCAAGTGTCTTTAATTGGTGATAAACTCTCTCTTGAATGCTTTGTCAACCTTGAACAAAATGATCAGCCATTTGATCCAAATAATTCCCTAACCGAAATCAAATTAAACATCCATTAGATAACAACTTTTTTTATTAAAAACGAAAGTAAATGCTAACGGGTTTAAATGAGCTAGGTAAATGGCCGCAAAATGGCAGCCTTAAACCCCAACAAAATGGCCACAAAATAAGATTAAATCAAATTTTATGAATTAAAATATTTAGTTATGTGCTTTTAAACAAGATTATAATTAACCTCAATTTTAAAACTTTTTACTCTATTAAAATTCCAACAGGTCCACTGGAAAGCCCGTTTAGACATGCACGCCTTAAACCCCCAATAAAACGACCGAAAAATAAGATTAAATCAAATTTTATGAATTAAAATATTTAGTTATGGGATTTTAACATGATTATATAGCTTAACCTCATTTTTAGAACTTTTTACTCGGTTAAAATTTCAATGAGTCCACTATAAAAGCCCACTTAGACATGTTTGCCTTAAAACCAACAAAAAGACCACAAAATAAGATTAAACAAATTCTATGAGTTAAAAGATTTGATTATGGGCTTTTGAATATGATTATATAACTTAAACTCAATTTTAGAACTTTTTACTCGGTTAAAATTCTAACGAGTCTACTATAAACCCATTTAAACATGCACGCCAAAATGGCCTTAAAATAAGATTAAATTAAATTTTATGAATCAAATATTTATTTATGGGCTTTTGAACATGATTATACAACTTAACCTCAATTTTAGAACATTTTCCTCAGTTAAAATTCCAACGAGTCCACTATAAAGCCCATTTAGACGTGCACTACTTGAACCACAACAAAACAGCCGAAAAATAAGATTAAATCACATTTTATGACTTCAAATATTTATTTATGGGCTTTTCAGCATGATTATAGTTAATTTTGGGACTGAATTGAAAGAGTTTAAAGAAGAATAGGGATCTGGGTTGCGATTAGACCGAGGGGCAGTCTCAAAGCGAAAAATCACAAAGGACGGAGGTCCTTAGTGAGCAATTAGACCAGTTAAATAAAAATAAAACCCCATAAAACTCACCTATCTGATTAAACTTAACCCTTTTTCCCCATTTTTTTTAAAAAAACCTTTGATTAAACACTCCCCTCTCTCTCGCTTCGTTTCCAGAACGACCACCCAAACAAAACAAAACCTTGCCAGAAGGCCGCCGTGCAAGGCCAGTCTCAAGTGAGCCACGACCATATGGCCAGCTCGAGCCATCCTTGACCTCCACCTTCCGGCAAACCAAACTCCAAACTCCAAACAAAAACCAAAGAACGCCCTCCCCTTTGATTTTAAACCAAAAAGAAAAAAAACTAGACCTCTAATGTTTTGAAACAAAAAACTCCTTAAACGGCTCACCCTTTTAGGGCTTGTCGTCGGCTAGCAACGGCTTTTGAACTCAGGTAAACTCATTTTTTCTTCATTTTTGCTTTTCTTTTGTTTTTACATGCATGCACGAGAGGAAAGAAATGGAGAAAATGATTACCCTCGAAAACTCTTTGTTTTTTTTTCTTTTTGGGAAACTGATTGTTGTTGATATTACAAATTTTTTGGGGTCCTTTTACATATATCTCTGCTCTGACTTTTGTTTTGGTAGAATAATCATAGAAATACACGCTTTTTCGATTTTGTACTGACATGGTCTCTTTTTTGACGATTTTGGCAAGCCCGGTTTGGTGGGATTGTGAGGCACGAGCGTACGGTGGTAGCGGCAGAGGTGACCGTTTGGGGTGATAGAGGGAGGCAAAAAGTCCTTGTTGGAAAATTCGATCTCAGTTGTTGGATCAGATCTGATCCAACGGCTGAGATTTTTTGGTGGATGAACGGTTGAGATTTGATCTGGGCAAGTGACGTGGCAGCCTCTGATCTGGACACGTGGCAGATGGCATCTAAATGGTCAGCGTGTGTTCCTCACTCGTGCGTGGATGACGATTGGTCTGCGCGTGCATCACACCTACTGCCAACTGGAATGTCTTGATCGATCTGGAGCCGTTGGATCAAGATCTGATCCAACAGCCTAGATTGGGCTATGCAAGGAATAAAAGTAATTTAGGGTTTAGTTTAATCAAATGGGTTAGGGTTCTATTAGGGTTTGGCCGGTTGGGCCATGTAATAATAATAATAATTTTTTGGGCTTTTGTAATAATACATGGACTGGATATTTAATGATATTGGATATATATATATATATTTTGGATTTTATTTTAACTTAGCCCAATAATGATAATATTAATAATATTAATAATAATAACAATAATAATACCTTATACATATACATACACAGGACACAAGCACACACATATATACAACATACGGGCACACATGCAAACATTAATATATGTAACACATACTTAATTAATATAGTATAGAAACACGTGCATATATAATCATACACGTAATTGACATAAATATACATACATTACTCATACAAACAATAGACACATAAAAATGTAAACATACATATGACACACATATACCATGATAATTATAAATACGTACGTATACACAATACTTATGCTATCCATGCATTCACACACCACACGCATATATCACATATATATCAATAACATACACACATATATATGTAAACATGCAATAATAATATTAATTATTATATTAGTATGTCGCAATATTAACAAACACATATAAAAATGAGTGATTACAGTTGCCCCTCTTTGCATGTTCTTGTGGAACGGGAACAAAGCAAAGATCATAAGCACTCATTTTTATCCGACTTCTATTTTTGTAGCTTCAGAGTCACGTGTTCTTCTGGAACTTTTCGCCCTTCCTTAGCTGAATTTTTAGGCTCATAAGTTGATATGAACGTCAATGGCAAAGACCCAGAGAAGTACCCAGGTGGCCCCATTACTCGAGCAAGGGCCAAGGAGTTCCAAGCAGCCATGGAAAATATGTTTACATCAAGCTTGGGACGTGAGAAAGAAGAAATAATAAGGGAAGAACACTTTACTTTGCTTATGCATGAATTTGCATGAGTATTTAAAGTTTGCATAACATTCATTGCATTCAATAAACATGTTGTTCATTAAAGCATGCGTTGCATTTAAACATGTAGTTCATTTAGTTATACACTTCATTTAACTAAGTAGTTCATTGATTAAACTAGTTCATTCAAGATTATTAGTTCATTGAATAAAGTTAGTTCATTAATTAAACTAGTTCATTCATCAAACTAGCTCATTTATTAAACTAACTCTTAATTGTTTACATGCATGTTTTCAATTAAAGATTGAATAAAGTTTACCTTTGTGTCTAGGTGCATGAGGGAAGATGAACGGTTTTACGGATGTAAGAATATCAGCAGAATGTCTTCCAATTCTGGATGCGATACAGACGTGTTTGGATCCAGAAATCAATTGGACGTTATTCCTCCATCTCTTAGCTTTCCAATGCCTTTTGAATCACCTCAATCCGATATCGGGAGCTTGAGATACGAATGATTTATCAAGACAGTGCAGGCTGAAATTTTTATTACGGGAATTTTATGCATGGATGATTTGAATGAATTTGAGCCAAGGAAGAGTTCTTTCATCTTCTACCAAGAGACAAGCAATTGATGGCCATCTTAATTCAGCAAATTCAAGGCATTCAAGGTTGATGTTATCACCATTCAAGTGGGGGTTTCAAAATTCATTGAGGAGACATGAAATGAAGGCTGGATGAAACTCACCTTTTATGACATTCAAGTCATATTAATCAGCTTGGAAGATGAAGAGTTGCACTTAAGCTGGACAGCAAGGATGTCTACATTCATCCTTGTCCACATTCATCCCTTTCTCTTCATATGATAGCAAAACAAGGCAGCCCAAGAGTCCTTCTTAATTTGGACGAAAATATGACTAAATTCAACCTCAATTTGTCTAAACTAATCAGCTTTGAAGATGAGAGAAGAAAGGACAAAGCATTCATGTGTATTCAAGTGCATTAAGATGAGCATTCATCTTTCTTGTAACACCTTTTCATATTCTGCCTACTTCTACTATAAATAGGCATCTTTAGGATCATTGTAAGTCACTTTTGAATATATAAAACATCTTTGAAAGATTGTTTTCATTCTTGTTCTCTTGTGGAACTTTATCGGCTTCAAGTTAGTCTTGTAGTCTTCATCCATTTCCCTTTTGTTATAGCGTTGGTTCCTAGCTCATCTATAGCTAGTGGGTCACGTTCCATATCCTACCACTTCATTTCCACTTTATTATATTGCTGGTTCCTAACTCTTTATAGTTAGGGGTCACAATCCATCCTTTGAATTTCTTCATCTTAACGCCAACACCCCATCATCTTCACCTACATTTTCATCTTTTTTTTTTTTTTTCTTCCATAATCACAACTATCACTCTTCCTACACCCTTCTACATATCTTTCATCCCATTATTTCTATTTCTTATATTTATCTATTTCTACTTACATTGTTGTTTGAGTAATTTGAGAATACATTCAAAGCACTGCAGAGTTCTTACTAGAATCACGATCGGGCATTCACATATATGATTCAAAACTCATAGTCGAGATCATATCATTTGGTATCGAGCCTAGGCGATTGATTCAAAAGCGTATTATTTTTCTCTCTCCCGGGTTAGTAAAAAAAAATCAAAAAAAAAAAATCTTAAAGAGGGAGGGAGCAATCTATTCTTGTTTAAAAAAAATTACAATACATCATTTCTTATTGGTGAATTACAAATTCCTTTACCTATTCTTAGTAATTCTTTCTTTTTGAAGCCATTATCCTTTTATTATTCATCATTCTCCTACCAAGCTAGAATTGTTTCAGCCGAAGTCCACGAGACACTTGTAAGCCTTGAGGAAGTTCCCAAAAGGACTTGAAAATAAAGCACGAGTGGTAAAAGGCATGAGTGTGCATTAAGGGGAAAAGCCTAACCCGAGTGAAACACGAGTGTGAGTGCATTTTCTTTGGAGTGGAAAGGTGAGATTTTGTGTTAGTAAGGTTTAATTTCTTTTGTTTCTTTATCTAACATGTCACAAAGATCTGGTCATAGTGGTGAAGGAGTTCCCAATTTGCAAAATCAGGCTATGCTTCAAGCAATGGCCAAAATGATCCAAGAGCAATTGGAGCCCCTAATTGAACGAATAGACCAGCTTGAAATTTCACAAGCTAATCAGGGTAATGAGGAGTATCCTGAAGAAGTTGAAGTAGATGATGTGCAAGATCAAGTATCCCAACATAGCATGGTACAACAAGGCAGAGAGCTCGACCACGAGTAGACGATAATCTCAGCAACATCAAGATTACCATTCCTCCTTTTCAAGGAAGAACGGATCCTGAAACCTATCTTGCATGGGAAAAGAAGGTTGAGCACATTTTTGAGTGCCATAACTATTCAGAGCTTAAAAAGGTAAAACTCGCTGCCATTGAGTTTACGGATTATGCACAATATGGTGGGATCAATTGACATCAAGTAGGAGACGCAATGGAGAACATCCTATCACTACATGGGATGAAATGAAAGCGGTGATGCGAAGGCGATTCATTCCAACCCACTACCATCGAGAGTTATTCAACCGTCTTCAAAATCTTTCACAAGGTAACCGAAGTGTTGAAGATTACTACAAAGAGATGGAGGTGTCCATGATTCGAGCCAACATCGACGAGGATCGAGAAGCCACAATGGCAAGATTCCTAGCGGGACTAAATCCGGACATTGCGAACGTGGTCGAGTTGCAACATTATGTGGAGATGGAAGACATGGTGCATATGGCCATGAAAGTGGAAAAACAGCTCAAAAGAAAGGGTGCCACACGATCTTATGGGAGTTCAACATCAAAATGGGGGCAAAGTTCATACAAGAAGACTCCTCCAATACCGTCCCACGAAAAAGGAGGACCACCGAAAGGAAGTAAGCCCATTTCCGAAACCAGCAAGGGTAAGACTACCGCTACTCCAAATCGTTCCGTGACATACAATGTTTTAAGTGTTTGGGGCGTGGACACATTGCAAGCCAATGTCCGAACCGCAACACCATGCTTCTTCGAGATGATGGAGAAGTTGAATCGGAACAAGAAGAGGATGAGAATGAAGATGTTGCCATCGAAGAAGAAGAATTAGAGTATGGCGTGGAAGGAGAGGTTCTTGTTGTCAAAAGAAGCCTAAACGTACAATCCGTTGGAGGAAATGAACAACGAGAAAATATCTTCCATACTCGTTGCCATGTTGGAGGAAAGGTATGCTTTGTTATTATTGATGGTGGTAGTTGCACTAATGTTGCTAGTACCTTAATGGTAGATACACTTGGCTTGGCAACAACAAAGCATCCACAACCTTATAAGCTACAATGGCTCAACGATGGAGGAGAACTCAAGGTGACCAAACAAGTTCGAATTGTTTTCTCTATTGGGAAGTACAAAGACGAGGTATTATGCGATGTCGTTCCAATGCACGCAAGCCATTTATTACTTGGAAGGCCTTGGCAATTTGATAGGCGAGTGATCCATGACGGGTATACCAACCGGTATACGTTCACCCATGAAACAAAGAAGATCACTTTAGCCCCACTTTCTCCAAAACAAATACATGAAGACCAAATTTTATTGAGAGGAAAAATTGAAAAAGCCAAAAGAGAGAGACCAAAATGGAGGTAAAAGCAAAGGAGTGTGATCAAAATGAGGGAAGGAAAATCAGCATTCTTCTAAAAAGAGAGAGTTGAAAAAGAGTTTAATGACAGCAAAGGAAGCACTTGTGCTCATGTACAAGGAAAATTTCTTGAATACTAACTACCTTGATCAAAATTTGCCTGCTTTTGTTGTGTCTTTATTGCAGGAGTTTGATGACCTATTTCCGGAGGAAATACCAAGTGGGCTGCCACCTATTCGTGGCATAGAACATCAAATAGACTTTGTTCCCGGAGCCGTCATTCCAAACCGACCAGCGTGCCAATCAAGCAACCCGAAGAAACTAAGGAGTTGCAAAGGCAAGTATCTGAGTTGATGTCAAAAGGCTACGTGAGGGAAAGCCTTAGCCCATGTGTGCCGTGCGGTTCTACTTGTGCCAAAGAAGGATGGAACTTGGCGCATGTGTGTGGACTGCCGAGCGGTAAACAAAATTACGGTAAAGTATCGTCACCCTATTCCTCGCTTAGATGACATGTTAGATGAGCTTAGTGGTTCTAACCTCTTTTCCAAGATTGATCTTAAAAGTGGTTACCACCAAATACGAATGCGGGAAGGTGATGAGTGGAAAACAGCATTCAAAACTAAGCAAGGCCTTTATGAGTGGTTGGTTATGCCTTTTGGCTTAACTAATGCTCCAAGCACGTTTATGAGGTTAATGAATCATGTTCTTAGGCCATTCTTGGGTAAGTTTTGTGTGGTTTACTTTGATGACATTCTAATCTATAGTAAAACCATGGAAGAACATGTTCAACATTTAAGGTCAGTTTTGCTAGTTTTGAGGAAGGAAAAACTGTTTGCTAACTTACAAAAATGTACATTTTTCTTAACGATGGGTTGTTTTCCTAGGTTTCGTTGTGAGTTCTGAAGGCTTGGAGGTGGACAAAGAGAAGGTTAAAGCCATTGAAGAGTGGCCACGACCAGCAAGCATTTCTCAAGTTAGGAGCTTCCATGGACTTGCAAGTTTTTATCGAAGATTCGTCCCCAACTTCAGCACCATAGCCGCCCCACTAACAAGTGTTATTAAGAAGAATTCTAAATTCTTTTGGGGGGAAGATCAAGAGAAGTCCTTTAATAGCATTAAAGATTGTTTAATACATGCCCCTTTACTTGCTCTACTTGATTTTAATCTAACTTTTGAAATTGAATGTGATGCATCAGGTGTAGGAATTGGAGCAGTTTTGTCTCAAGGTGGACGTCCTATAGCCTATTTCGGTGAAAAATTAAGTGGAGCTACGCTTAATTACCCTACCTATGACAAGGAGATGTATGCTCTTGTGAGGGCAATGGAAACATGGCAACATTACCTTTGGCCTAAGGAGTTCATCATTCACACTGATCATGAGGCATTGAAACATATCCGGGGCAGCATAAACTCAACAAAAGGCATGCCAAATGGGTGGAGTTTCTTGAAACTTTCCCATATGTTATCAAGTACAAGAAAGGTAAGGAGAATATAGTTGCCGATGCATTGTCACGGAGGTATATTCTTTTAAACACTTTGGAATCTAAGTTATTGGGTTTTGTTTTTATTAAAGACTTATATGTCTCGACTCTGATTTTGGAGAGATTTACAAAACTTGTGAGAAAGGGTCAATTGAAAAATACTATAAGCATGATGGTTTCCTATTTAAGGAAGGAAGACTATGCATCCCTCAAGGTTCCATGCGTGAATTGCTAACTAAGGAAGCTCATGGAGGAGGATTAATGGGACATTTTGGGATAGCAAAGACTTTGGCTATACTTCAAGAGCACCTATATTGGCCTAAAATGAAACGAGATGTGGAGAGGTTGTGTGAGCGATGCATCACTTGCAGGAAGGCCAAATCTAAAGTCATGCCACATGGACTTTACACACCACTACCCATACCGGAAGCACCATGGATGGATATTTCAATGGATTTTGTGCTAGGGCTTCCACGTACCAAGAATAACAAAGATTCCATCTTTGTAGTTGTGATAGATTCTCCAAAATGGCTCATTTCATTCCTCTGTAACAAAACTAATGATGCCTCACATATTGCTACTTTGTTTTTCAGGGAAATCTTAAGGTTACATGGCATACCAAGAACTATTGTGTCTGATCGGGATGTGAAGTTCTTAAGTCACTTTTGGAGAGCCCTATGGAGTAAGATTGGTACTAAGTTACTATTCTCCACCACTTGCCACCCTCAAACGGATGGCCAAACTGAAGTGGTGAACCGAGTACTTTCTATGTTACTTGATCCATCATTAGGAAGAATTTGAAAACATGGGAGGAGAGTTTACCACATGTGGAGTTTGCATACAACCGTTCGATCCATAGTACTACAGGGCGCACGCCTTTTGAAGTGGTGTATGGATTCAATCCATTAACACCGATAGACTTGTTACCATTACCCGCTGATCAAATTGTGAATAAAGATGGACTTAATAAAGCTGAATTTGTTAAGAAGCTTCATCAACAAGTGGGAGAACATTGGAAAACGAACCAAGCAATATGAGCGCAAGCAAATAAGGGTCGTAAGCGAATTTCCTTTGAGCAGGGATTGGGTGTGGCTGCACATGAGGAAAGAAAGGTTCCCGGCTCAACGAAAGTCCAAATTAATGCCTCGGGAGATGGACCATTCCAAATAGTCAAGAAGATCAATGACAATGCCTATCAATTAGATCTTCCGGTGAGTTTAATGTTAGTGCAACCTTCAATGTTGCTGACCTATCTCCTTATGATGTAGATGACGATTTGGGGACAAATCGCCTTAAAGAGGGAGGGACTAATATGAACGCCAATGGCAAAGACCCAGAGAAGTACCCGGTGGCCCCATTACTCGAGCAAGGGCCAAGGAGTTCCAAGCAGACCATGGAAAATATGTTTACATCAAGCTTGGGACGTGAGAAAGAAGAAATAATAAGGGAGGAACACTTTACTTTGCTTATGCATGAATTTGCATGAGTATTTAAAGTTTGCATAACATTCATTGCATTCAATAAACATGTTGTTCATTAAAGCATGCGTTGCATTTAAACATGTAGTTCATTTAGTTATACACTTCATTTAACTAAGTAGTTCATTGATTAAACTAGTTCATTCAAGATTATTAGTTCATTGAATAAAGTTAGTTCATTAATTAAACTAGTTCATTCATCAAACTAGCTCATTTATTAAACTAACTCTTAATTGTTTACATGCATGTTTTCAATTAAAGATTGAATAAAGTTTACCTTTGTGTCTAGGTGCATGAGGGAAGATGAACGGTTTTACGGATGCAAGAATATCAGCAGAATGTCTTCCAATTCTGGATGCGATACAGACGTGTTTGGATCCAGAAATCAATTGGACGTTATTCCTCCATCTCTTAGCTTTCCAATGCCTTTTGAATCACCTCAATCCGATATCGGGAGCTTGAGATACGAATGATTTTATCAAGACAGTGCAGGCTGAAATTTTTATTACGGGAATTTTATGCATGGATGATTTGAATGAATTTGAGCCAAGGAAGAGTTCTTTCATCTTCTACCAAGAGACAAGCAATTGATGGCCATCTTAATTCAGCAAATTCAAGGCATTCAAGGTTGATGTTATCACCATTCAAGTGGGGGTTTCAAAATTCATTGAGGAGACATGAAATGAAGGCTGGATGAAACTCACCTTTTATGACATTCAAGTCATATTAATCAGCTTGGAAGATGAAGAGTTGCACTTAAGCTGGACAGCAAGGATGTCTACATTCATCCTTGTCCACATTCATCCCCTTTCTCTTCATATGATAGCAAAACAAGGCAGCCCAAGAGTCCTTCTTAATTTGGACGAAAATATGACTAAATTCAACCTCAATTTGTCTAAACTAATCAGCTTTGAAGATGAGAAGAAAGGACAAAGCATTCATGTGTATTCAAGTGCATTAAGATGAGCATTCATCTTTCTTGTAACACCTTTTCATATTCTGCCTACTTCTACTATAAATAGGCATCTTTAGGATCATTGTAAGTCACTTTTGAATATATAAAACATCTTTGAAAGATTGCTTTCATTCTTGTTCTCTTGTGGAACTTTATCGGCTTCAAGTTAGTCTTGTAGTCTTCATCCATTTCCTTTTTTGTTATAGCGTTGGTTCCTAGCTCATCTATAGCTAGTGGGTCACGTTCCATATCCTACCACTTCATTTCCACTTTATTATATTGCTGGTTCCTAACTCTTTATAGTTAGGGGGTCACAATCCATCCTTTGAATTTCTTCATCTTAACGCCAACACCCCATCATCTTCACCTACATTTTCATCTTTTATTTTTTTTTCTTCCATAATCACAACTATCACTCTTCCTACACCCCTTCTACATATCTTTCATCCCATTATTTCTATTTCTTATTTATCTATTTCTACTTACATTGTTGTTTGAGTAATTTCAGAATACATTCAAAGCACTGCAGAGTTCTTACTAGAATCACGATCGGGCATTCACATATATGATTCAAAACTCATAGTCGAGATCATATCATAAGTACTTCCTATAGAACTTCTTCACCTTCTGATCTTAGAGCTATAGGTCCTTCCTATATAGGACCTTTCGCTTTCTCAGGCGGATCTTTCGGACTAAAAATTCTTCCTATATAGAACTTTTTACCTTGAAATCCTGGAGTTAGGGATCTTTCTATATAAAACATTTTGCTCTGAAGCCTTGAGTTATGAGTCCCTCCTATATAGAACTTTTCATTCTGAGACGGTGAAGCTTGGAGTCCTTCCTATATAGAACTCATCGCCTTCAACGTGGCGAGTTTTTTCCTATATAAAACCTTTTGCATCAAAGATGGATTCTTCCGATTGGGAGTTCTTCCTATATAGAATTGTTGGCCTGTAAACCCTAGAATCGCAAGTCCTTTCTATATAAAATTTTCAACTTCTGAAATCTCAGAGTTACGGGTTCTTCCTATACGGAACCTTTCACTGCGAGGGCTCAAAAATATAGGCCCTTCCTATATAGAGCCTTTATCTTTGAATTTTGGATTCACGCCAAACTGGCTATTGATGTTTTTGGACTCACACTACTAAGGCTGTTGAAATCTTTCTTCAAATTTGGGGATTCACGCTGAAAATGGCTACCGAACTTTTTGGACTCACACTACTAAGGCTATCGAAATCTTTCTTCAAATTTAGGGATTCACGCTAAAATGGCTACCAAACGTTTTGGACTCACGCTACTAAGGTTGCTGAAATCTTTCTTCAAATTAATCCACCTCTTCAATGCAAAGTCGCTGATCAAAATTCAATGGCAATCTGTAAGTACCTATTTAAAATAGCCAAAATGTTATGACAAATGAGTTAGCATGCTCTTAATCCTAGGGATGCCTAACTATACGTGATGCATGAACGTCAATATTCTGATATGCCTGCTTTCGCAGCCAGTTAACCTCGAATCTCCGCTTATTTTCTTTTCTTTTTATTCTTCTGGTGGCGGGACCCCATCTCCCTGTTGGGTTCAACCATTTTGGCCTTTCTTTTCGAAGTTTCTAGTTCTAAATTCTAAAGTGCCCTTTCGAGTTTTCTCTTTAGAGTTTTTTAGGCACCCTTATGGTTTTCCACCTAGGAGATCTCTATTGTCGTCTTAAATATTTTCTCAGACAAGTATGAATGGTGCATAACATTGGTTATCTTATTCTGACGTTCAAAGTCTTCACCTCGTCCTGCTTCGACATACACTATGTAGAAAGCTTGAGATCAAAGTTAATTATGTCTTCTAGTCACCTGCACTCTCAAGGTTAGATCATAGTAATGCTTAGAAATCTTTTGTTTATCATAAGTCTATGTTAACATGTTTACCTGATGCTTATGAAAATAATGGGAAGACAAGGAAAGGAAGGCACAAAAACATGATCTTATTGACATTAATGAATTGGAACAGTTTTAGACAAGTCATGGCAAACATGAGAAAAAAGGAAAGTAGAACATGAAATGCAAAATCCCAAATATCCACCGTATGAATGGTGCGTGACCCTATCAACCAAAGTAGAATCTTTGCCTGGAGCTCCTTCTTCTGGTACCCGTTGGGATAGTTCTACTTGCCGGAGGCCCGATCTCAAAATTTATCTAAGCTACCCTTAAAGGGTTTTCAACTTAGATATTTCCTTTGCTTCAAGATGCCCTTTTTTCGGGTTTTTGCCTCGAGCTCTCCCTTTTTTAAACCTAAGGTGCCCCTTTGGGTTGTTGCCTCATTTTTTCATTTTTTGAACATAATACTTCTTAACCGAATTGGAATTCACGTGATTTTTCAATTCTTCTCCGTCCATTTTAGTTAAAATCAACGCCACTCCCAAAAAGTCCTTCTTGACGACATATGGCCCGCATCATTCGTTTTTTGGTACATTTGACCATGGCAGATAGCCTTCAACCTCTTTTCCTCAATGAGATTTAACTGGTTAAGCCTGGTTTGCACCCATTCTGCTTCATCCAGTTTTACTTCATTCAAAACTCGGAGTGACAGAATCTCAACCTCAATGTGTAGTACCGCCTCTGTGCCATACACTAGAGAATAGGGTGTTGCCCCTGTTGATGTACGAATGGATGTTCGGTAGGTGAACAGAGCAATGGCAGCTTCTCATGCCAATCTTTGTAGGTGTCTGTCGTCTTCACAATTATTTTCTTTATGATCTTGTTTGCCGCTTCTACTGCCCTATTAATCTTAGGATGGTAGGTTGTGGAATTATGGTGTGTTATTTTAATCTGGTTGCACACCTCAATCATCAATTTGTTATTCAGGTTAGAAGCGTTGTCGGTGATAATTCTTTCTGGCAACCTATATCGGCAAATGATCTCCTTCAGAAACTTGCACACCATTGTCCTTGTGATATTGGCATAAGATGTTGCCTCCACCCATTTAGTGAAGTAATCAATGGCAACCAAAATAAAACGGTGCCCGTTGGAAGCCTTCAGATAAATCTGTCTAATGACATCCATGCCCCCATGCTGCGAACGGCCATGGTGAGTTCATAGTGTGTAAAGGTAGAGGAGGAGCATGGATCTTGTCGGCATATATTTGGCACTTATGACATTTCTTGGCAAATTGATGCAATCTCCTTCCGTAGTCGACCAGAAATAGACGAACCTCATGATTTTTTGGGCTATTGACAGACCATTAGCGTGTGTTCCACACAAACCATCATGCACTTCTGCAAAAATTTCTTTCACCTCCTGGGTATCTACACATCTCAACAGCGTTTGATCATGGCTTCTTTTGTACAGGATCTCCCCGTCCAAAACATATCATGTTGCTATCATTCTGAGTGTTTTTCAATCATTTTCATTTACCCCTTCGGGATACGTTTGAAACTTGATATACTATAAGATATCGTAATACAAGGGTTGCCATCTATTTCTTCTTGCACATTATAACAGTGAGCTTGCCTCTTAAAAGTATACATCTCAATTGGCTTTATTCTTGCTTTCGTGTTTGCTTTAAACATGGAGGCCAGGGTTGCCAAGGCGTTGCCATCTGGTTGTCCTCTCTAAGAAGGTATGTGAAACTGACCCTTTCAAATTCTTTGATGAGCTCTTGGATCAACTCGTAGTATTTGACTAGCTTCGGATCCCTAGTTTCCTATTCTCCTCATAACTAATAGATCACTGAGGACAAATCTCTGAATACTCGAAGTTCTTTGATCTTCCTTTCAATGGCTGCTTTCAGTCCTATGACACAGGCTTCATACTCAACCATGTTGTTTGTGCAAAAGAAATCTAATCTACTGCTGAAGGGGTAGTAGACATCTTCCAGAGAAATTAGTACGGCCCCTATTCTATGGCCCAGGGCATTGGAGGCTCCATCAAAGTAAAGTTTCCATGAGCCATCATCTGAAACGTCTTCCCCAGTTGTAATGCACATCAAGTCCTCATCTGGAAATTGAAGTTCAATGATTCATAATCATCTGAAGCACGGTTAGCTAGGAAATCTGCTATAGCACTTCCTTTCACAGCTTTCTGGCTCACATATACAATGTCAAACTCGAATAGCAACATCTGCAAGCAGGCCATCCTCCCCGTTAATATCGGTGCTTCCATCAGAAACTTCAAGGGTTCCAATTTAGATATCAACCAGGTGGTGTGATATAACATTTATTGTCTAAGCCTTTTGGTGGTCCAAACCAAAGCACAACATAGCTTATGAATTGGTGGGTATCGTGCTTCGCAATCAGTGAACTTCTTGCTTAGGTAGTAGATGACTATTTCCTTCTTCCTAGACTCATCATGCTGCCCCAACATGCAACCCATCGAGTTTTGAAAAACTGTCAAGTAAAGGATCAAAGGCCTGCTTGGTATTCGGTGTGACTAAAATCGGAGCATTCGTCAAGTACTTCTTAATCTTCTCTAGAGCCTCTTGACATTCTTTATCCCAGACCTCTGGTTATTCTTTCTGAGTAGTCTGAAGACAGGGTCACACTTATCTATTAATTGAGAGATGAAACGGGAAATATAGTTTAACCTTCTTAGAAAACCTCGAACTTCTTTTTGAGTTTTAGGCGGTGTGAGGTCCTGGATAGCCTTTACTTTTTCTGGATCGATCTCAATCCCCTTCTTGCTCACTACAAACCCCAAGAGTTTTCCAGATGTGACCGCAAAGGTGCATTTAGCCAGGTTGAGCTTTAGCTGGTATTTTCGTAGTCTTTGGAATAGCTTTCTCAGGTTTTGAAGGTGCTCTTCCTCGGTTCAAGATTTAGCAATCATATCATCCACGTATACTTCTATCTCTTTGTGCATCATATCGTGGAAAAGAGTCACTATTACTCTTTGATAAGTCGCCCCTGCATTCTTGAGTCCGAAAGCATTACCTTGTAACAAAACGTGCCCTACATAGTTACAAATGTGGTCTTCTCCATGTCTTCTGGGTCCATCTTTATCTGGTTGTATCCTGAGAAACCATCCATGAATCAGAACCATGAGTGTCCCGCGGTATTGTCAACCAATGTGTCAATATGTGGCAGAGGGAAATTGTCTCTAGGGCTTGCTTGATTGAGATCCTTGTAATCCACACACATACGGACCTTCCCATTTTTCTTTGGCACTGGTACGATGTTTGCAACCCATTTAGGGTATTTGGCGACTTCTAGAAAGCCAGCATCAAACTATTTATTATCTCTTCTCTAATTTTTAACAGCATGTCAGTCCTCATATTTCTGAGCTTTTGTTGGATTGGTTTGCATTCTTGCCTCCTTGGCAGCTTGTGCACCACTATGTTTGTATTCAACCCCGGCATATCTTGATAAGTCCAAGCAAAGGCGTCCTTGAACTCATGGAGCAAAGCTAAGAGTTCATGCTTGGTTTCTGAGGAAAATGTAGTCCTGATTTTCACTTCTTTTATCTCCTCATCAGTTCCCAAGTTCACAATTTCAGTTTCTTCTTGGTGGGGCATGATTTGCCTTTCTTCGTTGGCCATCATCTTTACCAACTCCCCAGGGACCTCGTATTCTGCTTTGTCGTCCCTCTCTTCAATTTCTACCGAGATCTCAGGGTGTTTAAAATCTACCTCAGGATTGGATTCAAAATCATTCATACATTTAATTATGGGGACCCTGCATGAAATGAGAACGAATGTATTGGGAAGAGAATGATTTTAAATGAAGTGAATGAATATGAACAAGAAATGAATGAATGGAGTAAATGAAATGTTTTCCATTTGAGAAAATGAGGAAGATATTCTTTCATTGCAAACAAAAAAGTTAACATAGGTGCCCTATACAAAATATCCCCATTGCCTATGGGAAAACAAAAGGATTAATTCGGAGCATTGCTCTGATCTGGCCCTAAAGACTACAAGTAGATCAATGTAGCTCCAGTTATCGAGTGTTTCCCTGGGACAGCAAGGGCGGATGTTGGTCAACACATTGCTGCCATTGTCATCTTCAGCTATCATGTTGATGGACATACCTTCAAGAGATGCTCTGAACATCTCATTCTGGTTAAGTGTGTCATTTTCTCGAATTGCTTCCTCTACTTTTTGTCATGTACGGTCGATTCCTCCAAAGACAAAATTTTCCTTTACATGGGGGAGAGATATCTATCTCTATGGAATGTCTTCTCCCTTGAGTCTAGCCCTCCTTTGTTCTTCTTTTCTCCTATACTACTCTCTCCTTTGCTGAACACTTGGTTCATAGCCAAGCCCAAAATGATATTTCTTATTGATGACGTTCCTGGGTCGTAGGCTTCCTTGTAATCTCCTTCCCAGCCTCTTCTTGCTTTGGCTCCTTGGCCCAAAGTTTCAGAAACAGCCATCTTGGTGCAGTTAGATAACCTGGGGCAAGGGATCCGATTACCTTCAGCAGCAAATGTAGCATTTACAAGCTCTAATGCTCGGAAAGAACATTCTGTAGCATCTTCCTCGTGCTGGATGTAGGGGGCATCTGATGTTACCGAAGCGATGATCTCTTGCTTAGCCTCTACAGTGACCAATTTGCATTCGATCACAAATTTCAATTTCTGATAGAGCGATGAGGGGACAGCTCCTGCAGAGTGGATCCATGGCCTTCCCAATAAGCAACTGTAGGTTGGCTTTATGTCCATCACCACGAAGTTGATTGTGTACTCTATCGGCCTGATCAACAAAGGTAACTCAATTTTCCAAGTGTTCCCCTTTGAGTACCGTCAAATGCTCTCACAGAGTTATGGCAGGGTTTTATGTGGGAATTATCTACCGGTAGCTTTTGTAGAATCACCATCGATAGTACATTTAATGCTGACCCGTTATCAATTAGCACTCCTGGAAACACATACTCGTTACAATGGGTCGTGATGTTGAGAGCTTTGGTGGACCTCATACCTCCCTCCGAGATCTTGTCATCGCTAAATGTGATGTGGTTGTATGCGGTGATATGCCCCACTATTCTATCCAATTTAGACACAGAAATGTCACCGGGTAAAAATGTTTGATTCAGCACCTTTAACAATGCCTCACGATGCTTTTCATAACTCAAAAGCAGTTCCAACATCGTAATCTTTGCTGGTTGCTTTCGCGGCTGCTCTACTACATTGTACTCACTGTGCCTCAAGAACTTCATAAATTCTTGTGCCTGAGTCTCATTTACTGGCTCATTAATCTTTGGAGGGGGCTCCTCTCTAAATATTTGTGCAGGACCAGCTGATTTACCTTCTCCCTTATCCTTTGTAGCTTCGGCCAATTTCAAGGCTTCTAAAGAGTAGCACCTACCACTCCTCGTAAAGTGGCCTATGTCATTGACAGTTTCATCAGTCTTCATCTGTTCATCTTTCTGTGTTCATCTGTTCATCTTTTTGTGTTGGCTCTTTTTCTACCATTTGTTCTTTTTCTTCATCGGCCTTCGATTTGTCTAGTATAGTCCGTTGGAGGTATAATTCTAAAGGGTTCACCGCATGTCTTTGAATGGGAACGGGGCTGGTGCTGAGATGATGATTTTGGGAGCCACCTTTACAGCTTCTCCTTGGGACGAACTTGCTTCCTCTGATCTGCAAGAAATGACAAAGGGCCTATGCGCCACCTTTACAGCTTCTCCTTAGGACGAACTTGCTTCCTCTGATCTGCAAGAAATGACAAAGGGTCTATCTATTCCATACTTGATGTTGGGACTATCTGACGCACATACATCTAACCCATTCCTTCCTGCAGCATCCTCAAAGAACTCTATCTTTTTACTGTCCATCAACTATTGAATTAATCTCCTGAATTCTTCATATTGTTGGATGTCGTGTCCTCCATCTTGGTGGAACTTGCAATAAGTTGTACACCCCTTCTGCACCACTACCATGCCCATATCGATCAAGCGGGCCATGCAAAATTGTTGTAAAACCCACCGTAAGGGAGACTTAATTGCTGATACATCCTCTTTAGCCTTTTTGGCAGAGTACTCCTCAATAGCGTTCACTCCGCGGTTCCTGTGATTAGGTAATGGATTAGTGGCGATGTTCAGTTCCTCGAACTTTAATACCCTAGAATTAATCAGACTCTGTACGAGTTTCTTGAATGCGAAGCAATTTTCTGTGGGGTGACCAGGGGCACCACCATGATAATCGCAATGTGCGTTAGGATTATACCATGACGAAAATGGAGGCTTGAATGGAGTAAAATTGTACGGGCGAACCAAATCAGCTTTGTGCAACTGAGAATAAAGCTCAGAGTACGAAACTGGAAATGGAGTAAAGGCTACTTTCTCCTTTTCCTTTCTTGGAGCTCTCTCTTCTCTTTGGTTCTGAGCCTTCCCTGTTTATGCTTGCGACTGAAAGATCGTAAAGTTCTTTGGGGCATTGTAAGTGCTCGTAGTATTTACCTCATTCTCTCTCTCTTCTTGTTGTACTTTCGTGAGTTATCCCCACTGTCAATCCTGCCACTCTTAATCGCCAATTCAAGAGATTCCCCAGTCCTGATCAAATCGGTAAAACTCTGAGTTGTATTATTGATGAGGCAATTGAATAGTGTTCCCTTTAGAGTATTCACAAACATGGGCGTAATCTCATGCTCGGGAATTGGTGGCTAGATCTAAGCGGCCACCTCTCGCTACCTTTGGGCGTATTGTCATAGACTCTCGTTAGACTTCTGTCCCATATTTTCTAACATGATCCTGCTATGGGTCATATCTATCACATGTTTGTACTGCTCAATGAACGCCTTCGAAAGGTCCTTCCAGAACTTGATATTTACCCGGCTTAATTGGGTATACCACCGGAGTGCTGCCCCAGTCAGACTATCCTGGAAACAATAGATTAAAAGCTTTTCATCCTTGATGAAGGCTGCCTTTTTTCGGCAATACATGGTCACATGCGCTGAAGGACATGAAGTTCCATCATACTTGTCGAACTCTGGGGTTTTGAATTTTGGTGGTAAAACGAGGTCAGATACTAGGATGAGATCGCTGGCTTTATTCCCTGGTTCATATGTGGTTTTTAGTGCTCTAAACTTTTCCTCTATGAGACGGAATCTTTCCTCCCATTTCTTTTCCACTTATGTTCTAATTTTCTCGACCAAGCTCAGATCTGGCATTTCTTTGTAGAATGCCTCTGCATCAATGGGTTGGCTTTTAGATGCCCCTGCCTGAAGACTAGCAGATATCCCGACAAGGTCAATTTATACTCTTTTTTGTCGGACTTGGCGTCGTTGGTTGAACCTTGTTGTGAGATGTGATACCTTTTGGCTCCTGGGCGACTTTGTTTGTAACCTTTTCTTTCCCAAGGCTTTTTGCCAGCAATGTAGTTATGTCGAACAATGTCGCAGCTTGTGATTGGGCGATCTGCTCACTGAGGCTCCACATTTGGCTTCATCAGAACGTGCTTCCAAATCTTTATGCCCATTTTCCAAACTGACTATTTAGTCCTCCATCAATTTGCTTTGGAACCGAGTAAAGTATGGATGCGGAATGGTTGCAGCTTCTCTTTTAGTTTCACTGCCACAATATTTTCACTATTAATATTATTGCAAAGAAAAATAAATGCATGTATAATGATGCAAATACGATGATGCGATGCAAGAATGTATGCAAATAAAGGTACTGATTCTGCTGGTAATCACCCTTTTGAACTACTTTCATAGGAATTAAAGGGTCCATATTACAAAATATTAAAGTAGAGTTCTCCACATAAGCCCTAGCTCTATCTCCTAACTTCTCGATAGCCCTGAGCAACTTGATGAACCTTGGCGCTTCTTCCATGTCAGAAGTTATGAAAGGTCAGAGAGCTTCAGCTTCTGTAGCTAAGTCTGTCACATGTCCCGCAACTCGTCGTATCTCCACCATCAGGGTCATATAGTACTGATCTCTGTCATGAATCATTTGGGAGGCATCACGAAGTCCTCGCCACCAATAATTTGTCTCCACCTGATGTAGCTTCTTCAAATACCCAAATTCTTCCCCTGTAGTCCTAAACGGTTGCCTCGAGTGACTCGATCCGGGCCCGTAACATACCAATTTCACGCTCCCATTCTTATAGTTCAATAAAGCCATTCCTCTGACGATAAGTCTGCAAGGACTGCTCCAACTCTGTTAGTCTCCCCTCTAACTCAGCGTTCTAATCTTGGCTCTAATTTAGGCTTTGGACAGTGTCATTGTACAAGTTTCGCATCTCTAGTAGCCAATTCCTGCTCCTCGTGGATTTCCTCTTCCAAACGGCAGTGTTCTCTCTTTCGTAGATGATTGCTTGCTTGCCTTTATCTATCTTTTGCCTAGTTCTTTCTTTTTCTTGGTTATGGCATCCTTGAAAGACCTTCTTTCGCTCTCGATGGCTAATTTACAACTTTCTATCTCCTTCTCGATTGCTCGTTTGCCTTTCTCTCATTCTTCTTCAACTAAACACATATTGTTCATCATTTCCTTCTCCACGGCTAGGAACTGGCTTCAGCTGGCATTTTACACCTTTTCTTGGAGCTGAAGAGTATCTTTCTGATAAAGAGCATTCTTCTCACTCAGATATGCATTTAGCTTCTTCAACTGCCTAATGGTTCCATCTCGTTCGTCGACATTTAAACTTGCCTTGTAGAGTTCATCCATATTCTGAGTCTGTAAAGCCTCTATCTTCTTCTTAACCTCCTTGAGTTCATTTCGCAGAATGTCAGCCTCGGACGGTACTATCCTCATATGCTCCTCAAGTGACATGGTTGGTCCTTGGTCGGGTTCTAGAAGCTTGTCAATAATCCCCATGTGCCTCCAAAGATCATAATTCGGGGTGATCATGGGCTCGGTATCTCCTTCTACCATGATCCGATAACAGTGATCCCAAGCTCTCATGATGGTCTAAACCTTCGTCCTAAACTCGCCCTTGAAAGGAAACTCACTTCGACTTAGACCAGCGGTGACATGAATGAACTGTCGCGATCCAAATTGTCAGGACACCAAAAGCGGAGCACAAGCAATCCCACCATATAGCCCTAACATCATTAGCCAGTCATAATCGCCGTAGCTGTATAAGAAGTAACTAACCCTACCGAGCCATAGAACTCTCCACACTATGCCTTCGTCTTGAATGTTCCTAAAGATTCGGGTCCATTTTTTCCTGTTCAAGTCTTCTCGCCATTCCTTCGCTAAGTACTCATGTAAAGGTGAAAAGTCTCAAAATGATATTCCTGGTAAAACCCTTGTTGGTGTCTTCCACATATGGCTCTGGATCCAAACTTGTAGTAACTGCGCACAGCCTCTGAAACATCCCTCTTCATGCTTCCGGCTTGCATTTAAAGAAATGAAAGTTTCATTCAAGATAGCCGGTGCTGGATTCACCTTCCGCTTCATACGCTCAAATAGGTCTAGGATGGCTACATCGATGTTTCCAAGAACCCTCGAAAAGATGACCAAACCATATAATCTTAAGGCAAATAGGTCCATCTTCTTTACCTCATCTAGGTGCATTGGTATGATGTTTCGGATACTCTCCCAAGCAAAGGCTAGGCTATCTCCTCAATTTTGGATCAGGCCATTAATCCAATCGTCACTCATCCCGACAAAGGTTTTGAGCTCTTCTTTACCTCATCTGGGTGCGCTGGTAATTCTGGTTCCTTGACGGCTTCACATAGATCCAATCATTCTGGACATTCTTCTGATTAAGTAGGGCCGTGTATATTCCTTTACTGTAGGCATCATATCTTGTCCATTGAAAGTGAAGCAGCAAAAAGCGGGAATCTAGAATTGGAAGATGGCTCGGAGTAAAGGCTGGCTCAAGCATACATTAACTGACTATGTCACCGTAACTATCACATAATAAGTCTTGTAGTCTTCGATCCCATCCTTCCCAAATCCTTTTAAGTTCCAATAGGTCATTCTGTTGGAGGCTCACGTAAGTATACACTGACACTATGCGCTTGCTCGGCAAACTGTTACCTTGGGTCCTCTAATTGACTTCTAACCAATGTCTGACGGCTGAGTTGAGTTCGTCCTTCTTAAGATACCTTTTTTCCATGATGAAAGATTTTCTGATCAGGCAAACCACTTGATCCAGTACCTTTATGTAATGCAAATGCAATGATATATGCAAAAAGCAAAGCAAAAAGAAAACGAGTCAGTATCGGATAAAATAAATAAATACATAAACAAAAAGGGCAAATTAAATAAGGTAAACACAAAAACAACCCTATTTACATCCCGTCTAAAAACACCTAGGTTATCTGCATGGCTCTAAAGGGTAGGTTTTTATGTTCTCTACATACAGTGTTGGTTCTAGGAGGTACCCGAATTGTCCTTGTTGTCCCCTAATAAGGGTAGCAATGCCCCCGATCATCGCCCATTATAGGCTCCTTTCAACTGGGTTCAATTTAGGGGGACTCATTCGCTTATGCCCCTACGAAGGAATGATATCCTCACGAAAGCATAAGGTACTTGAGCCCCGAAGGTACTTTGCTAGGCCCATACAAAGGAACGATATCCTCACGAATGCACTAGCGTTTTCCCCCCACTTAAAAGAACAGGTTTATATGCCAAATTTTAAATGCATTAAAATAAACACGCACTTACAACCGAATGTTAATTTAATAGTCACTTTAATCCAGAACTTCTGATATTAATAAAGCGGTAATTATTTAAAAAGCTTGACTCTCATTTGTTTTTGAAAAAATAAAAAATGTCCCCGACGGAGTCACCATCTGTAGCGATCCCTTTTGCTAAAACACGGGTTCCAAGGTATTTGGGGTTTTTCGGGCATTTAAAAAATATTTATTCCATGGGATTTTAGAAAAACCGTGTTTTATTTAAAAATGGAGTCGCCACGGACCAATAAGGTAGTTTGGACACCATAAAAGTAGAGATTAAAAAACTGTTGGGTTCGGGAGTCGGTTACGGATGGGGAAGGATTAGCACCCTCGCTCCGCCCAAAATTGGTACTTTAATAATTACCACTTTATTAATATTAGACTTTTCGGATTAAAGTGATAATAAAATTAAAATTTGCTTGTAAGTGCGAGTAAATTTTAAGGGCCCCGTTATTCGAGAATAAATCGATAGACCACCATCACTATGCTTGATACTGGCCACGTTTAAGCTCAAATAAAAGGGCACCGCATTGACAATTAATATCTCGTTATGCAATCTTAACAAACATATAAACATGGCAAAAAAGAGAGAAGAAAAAAAGCATGCTTCAAGATTAAATCAACTAAATATATCACCTAAACACATAAAAAACCACAAATGCAATATGCATGACATATACACATAATGTAATACTAAATTAATAAAACAAAATTACCACAATACTATATTAAAACTTTATCATATGACACAATTTATGCATACATCGAAATAAAAAAAACATGACACTATGTAACAAAAAATATCACACTAATATATATATATATATATATATATATATATATATAACCTAGAAACAAGGTGAACATAAAATCCATGCTAAGATACAAAAGACATACCATATACAAATAAGCTAAAACAAGCACAAATCAAACATGTGAGATATGAACGAACGAACGGAAATGTAAAAGCATAACATGTTAAACTAAACAACTATTATAAAACATAAAAACATGAGATATATAAAAAAACAAATGGGTAATGCAATCATACTAAAAACACAACCTATAAAATATGAAGAAAAAGATAGACATGCTAAAACACATATATAATATGAATGAACAAAATAAAGACACATTAACATGATAATGCATATATAAAAAAATCATAATATGAAAAGGCAACAAATCTATATATAATACATATATGATGGACATCACAAATCATGCCAAAAAAACTAGAACATAGCTATCTAAAATAAAATAAAAACATACAATGAAGGACTGATATAAAATAAAATCAAAACAAAAACAAAAATCAAAAGCAATAAAAATCCAATTCAGGGGCAGGATTGCAATCTAAACAAAACTTTAAAGGACTGATATTGTAATATACCCATGCGGCACACTCGAAATGAAAATTTCAAAAACGCGGAGTGATTAACTGTGTAATTTTACCATTTTTAAACAGATTTCAGTTAATTTTGGGACTGAATTGAAAGATTTTAAAGAAGAATAGGGACCTAGGTTGCAATTAGACCGAGGGGGCAGTCTCAAAGCGTAAAATCACAAAGGACAGAGGTCTTTAGTGAGAAATTAGACCAATTAAAAAAATAAAACCCCATAAAACACACCTATCTGATTAAACTTAACCCTTTTTCCCCATTTTTAAAAACCTTTGATTAAACACTCCCCATCTCTATCGCTTCGTTTCTAGAACGACCAGCCAAAGAAAACAAAACCTTGCCAGAAGGCCGCCCTGCAAGGCCAGTCTCAGGCGAGCCACGGCCAGCTCGAGCCATCCCTGACCTCTACCTTCTGGCAAACCAAACTCCAAACAGAAACCAAAGAACGCCTTCCCCTTTAATTTTAAACCAAAAAGAAAAAAAACTAGACCTCTAATGTTTCGAAACAAAAAACTCCTTAAACGGCTCACCCTTTTAGGGCTTGCCATCGGCCAACAATGGCTTTTGAATTCAGGTAAACTCGTTTTTCTTTATTTTTGCTTTTCTATTGTTTTTACATGCACGCACGAGAGGAAAAAAGGGAGAAAAGGATTACCCTCGAAAACTCTTCATTTTTTTCTTTTTGGGAAACTGATTGTTGTTGATATTACAGATTTTTTCGGGGCCCTTTTACATATATCTCTGCTCTGACTTTTGTTTTGGTAGAATAATCATAGAAATACATGCTTTTTCGATTTCGTACTAACATAGTCTCTTTTTTGATGATTTTGGCATGCTCGGTTTGGTGGGCTGGTGAGGCGCAAGCATGAGGTGACCGCTCGGGGTGATAGAGAGAGGTGAAGAGTCCTTTTTGGAAGATTCGATCTCTGCCGTTGGATCAGATCTGATCCAACGGCTGAGATTTTTTTGTGGATGAACGGTTGAGATTTGATCTGAGCAAGTGACATAGCAGCCTCTGATCTTAACATGTGTCAGATGGCAGCCGAATGGTCAGCGCGTGTTCCTCACTCGCGCAATAATGATAATAATAATAACAATACCTTTTACATATACTTATACGGGACGCAAGCAAACACATATATACAACATACGGGCACACATGCAAACATTAATATATGTAACACATACTTAATTAATATAGTATACAAACACATGCATATATAATCATACACGTAATTGACATAAATATCCACACATTACTCATACAAACAATACATGCATAAAAAATGTAAACATACATATGACACATATACCATGATAATTATAAATACGTATGTATACCAATACTTATGCTATCCAAGCATTCACACACCACACGCATATATCACATATATATCAATAACATACACACACACACATATATATATATATGTAAACTTGCAATAATAATATTAAATTATTATTATATTAGTATGCCGCAATATTAACAAATGTAGATAAAAATGAGAGATTACAATATAGCTTAACATCAATTTCAGAAATTTTTACTCAGTTAAAATTCCAACGGGTCCACTGTAAAGTTCATTTAGACATACACGCCCTCACCAAAATGGTAGAAAATAAGATTAAATAATATTTTATGACTTAAAATAATTAATTATGGTCTTTTGAATATGATTATATAGCTTAACCTCATTTTTAGAAATTTTTACTAAATTAAAATTCCAATAGGTCCACTATAAAGCCCATTTAGACATACACGCATTAAATCCCAACAAAACAGCCGGAAAATAAAATTTAAATACATTTTATGAATTAAAATATTTAGTTATGGGCTTTTGAACATGATTATATAGCATAACCTCAATTTGAAAACTTTTTACTCGGTTAAAATTCTAACGGGTCCACTGTAAAGCACATTTAGACATGCACACCTTAAACCCCAACAAAACAGCCAAAAAATAAGATTAAATCACATTATATGTCTTAAAGTATTTGATTAAGGGCTTTTGAATATGAATATATAGCTTAACCTCAATTTTAGAACTTTTTACTCGGTTAAAATTCCAACGGGTCTACTATAAAGACCATTCAGACATGCACGCCTTAAACCCAACAAAATGGCAACAAAATAAGATTAAATCAAATTTTATGAATTAAAATATTTGATTATAGGCTTTTAAATATGATTGTATAGCTGAACCTCAATTTCAAAACTTTTTACTCGATTAAAATGCTAGCGGATCCACTATAAAGCGCATTTAGACATGTACCCCTTAAACCCCAACAAAATGGCCGAAAATAAAATTAAATCATATTTTACGGCTTAAATTATTTATCTATGGGATTTTGAGCATGATTATATACCTTAACCACATTTTCAAAAAATTTTACTCGGTTAAAATTCCAACGGGTCCATTGTAAAGCAATTTAGACATGCACGCCTTCAACACAACAAAACAGCCACAAAATCAGATCGAAGCCAATTTTATGATTTAAAATATTTGATTATGGGCTTTTTAATATTATTATATAGCTTAACTTCAATTTTAGAACTTTTTACTTGGTTAAAATTCCAACGGGTCCAATATAAAGCTCACTTAGACATGTACGCCTTAAACCCCAACAAAATAGCCGTAAAATAAGATTAAATTAAATTTTATGAATGAAAATATTTAGTTATGGGATTTTGAACATGATTATACAGCTTAACCTGAATTTTAGAACATTTTACTCGGTTAAAATTCCCACATGTCCACTGTAAGGCGCATTTAGACACGCATGCCTTATACCCCAACAAAATGGCCGAAAAATAAGATTAAATCAAATTTTATGTGTTAAAATATTTGATTATGGCTTTTGAATATGATTATATATCTTAACCTCAATTTCAGAACTTTTAACTCAATTAAAATTCCAATGGGTCCACTATAAAGCCCATTTAGACATGCACTCCTTAAACCCCAACAAAACGGAAAAAAATAAGATTAAATCACATTTATGTCTTAAAATATTTAGTTATGGGCTTTTGAATATGATTATATAGCTTAACCTCATTTTTAGAAATTTTTTACTTGGTTAAAGTTTCGGCGGGTCCACTATAAAGCTCATTTAGACATGCACGCCTTAAACCCCAACAAAATGAATGAAAAATAAGATAAAATAAAATTTTATGACTTTAAATATTTGGTTATGGGCTTTTGAACATGATTATATAGCTTAACCTCATTTTCAAAAAGTTTTACACGGTTAAAATTCCAACGGTCCACTTTGAAGCCCATTTAGACATGCACGGCCTAAACCCCAACAAAATGGCGAAAATAAGATTAAATCACTTTTTATGGACTAAAATATTTAGTTATGGACTGTTGAACATGATTATATAGCTTAACCTCATTTTCATAAATTTATACTCAGTTAAAATTCGAATGGATCCACTGTAAAGCCCATTTAGACATGCACGCCTTAAACCCCAACAAAACAACCAAAAAATAAGATTAAATCAAATTTTGTGAGTTAAAATATTTGATTATGGGCTTTTGAATATGATTATATAGCTTAACCTCAATTTCATAACTTTTTACTAGGTTAAAACTCCAACGGGTCCACTATAAAGCCCATTTAGACATGCACGCCTTAAACCCCAATAAAACGACCAAAAAATAAGATTAAATCACATTTTATGTCTTAAAATATTTAGTTATGGGCTTTTGACATGATTATATAGCTTAACCTCATTTTAGAACTTTTTACTCGGTTAAAATTTGAACGGGTCCACTATAAAGCCCATTTAGACATGCATGCCTTAAAACCAACAAAAAGGCCACAAAATAAGCTTAAACAAATATTATGAGTTAAAAGATTTGATAATGGACTTTTGAATGTGATTATATAGCTTAACATCAATTTTAGAACTTTTTACTCGGTTAATATTCCAACATGTCTACTATAAATGCCCATTTAGACATGCCGCCTTGTACCCCAACAAAATGGCCTTAAAATAAGATGAAATCAAATTTTACGAATTAAAATATTTATTTATGGGCTTTTGAACATGATTATACAACTTAACCTCAATTTTAGAACTTTTTACTCAGTTAAAATTCCAATAGGTCCACTGTAAAGCTCATTTTAGACATGCACGCCTTAAACCCCAACAAAACGGCCGAAAAATTAGATTAAATCACGTTTTATGATTTAAAATATTTATTTATGGGATTTTGAACTTGATTATATAGCTTAAACTCATTTTTGGAAATTTTTACTTGGTTAAAATTCCAACGGGTCCACTATAAAGCCCATTTAGACATCCACGCCTTAAACCCAACAAAACGGCCGAAAAATAAGATTAAATCTAATTTCATGAGTTAAAATATTTTATTATGGGCTTTTGAATATGATTATATAGCTTAAACTCAAATTCAGAACTTTTTACTCGGTTAAAATTCCAACGGGTCCATTGTAAAGCCCATTTAGACATGCACGGCTTAAACCCAACAAAACGGCCGAAAATAAGATTAAATCAAGTTTTATGAGTTAAAATATTTTATTATGGGCTTTTGAATATGATTATATAGCTTAACCTCAATTTTAAAACATTTTACTCAGTTTAAATTCTAACGGATCCACTATAAAAGCCCATTTAGACATGCACGCCTTAAACCTCACTATAAAGCCCATTCTGACATGCACACCTTAAACCCAACAAAACGAAAACAAAATAAGATTAAATAAAATTTTTTGAATTAAAATATTTGATTATGGGATTTTGAATATGATTGTATAGCTGAATCTCAATTAGACGTGTATGCCTTAAATTCCGACGAGTCCACTGGATAGCCCACTTGGACGTGTATGCCTTAAGCCCAACAAAACGGCCACAAAATAAGATTAAATCAAATTTTATGAGTTAAAATACTTGATTATGGGCTTTTAAATATGATTATATTGCATAACCTCAATTTTAGAACTTCTTACTCGGTTAAAATTCCAACGGGTCCACCCAATTAGGCATGCACACCTTAAACCCCAACAAAACAGCCGAAAAGTAAGATTAAATAACATATTAGGACTTAAAATATTTATTTATGGGCTTTTGAACATGATTATATATCTTAACATCATTTTTAGAAATTTTTACTTCGTTAAAATTCCAACGGGTCCACTATAAAGCCCACATAGACGTGCATGCTTTAAACCCAACAAAACTGCCACAAAATAAGGTTAAATCAAATTTTATAAGCTAAAATATTTGATTATGAGATTTTGAATATGATTATATAGCTTAACCACAATTTTAGATCTTTTTACTCGGTTAAAATTCAATCGGGTCCACTATAAAGCCCATTTAGACATGCACGCCTTAAACCCCAACAAAATGGCCGCAAAATAAGATTAAATCAAATTTTATGAATTATAATATTTAGTTATGGAATTTTGAACATGATTACAATGCTTAACCTTAATTCCATAACTTTTTACTAGGTTAAAATTTCAACCGGTCCACTACAAAGTCCATTTAGACATGCACGCCTTAAACCCCAATAAAACGACCAAAAGATAAGATTAAATCATATTTTATGACTTAAATATTTATTTATGAGCTTTTTAGCAAGATTATATAGCATAACCTCATTTTCAGAAATTTTTACTTAGTTAAAATTCCAACGGGTCCACTGTGAAGCCCATTTAGACATGCACGTCTTAAACCCCAACAAAACGGCCGAAAAATAAGATTTAATAACATTTTATTGCTTAAAATATTTATTTATGGAATTTTGAACATGATTATATAGCTTAACCTCATTTTCAAAATTTATACTCGGTTAAAATTCGAATGGGTCCATAGAAAAGCCCATTTAAACATGCACGTCTTAAACCCCAACAAAACAACCGAAAAATAAGATTAAATCAAATTTTATGACTTAAAATATTTAGTTATAGGCTTTTTAGCATGATTATATAGCTTAACCTCATTTTTATAACTTTTTACGCAGTTAAATTTCGAACAAGTCCACTATAAAGGCCATTTAGACATGCATGCCTTAAAACCAACAAAAAGGCCACAAAATAAGGTTAAACAAATTTTATGAGTTAAAAGATTTGATAATGGGCTTTTGAATATGATTATATAGCTTAACCTCAATTTTAGAACTTTTTACTCGGTTAAAATTGCAACAGGTCTACTATAAACACCCATTTAGACATGCACGCCTTAAACCCCAACAAATTGGCCTTAAAATATGATTAAATCAAATTTTATGAATTAAAATATTTATTTATGGCTTTTGAACAGGATTATACAGCTTAATCTCAGTTTTAGAACTTTTTACTCAGTTAAATTCCAACGGGTCCACTATAAAGCCCATTTAGACATCCACGCCTTAAACCCAACAAAACGGCCGAAAAATAAGATTAAATCTAATTTTATGAGTTAAAATATTTTATTATAGGCTTTTGAATATATTTATATAGCTTAACCTCAATTTCAGAACTTTTTACTAGGTTAAAATTCCAATGGGTCCATGGTAAAGCCTATTTTGACATGCATGCTTTAACCCAACAAAACGGCCAAAAAATAAGATTTAATCAAATTTTATGAGTTAAAATATTTTATTATGGGCTTTTGAATATGATTATATAGCTTAAACTCAATTTCAAAACTTTTTACTCGGTTAAAATTCCAACGGGTCCATTGTAAAGCCCATTTAGACATGCACATCTTAAACCTCAATAAAACGGCCGAAAAATAAGATTAAATCATATTTTACGACTTAAAATAGTTATGAGCTTTTGAACATGATTATATATCTTAACCTCATTTTTAGAAAATTTTATTGGGTTAAAATTCCAACAAGTCCACTATAAAGCCTATTTAGACATGCATGTCTCAAAACCAACAGAAAGGCCACAAAATAAGCTTAAACAAATTTTAGGAGTTAAAAGATTTGATAATGGGCTTTTGAATATGATTATATAGCTTAACCTCAATTTTAGAACTTTTTACTCGGTTAAAATTCCAACAAGTCTACAATAAAACGCCCATTTAGACATGCACACCTTAAACCCCAACAAAATAACCTTCAAATAAGATTAAATCAAATTTTATGAATTAAAATATTTCTTTATGGGCCTTTGAACATGATTATATAGCTTAACCTCTATTTTAGCACTTTTTACTCAGTTAAAATTCTAACGGGTCCACTGTAAAGCCCATTTAGACATGCGCGCCTTAAACCACAACAAAATGGCCGAAAAATATGATTAAATCAAATTTTATGAGTTAAAATATTTTATTATGGGATTTTGAATATGATTATAAGCTTAACCTCAATTTCAAAACTTTTTACTTGGTTAAAACTCCAATGGGTCCACGATAAAGCCCATTTTAACATGCACGCTTTAACCCAACAAAACAGCCGAAAAATAAGATTAAATCAAATTTTAGGAGTAAAAATATTTTATTATGGTCTTTTGAATATGATTATATATCTTAACCTCCATTTTAGAACTTTTTACTCGGTTAAAATTCCAAGGGGCCACTGTAAAGCCCATTTAGACATGCACGCCTTAAACTTCAACAAAACGGCCGAAAAATAAGATTATATAACATTTTATGACTTAAAATAGTTATGGGCTTTTGAAAATGATTATATATCTTAACCTCGTTTTCAGAAAATTTTACTGGGTTAAAATTCCAACGAGTCCACTATAAAGCCTATTTAGACATACATGCCTTAAAACCAGCAAAATGGCCACAAAATAAGCTTAAACAAATTTTATGAGTTAATAGATTTGATAATGGGCTTTTGAATATGATTAAATAGCTTAACCACAATTTTAGAACTTTTTACTCGGTTAAAATTCTAACAGATCTACTATAAACGCCCATTTAGACATGCACGCCTTAAACCCCAACAAAATGACCTTAAATTAAGATTAAATCAAATTTTATGATTTAAAATATTTCTTTATTGGATTTTGATCATGATTATATAGCATAACCTCAATTTTAGAACTTTTTACTTAGTTAAAATTCCAATGGGTCTACTGTAAAGCCCATTTAGACATGCACGCCTTAAACCCCAACAAAACGGCCGAAATATTAGATTAAATCACATTTTATGACTTAAAATATTTATTTATGGGATTTTGAACATGATTATATAGCTTAAACTCTTATTTGGAAATTTTCACTCGGTTAAAATTCCAACGGGTCCACTATAAAGCCCATTTAGGCATCCACGCCTTAAACCCAACAAAACGGCCCAAAAAATAAGATTAAATCTAATTTTATGAGTTAAAATATTTTATTATTGGATTTTGAATATGATTATAGCTTAACCTCAATTTCAAAACTTTTACTCGGTTAAAATTCCAACGGGTCCACTATAAAGCCCATTTAGACATGCACGACTTAAACCAACAAAAAGGCCGAAAATAAGATTAAATCAAGTTTTATGAGTTAAAGTATTTTATATGGGCTTTTGAATATGATTATATAGCTTAAACTCAATTTCAGAACTTTTTACTCGGTTAAAATTCTAACAGATCCACTGGAAAGCCCATTTAGACATGCACACCTTAAACCCCACGATAAAGCCTATTCAAACATGCACGCCTTAAACCCAACAAAACAACAATAAAATAAGATTAAATCAAATTTTATGAATTAAAATATCTGATTATGGGCTTTTGAGTATGATTGTATAGCTGAACCTCAATTTCAAAACTTTTTACTCGATTAAAATGCTAGTGGGTCACTGTAAACCCATTTAGACATGCACCCTTAAACCCCCATCAAAATGGTCGAAAAATAAAATTAAATCATATTTTACGGCTTAAAATATTTAGCTATAGGATTTTGAACATGATTATAGAGCTTAACCTCATTTTCATAAATTTTTACTCGGTTAAAATTCTAATGGGTCCACTATAAAGCACATTTAGACATGCACCCCTTAAACACAACAAAACGACCACAAAATAAGATCGAATCAAATTTTATGATTTAAAATATTTGATTATGGGATTTTTAATATGATTATATAGCTTAACTTTAATTTGAGAACTTTTTATTCGGTTAAAATTCGAACAGGTCCACTGTAAAGCACACTTAGACATGCACGCCTTAAACCCCAACAAAATGGCCGCAAAATAAGATTAAATTAAATTTTATGAATAAAAATATTTAGTTATGGGATTTTGAAAATGATTATACAGCTTAACCTGAATTTTAGAACATTTTACTCGGTTAAAATTCCAACAGGTCCACAGTAAAGAGCATTTAGACATGCACGCCTTATACCCCAACAAAGCGACAAAAAATAAGATTAAATCAAATTTTATGAGTTAAAATATTTGATTATGGGCTTTTGAATATGATTATATAGCTTAACCTCAATTTCAGAACTTTTAACTGAATTAAAATTCCAATGGCTCCACTATAAATTCTATTTAGACATGCAAGCCTTAAACCTCAACAAAACGACCAAAAAATAAGATTAAATCACATTTTATGTCTTAAAATATTTAGTTATGGGCTTTTGAGTATGATTATAGAGCTTAAACTCATTTTTAGAAATTTTTTACTTGGTTAAAATTCCGGCGGGTTCACTATAAAGCCCATTTAGACATGCACACCTTAAACCTCCAACAAAATGTATGACAAATAATATTAAATCAAATTTATGACTTTAAATATTTGGTTATGGGCTTTTGAACATGATTCTATAGTTTAACCTCATTTTCAAAAAATTTTACAAGGTTAAAATTCCAACGGGTCCACTATGAAGCCCATTTAGACATGCACGCCTTAAACCTCGACAAAACGGCCGAAAATAAGATAAAATCACATTTTATGGCTGAAAATATTTATTTATGGACTTTTGAACATGATTAAATATCTTAACCTCATTTTCAAAAATTTATACTCAGTTAAAATTCGAATGGGTCCACTGTAATGCCCATTTAGACATGCACGCCTTAAACCCCAACAAAAAACAAAAAAATAAGATTAAATTAAATTTTATGAGTTAAAATATTTGATTATGGGATTTTCAATACGATTATATAGCTTAACCTCAATTTCATAACGTTTTACTAGGTTAAAATTCCAATGGGTCCTCTGTAAAGCACATTTAGACATGCACTCCTTAAACCCCAATAAAACGACCGAAAAATAAGATTAAATCACATTTTATGTCTTAAAATATTTTGTTTTGGGCTTTTTAACATGATTATATAGCTTAACCTCATTTTCAGAACTTTTTACTCGGTTAAAATTTGAACGGGTCCACTATAAAGCCCATTTAGACATGCATGCCTTAAAACCAACAAAAAAGCCATTTTAAAAATAAAATTAAATCAAATTTTATGAGTTAAAATATTTGATCATGGGCTTTTGAATATGATTATATAGCTTAACATCAATTTTAGAACTTTTTAACGGTTAAAATTCCAACGGGTACATTATAAAGCCCATTTAAACATGCACGCCTAAAAACCCCAACAAAATGCCCAAAAAATAAATTAAATATCAAATTTTATGATTTAAAATATTTTTGATTAAACATTTTTTAACAATTATATAGTTTTAACTCATGAATTTTTTATAAAGTTAAAATAAAATTAAGTCCATTATAAAGAAATTTAGACATTCACGGGTTTAAACCCAAACAAAATTAAAAATAAGATTAAATCCTTTTTATGAATTAAAAATTTATTTATGGGATTTTAAATGATTATATAGCTTAAACTCAATTTTAGAACTTTTCTTTCATCGTACTAAAATTAACGGGTCCTATGTAAAGCTCATTTAGATAATTTCTTAAACCCAAAAAACGGCCGAAAAATATTTTAAATCAAATTTTAAAGTTAAAATATTTGATTATTCTTTGAAAATATATATTACATGCCTCAATTTTAGAACTTTTTAATCGGTTTAAAAATTCCAACGGGTCCATTTTAAAAGATTTAGACATGCACGCACTTAAAAACCAATAAAATGGAAAAATAAAATTAAATCACATTTTATGACTTAAAATATTTATTTATGGGCTTTTTAACATGATTATATAGCTTAACCTCATTTTTAGAACTTTTTTAAATTGAGGTAATAAAACTTATTTATATAAATTAAAAATAAAAATAATGAAAGAAAGTATATCATAATAAACAAAATTTCGAAAAATGATTATATCACATGAGATGACTTAAATAATCATTTATTTTTGGGCTTTTGAACATGAAACATCAGTCAACCTCAATTTTAGAACTTTTGGGATCCAGGCATTTTCAACATATCTTCTTAAAACATGTTGGCTGCAAATAAAGCTTTCCAATCATCTAAAAATGCCAAAATTAAATGGATTCAAAGACTTAAATTTTAGTTAAGGGCTTTTTAATGATTATTATAAAATTCATTTTAATACGAGATTTTTGGAAAATTACGAACTTTTCAAGATTTTACATGATTATTTGTAATTTAAATCAAAAATAGGACTTAAAAATATTTTATGACTTAAAATATTTATTTATTTTTAACATGATTATATATCTCAAACTCATTTTTAGAACTTTTTACTCGGTTAAAATTTTAACGGGTCCACTATAAAGCCCATTTAGACATACACCTTTTAAACCCCAACAAAACGGGCAAAAAATAAGATTAAATCAAATTTTATGAGTTAAAATATTTGATTATGGGCATTTGAATATGATTATATAGCATAAACTCATTTTCAGAACTTTTTACTAGGTTAAAATTCCAACGGGTCCACTATAAAGCCCATTTAGACATTCACGCCTTTAAACCCCAACAAAAAAAAAAAAAAATAAGACTAAATCACATTTTATGAATTAAAATATTTATTTATGGGCTTTTGAACATGATTATATAGCTTAAACTCAATTTTAGAACTTTTTACTCGGTTAAAATTCCAACGGGTCCTATGTAAAGCTCATTTAGATATGCATGATTTAAACTCAACAAAACGGCCGAAAAATAATATTAAATCAAATTTTATGAGTTAAAATATTTGATTATGGGCTTTTGAATATGATTATATAGCTTAGCCTCAATTTTAGAACTTTTTAATCGGTTAAAATTCCAACAGGTCCATTGTAAAGTAGATTTAGACATGCTTTAAAACCCTTAAACCCCAAATGAAATCAAAAAAAAATAAAATTAAATCACATTTGACTTAAAATATTTATTTATGGGCTTTTTAACATGATTACATAGCTTAACCTCATTTTTAGAACTTTTTACTCGGTCAAATTTCCAACGGGTCCACTATAAACCTGATTTAGACATGCACGCCTAAAACCCCAACAAAACGGCCGAAAAATAAGAATATATCACATTTTATGACTTAAAATATTTATTTATGGGCTTTTGAACATGATTATACAGCTTAACCTCAACTTTAGAACTTTTTACTCGGTTAAAATTCCAACGGGTGCACTATAAAGCCCATTTAGACTTGCACGCCTTAAACCCTAACAAAACGGCCCAAAAATGAAATTAAATAAAATTTTAAGACTTAAAATATATAGTTATGGGCTTTTTAACATGATTATATATCTCAACCTCATTTTCAGAACTTTTTACTCGGTTAAAATTCCAACGGGTCCACTATAAAGCCCATTTAGACATGCACGCCTTAAACCCCAACAAAACGGGCAAAAAATAAGAATAAATCATATTTTATGACTTAAAATATTTATTTACGGGCTTTTCAACATGATTATATAGCTTAAACTCATTTTCAAAAATTTTTACTTGGTTAAAATTTTAACGGGTCCACTATAAAGCCCATTTAGACATACACGCCTTAAACACAACAAAACTGCCACAAAATAAGATTAGATCAAATTTTATGAGTTAAAATATTTGATTATGGGCATTTGAATATGATTATATAGCATAAACTCATTTTCTGAACTTTTTACTCTGTTAAAATTCCAACGGGTCCACTATAAAGCCCATTTAGACATTCACGCCTTAAACCCCAACAAAACGGTAAAAAAAAAAATAAGATTAAATCAAATTTTATGAATTAAAATATTTATTTATGGGCTTTTGAACATGATTATATAGCTTAAACTCAATTTTAGACTTTTTTTTACTCGGTTAAAATTCCAACGGGTCCTATGTAAAGCCCATTTAGATATGCACGCTTAAAACCAAAAAAATTAAATCAAAAATAATATTAAATCAAATTTTATGAGTTAAAATATTTGATTATGGGCTTTTGAATATGATTATATAGCTTAGCCTCAATTTTAGAACTTTTTAATCGGTTAAAAAATTCCAAGGTCCATTGTAAAGTAGATTTAGACATGCACGCTTTAAACCCCAAAAAAAAAAAAAAAAAATAAAATTAAATCACATTTGACTTAAAATATTTATTTATGGGCTTTTTAACATGATTACATAGCTTAACCTCATTTTTAGAACTTTTTACTCGGTCAAATTTCCAACGGGTCCACTATAAACCGATTTAGACATGCACGCTAAAAAAACCCCAAAAAACAAAAAAAAAAAATAAGAATATATCACATTTTATGACTTAAAATATTTATTTGGGCTTTTGAACATGATTATACAGCTTAACCTCAATTTTTAGAACTTTTTTTTTCGGTTAAAATTCCAACGGGTGCACTATAAAGCCCATTTAGACTTGCACGCTCATTTTTAAACCCTAACAAAAAAATAAAAAAAAATGAAATTAAATAAAATTTTAAGACTTAAAATATATAGTTATGGGCTTTTTAACATGATTATATATCTCAACCTCATTTTTAAAACTTTTTACTCGGTTAAAATTCCAACGGGTCCACTATAAAGCCCATTTTAGACATGCACCTTTAAACCCCAACAAAACGGGCAAAAAAAAAATAAGAATAAATCATATTTTATGACTTAAAATATTTATTTATGGGCTTTTCAACATGATTATATAGATTTAAACTCACTTTTTTAAATTTTTTTACTTGGTTAAAATTTTAACGGGTCCACTATAAAGCCCATTTAGACATACACGCCTTAAACACAACAAAAAGCGCCACAAAATAAGATTAGATCAAATTTTATGAGTTAAAATATTTGATTATGGGCATTTGAATATGATTATATAGCATAAACTCATTTTTTGAACTTTTTTTTACTGTTTTTAAAATTCCAACGGGTCCACTATAAAGCCCATTTAGACATTCACGCCTTAAACCCCAACAAACGGTAGAAAAATAAGACTAAATCACATTTTATGAATTAAAATATTTATTTATGGCTTTTTTGAACATGATTATATAGCTTAAACTCAATTTTAGAACTTTTTTTACTCGGTTAAAATTCCAACGGGTCCTATGTAAAGCTCATTTAGATATGCACGCCTTAAACCCAACAAAACGTAAAAAAATAATATTAAATCAAATTTTATGAGTTAAAATATTTGATTATGGGCTTTTGAATATGATTATATAGCTTAGCCTCAATTTTAGAACTTTTTTTAATCGGTTAAAATTCCAACAGGTCCATTGTAAAGTAGATTTAGACATGCACGCTTTTAAACCCCAACGAAATGGCAAAATAAAAAAATAAAATTAAATCACATTTGACTTAAAATATTTATTTATGGGCTTTTTAACATGATTACATAGCTTAACCTCATTTTTAGAACTTTTTACTCGGTCAAATTTCCAACGGGTCCACTATAAAACTGATTTAGACATGCACGCCTAAAACCCCAACAAAAGCGGTAAAAAAAAATAATATTATATCACATTTTATGACTTAAAAAATATTTATTTATGGGCTTTTGAACATGATTATACAGCTTAACCTCAACTTTAGAACTTTTTTTTACTTGGTTAAAATTCCAACGGGTGCACTATAAAGCCCATTTAGATTTAGACTTGCACGCCTTTAAACCCTAACAAAACGCCAAAAAAAAAATGAAATTAAATAAAATTTTAAGACTTAAAATATATAGTTATGGGCTTTTTAACATGATTATATATCTCAACGTCATTTTCAAAACTTTTTACTCGGTTAAAATTCCAACGGGTCCACTATAAAGCCCATTTAGACATGCACGCCTTAAACCCCAACAAAACGGGCAAAAAATAAGAATAAATCATATTTTATGACTTAAAATATTTATTTACGGGCTTTTCAACATGATTATATAGCTTAAACTCATTTTCAGAAATTTTTACTCGGTTAAAATTTTAACGGGTCCACTATAAAGCCCATTTAGACATACACGCCTTAAAAACAACAAAAAGCGCCACAAAATAAGATTAGATCAAATTTTATGAGTTAAAATATTTGATTATGGGCATTTGAATATGATTATATAGCATAAACTCATTTTCTGAACTTTTTACTCTGTTAAAATTCCAACGGGTCCACTATAAAGCCCATTTAGACATTCACGCCTTAAACCCCTTAAAACAAAAAACGTAAAAAAAAATAAGACTAAATCACATTTTATGAATTAAAATATTTATTTATGGGCTTTTGAACATGATTATATAGCTTAAACTCAATTTTAGAACTTTTTACTCGGTTAAAATTCCAACGGGTCCTATGTAAAGCTCATTTAGATATGCACGCCTTAAACCCAACAAAACGGCCGAAAAATAATATTAAATCAAATTTTATGAGTTAAAATATTTGATTATGGGCTTTTGAATATGATTATATAGCTTAGCCTCAATTTTAACTTTTTTTAATCGGTTAAAATTCCATGGGTCCATTGTAAAGTAGATTTAGACATGCACGCCTTAAACCCCACGAAATGGCCGGAAAATAAAATTAAATCACATTTGACTTAAAATATTTATTTATGGGCTTTTTAACATGATTACATAGCTTAACCTCATTTTTAGAACTTTTTACTCGGTCAAATTTCCAACGGGTCCACTATAAACCTGATTTAGACATGCACGCCTAAAACCCCAACAAAACGGCCGAAAAATAATATTATATCACATTTTATGACTTAAAATATTTATTTATGGGCTTTTGAACATGATTATACAGCTTAACCTCAACTTTAGAACTTTTTACTCGGTTAAAATTCCAACGGGTGCACTATAAAGCCCATTTAGACTTGCACGCCTTAAACCCTAACAAAACGGCCCAAAAATGAAATTAAATAAAATTTTAAGACTTAAAATATATAGTTATGGGCTTTTTAACATGATTATATATCTCAACGTCATTTTCAAAACTTTTTACTCGGTTAAAATTCCAACGGGTCCACTATAAAGCCCATTTAGACATGCACGCCTTAAACCCCAACAAAACGGGCAAAAAATAAGAATAAATCATATTTTATGACTTAAAATATTTATTTACGGGCTTTTCAACATGATTATATAGCTTAAACTCATTTTCAGAAATTTTTACTCGGTTAAAATTTTAACGGGTCCACTATAAAGCCCATTTAGACATACACGCCTTAAACACAACAAAAATGCCACAAAATAAGATTAGATCAAATTTTATGAGTTAAAATATTTGATTATGGGCATTTGAATATGATTATATAGCATAAACTCATTTTCTGAACTTTTTACTCTGTTAAAATTCCAACGGGTCCACTATAAAGCCCATTTAGACATTCACGCCTTAAACCCCAACAAAACGGCCGAAAAATAAGACTAAATCACATTTTATGAATTAAAATATTTATTTATGGGCTTTTGAACATGATTATATAGCTTAAACTCAATTTTAGAACTTTTTACTCGGTTAAAATTCCAACGGGTCCTATCTAAAGCCCATTTAGATATGCACGCCTTAAACCCAACAAAACGGCCCAAAAATAATATTAAATCAAATTTTATGAGTTATAATATATTAATTTTGGGCTTTTGAATATGATTATATAGCTTAGCCTCAATTTTAGAACATTTTACTCGGTTAAAATTCCAACAGGTCCATTGTAAAGTAGATTTAGACATGCACGCCTTAAACCCCAAAAAAATGGCGAAAAATAAAAATTAAATCACATTTTTGACTTAAAATATTTAGTTATGGGCTTTTTAACATGATTATATATCTTAACCTCATTTTTAGAACTTTTTACTCGGTTAAAATTCCAACGGGTCCACTATAAAGCCCATTTAGACATTCACGCCTTAAAACCCCAACAAAAACGGGCAAAAAAAATAAGATTAAATCACATTTTATGACTTAAAATATTTATTTATGGGCTTTTGAACATGATTATATAGCTTAAAACTCAATTTTAGAACTTTTTACTCGGTTAAAAAATCCAACGGGTCCACTATAAAGCCCATTTAGATATATGCACGCTTTTAAAAACCCAAACAAACGGCTTTTTAAAAAAAATAAAATTAAATCAAATTTTATGACTTAAAATATTTAGTTATGGGCTTTTAACATGATTATATATCTTAACCTCATTTTTAGAACTTTTTACTCGGTTAAAATTCAACGGGTCCACTATAAAGCCCATTTAGACATGCACGCCTTAAACCCCAACAAAACGGGCAAAAAATAAGATTAAATCAAATTTTATGACTTAAAATATTTATTTATGGGCTTTTGAACATGATTATATAGCTTAACCTCATTTTTAGAACTTTTTACTCGGTTAAAATTCCAAGAGGTCCACTATAGCCCATTTTTAGACATGCACACCTTTAAAACCCAACAAAAGCGGCAAAAAAAATAAAATTAAATCAAATTTTATGACTTAAAATATTTAGTTATGGGCTTTTTAACATGATTATATATCATAAACTCATTTTTTTTATAACTTTTTTTACTCATTTAAAATTCCAATGGGTCCACTATAAAGCCCATTTAGACATGCACGCAATTTTAAACCAAAAAACATCATTTAGATATGCAAAAAAAATAATATTAAATCAAATTTTATGAGTTAAAAATTTTATTTATGGGCTTTTGAACATGATTATATAGCTTAACCTCAATTTTAGAACTTTTTACTCGGTTAAAATTCCAATTTGGGTCCATTATAAAGCCCATTTAGACATGCACCTTAAACCCCAACAAAATGGCGAAAAAATAAAATTAAATCAAATTTTTGCTTTTTAAAATATTTATTTATGGGCTTTTTATATTGATTATGGCTTTAGATTTTTTAAAACATGATTATATCATTTTAAATTCATTTTTAGAACTTTTTTTATTTCAGTTAAAATTCCAATGGGTCCATTATAAAGCCCATTTAGATATGCACGCCTTAAACCCCAATAAAACATCCAAAAAATAATATTAAATCAAATTTTATGACTTAAAATATTTATTTATGGGCTTTTGAACATGATTATATAGCTTAACCTCATTTTTAGAACTTTTTACTCGGTTAAAATTCCAACGGGTCCACTGTAAAGCCAATTTAGACATGCACACGCCTTAAAACCCCAACAAAACGGCAAAAAATAAGATTAAAAAATAAAATTAAATAAAATTTTAAGCTTTTTAAAATATTTAGTTTATGGGCTTTTTAACATGATTATATATCTTAACCTTTTTTACAAAGAACTTTTTATTTTAGAGTTAAAATTCCAATGGGTCCACTATAAAGCCCATTTAGACATGTCCACTATAAAGCCCATTTTAAACCCCAACAAAACGGGCAAAAAATAAGAATAAATCATATTTTATGAATTAAAATATTTATTTATGGGCTTTTCAACATGATTATATAGGTTAAACTCAATTTTAGAACTTTTTACTCGGTTAAAATTCCAACGGGTCCTACTATAAAGCCCATTTAGATATGCACGCCTTAAACCCAACAAAAACGCCAAAAAATAATATTAAATCAAATTTTATGAGTTAAAATATTTGATTATGGGCTTTTGAATATGATTATATAGCTTAACCTCAATTTTAGAACTTTTTACTCGGTTAAAATTCCAATGGGTCCATTATAAAGTAGATTTAGACATGCACACCTTAAACCCCAACGAAATGGCCGAAAAATAAAATTAAATCACATTTGACTTAAAATATTTATTTATGGGCTTTTTAACATGATTACAAAGCTTAACCTCATTTTTAGAACTTTTTACTCGGTCAAAATTCCAACGGGTCCACTATAAAACTGATTTAGACATGCACGCCTTAAAACCCCAAAAACGGGTAAAAAAAATAATATTATATCACATTTTATGACTTAAAATATTTATTTATGGGCTTTTGAACATGATTATACAGCTTAACCTCAACTTTAGAACTTTTTACTCGGTTAAAATTCCAACGGGTGCACTATAAAGCCCATTTAGACATTCACGCCTTAAACCCCAACAAAACGGCCGAAAAATAAAATTAAATCAAATTTTATGACTTAAAATATTTATTTATGGGCTTTTTAACATGATTATATATCTTAACCTCAATTTTTAGAACTTTTTTTACTCGGTTAAAATTCCAACGGGTCCACTATAAAGCCCATTTAGACATTCACGCCTTAAACCCCAACAAAACGGCCAAAAAATAAGAATATATCACATTTTATGACTTAAAATATTTATTTATGGGCTTTTGAACATGATTATACAGCTTAATCTCAACTTTAGAACTTTTTACTCGGTTAAAATTCCAACGGGTGCACTATAAAACCCATTTAGACTTGCACGCCTTAAACCCCAAAAAAATGGCCGAAAAATGAAATTAAATAAAATTTTAAGACTTAAAATATTTAGTTATGGGCTTTATAACATGATTATATATCTTAACCTCATTTTCAGAACTTTTTACTCAGTTAAAATTCCAACGGGTCCACTATAAAGCCCATTTGGACATTCACGCCTTAAACCCCAACAAAACGGCCAAAAAATAAGACTAAATCACATTTTATGAATTAAAATATTTATTTATGGGCTTTTGAACATGATTATATAGCTTAAACTCAATTTTAGAACTTTTTACTCGGTTAAAATTCCAAAGTGGCCTATATAAAGCCCATTTAGATATGCACGCCTTTAAACCAACAACAAAACGGCCAAAAAAATAATATTAAATCAAATTTTATGAGTTAAAATATTTGATTATGGGCTTTTGAATATGATTATATAGCTTAACCTCAATTTTAGAACTTTTTACTCGGTTAAAATTCCAACAGGTCCATTGTAAAGTAGATTTAGACATGCACGCCTTAAACCCCAAACGAAATGGCGAAAAATAAAATTAAATCACATTTGACTTAAAATATTTAGTTATGGGCTTTTTTGATTATATAGCTTAACCTCATTTTTAGAACTTTTTACTCGGTTAAAATTCCAAGGGTCCAAGTATAAACCCATTTAGACATAATAACGTGAAATGCCAAAAAATAATATTGTCACATTTTATGAGTTGGTTTTGGGCTTTTGAACATGATTATATAGCTTAACCTCATTTTTAGAACTTTTTGAAAAGTAAAAACACAATTGATAATTTAGAGTTCTAATTAAACCCCGAGTAAACTAAGAGCAATAAACTAAAAAGAAATATAAAATATTTAGAATGGGTCAGGTTATCATGAGTTGAGGTGTGATAGCCGATTGGATCGTCTTGGTAAAAAAGTTTTAATAGGGCAACTAAGTTGCCGTGGCAACTAAAATAAAGCCCATTTAGGATTTGCCTTGGTTGCCTTGGCAAACTAATCGATGGCAAAAAAAGGCGACTAAATGGGCAAATTTTTGACTTAAAATATTCAAGGTTCGGGGCATTCTTCAATGGTTTCTTCTTATCCCTAAGTCGAAACTCTAGCTACTTGTGCATGCCTTGATAATACATCCCATTTGAATCAAGGGTGAACAACAACCAATCTTGCGCTCCTCTTAGCCGTTGAAATCCTTAACTTATTTAAAAGCCGGATTAATCTTCGCCATCAATAGATTGAATAAAGACCATACTCATTCGTTTTTTGAATCTAACTCTCGATATTAGATAAATAGATGAATTCCACGAGATCCTCTCCCAATTCACTCATGCAAACAAGAATAAGAACCAAGAATGAATAAACCTTGAATAGAAAAGTGCAAACTCTTATTACCTAAACAAAAACCATTTAGTTTTTCACAACCACAAAACACAATAACCCCAACCAATCAAGTTAGTTCATGGTTGGGTTCAAAAGATATACAAAGAATAATCCCCAAACCATGAATCTAATGGAAGCAAAGAAGAAGAAGAAGAAATCGAAAATCTTTATGAGTTAAAATATTTATTTGTGGGCTTTTTTTCTCTCCTCTTGCCATAACTCATTTTGAACTTTTTTCCCTCTTCTTCCTCACTATAAGTTGATTTAGACTTGGTGATCTATTTATAGGGCTAGGTCAAAGTCCTTCTTTAAGGAGGAAGTTAAGTTGGAATTAAATTATCTTTAAAGAATATAATTCTTTATTATAATTATATTCCTTCTAGAACTTCTCTTATCTTCTTGGAATTTAATTCTTCTTTAATCTCTTCATGGAAATCAAATTCCTTTGGGATTTAGCTTTGCTTCACGTCATCTTGGGCTTGTCTAGTCATCAATTTCGACTACCATATCACCTTATTCTTTTTCGACAATTGCCTTTGCTCTCCTTCATGCATTTTTAGCGTCTCCTCAAAATTCCTTCAATTCCATTTTGCAACTTTGGTTCTAGCCTTGTTTAGGCAAGTGATTCTGCACAAAAGCACAAAAAAAACACACCAAAGCAGCATCTTTTTCCACAAAAATCACCAAGTTATGTAATCAAGCTCGAACATGGTGGAAAGAAACATGAATTAATGCATGAATGACTAATTATGCAACTAATATGAGCTTAAGTCTAACAATAATACCCAAGTAAAAGGGTAATAAAATTAGTTTTTTTGAACACTTATCACCTTTTAACATGATTACATAGCTTAACCTCATTTTAAGAACTTTTTACTCGGTCAAAATTCCAACGGGTCCACTATAAAGCCGATTTAGACATGCACGCCTTAAACCCCAACAAAACGGCCGAAAAATAAGAATATATCACATTTTATGACATAAAATATTTATTTATGGGCTTTTGAACATGATTATACAGCTTAACCTCAATTTTAGAACTTTTTTTTACGATTAAAATTCCAATGGGTGCACTATAAAGCCCATTTAGACTTTGCGCTTAAAAACCCAAACAAAATCGCTGCAAAAAAATGAAATTAAATAACATTTTAAGACTTAAAATATTTAGTTAATGGCTTTTTAACATGATTATATATCTTAACCTCATTTTCAGAACTTTTTACTCAGTTAAAATTCCAACGGGTCCACTATAAAGCCCATTTAGTTATGCACGCCTTAAACCCCAACGAAATGGCCGAAAAATAAAATTAAATCACATTTGACTTAAAATATTTAGTTATGGGCGTTTTAACATGATTACATAGCTTAACCTCATTTTTAAAACTTTTTACTCGGTCAAAATTCCAACGGGTCCACTATAAAGCCAATTTAGTCAAGCACGCCTAAAACCCCAACAAAACGGCCAAAAAATAAGAATATATCACATTTTATGACTTAAAATATTTATTTATGGGCTTTTGAACATGATTATACAGCTTAACCTCAACTTTAGAACTTTTTACTCGGCTAAAATTCCAATGGGTGCACTATAAAGCCCATTTAGACTTGCACGCCTTAAACCCCAACAAAACGGCCGAAAAATGAAATTAAATAAAATTTTAAGAGTTAAAATATTTAGTTATGGGCTTTTTAACATGATTATTTATATTAACCTCATTTTCAGAACTTTTTACTCAGTTAAAATTCCAACGGGTCCACTATAAAGCCCATTTGGACATTCACGCCTTAAACCCCAACAAAACGGCCGAAAAATAAGACTAAATCACATTTTATGAATTAAAATATTTATTTATGGGCTTTTGAACATGATTATATAGCTTAAACTCAATTTTAGAACTTTTTATTTGGTTAAAATTCCAACGGGTCCTATGTAAAGCGCATTTAGATATGCACGCCTTAAACCTAACAAAACGGCCGAAAAAAATATTAAATCAAATTTTATGAGTTAAAATATTTGATTATGGGCTTTTGAATATGATTATATAGCTTAGCCTCAATTTTAGAACTTTTTAATCGGTTAAAATTCCAACAGGTCCATTGTAAAGTAGATTTAGACATGCACGCCTTAAACCCCAACGAAATGGCCAAAAAATAAAATTAAATCACATTTGACTTAAAATTTTTATTTATGGGCTTTTTAACATGATTACATAGCTTAACCTCATTTTTAGAACTTTTTACTCGGTCAAAATTCCAACGGGTCCACTATAAACCTGATTTAGACATGCACGCCTAAAACCCCAACAAAACGGCCGAAAAATAATATTATATCACATTTTATGAATTAAAATATTTATTTATGGGCTTTTGAACATGATTATACAGCTTAACCTCAAATCTATAACTTTTTACTCGGTTGAAATTCCAACGGGTGCAATATAAAGCCTGTTTAGACTTGCACGCCTTAAACCGCAACAAAATCTCCGCAAAATGAAATTAAATAAAATTTTAAGACTTAAAATATTTAGTTAATGCTTTTTAACATGATTATATATATTAACCTCATTTTTAGAACTTTCTACTCAGTTAAAATTCCAACGGGTCCACTATAAAGCCCATTTAGGTATGCAAGCCTTAAACCCAACAAAACGGCCCAAAAATAATATTAAATCAAATTTTATGAGTTAAAATATTTAATTATGGGATTTTGAATATGATTATATAGCTTAACCTCAATTTTAGAACTTTTTACTCGGTTAAAATTCCAACAGGTCCATTGTAAAGTAGATTTAGACATGCACGCCTTAAACCCCAACGAAATGGCCGAAAAATAAAATTAAATCACATTTGACTTAAAATATTTAGTTATGGGCGTTTTAACATGATTACATAGCTTAACCTCATTTTTAGAACTTTTTACTCGGTCAAAATTCTAACGGGTCCACTATAAAGCCGATTTAGTCATGCACGCCTAAAACCCCAACAAAACGGCCAAAAAATAAGAATATATCACATTTTATGACTTAAAATATTTATTTATGGGCTTTTGAACATGATTATATAGCTTAACCTCAACTTTAGAACTTTTTACTCGGTTAAAATTCCAACGGTGCACTATAAAGCCAATTTAGACTTGCACGCCTTAAACCCCAACATAACGGCCGAAAAATGAAATTAAATAAAATTTTAAGACTTAAAATATTTATTTATGGGCTTTTGAACATGATTTTACAACTTAACCTCAACTTTAGAGCTTTTTACTCTGTTAAAACTCCAACGGGTGCACTATAAAGCCCATTTAGACTTGCACGCATTTTTAAACCCCAAAAAATAGCCCAAAAAATGAAATTATATAAAATTTTAAGACTTAAAATATTTAGTTATGGGCTTTTTAACATGATTATATATCTTAACCTCATTTTCAGAACTTTTTACTCGGTTAAAATTGCAACGGGTTCACTATAAAGCCCATTTAGACATGCACGCTTTAAACCCCAACAAACCGGGCAAAAAATAAGAATAAATCACATTTTATGACTTAAAATATTTATTTATGGGCTTTTCAACATGATTATATAGCTTAAACCCATTTTCAAAAATTTTTACTCGGTTAAAATTTTAACGGGTCCACTATAAAGCCCATTTAGACAAGCACGCCTTAAACACAACAAAACTGCCACAAAATAAGATTAGATCAAATTTTACGAGTTAAAATATTTGATTATGGGAATTTGAATATGATTATACAGCATAAACTCATTTTCTGAACTTTTTACTCTGTTAAAATTCCAACGGGTCCACTATAAAGCCCATTTAGACATTCACGCCTTAAACCCCAACAAAACGGCCGAAAAATAAGACTAAATCACATTTTATGAATTAAAATATTTATTTAAACTCAATTTTAGATCTTTCTCCTCGATTAAAATTCCAACGGGTCCTAAGTAAAGCTCATTTAGATATGCACGCCTTAAACCCAACTTAACGGCCGAAAAATAATATTAAATCAAATTTTATGAGTTAAAATATTTGATTATGGGATTTTGAATATGATTATATAGCTTAGCCTCAATTTTAGAACTTTGTAATCGGATAAAATTCCCACAGGTCCATTGTAAAGTAGATTTAGACATGCACGCCTTAAACCCCAACGAAATGGCCGAAAAATAAAATTAAATCACATTTGACTTACAATATTTAGTAATGGGCGTTTTAACATGATTACATAGCTTAACCTCATTTTAAAACTTTTTCCTCTGTCAAAATTCCAACGATTCCACTATAAACCTGATTTAGACATGCACGCCTAAAACTCCAATAAAACGGCCGAAAAATAAGACAAAATTGTCGCAAAATGAAATTAAATAAAATTTTAAGACTTAAAATATTTAGTTAATGATTTTTCACATGATAATATATCTTAACCTCATTTTTAGAACTTTTTACTCGGTTAAAATTCCAACCGGTCCTATGTAAAGCCCATTTAGATATGCACGCCTTGAACCCATCAAAACGGCCCGAAAATAATATTAAATCAAATTTTATGAGTTAAAATATTTGATTATGGGCTTTTGAATATGATTATATAGCTTAACCACAATTTTAGAACTTTTTACTCGGTTAAAATTCCAACAGGTCCATTGTAAAGTAGATTTAGACATGCACACCTTAAACCCCAACAAAATGGCCGAAAAATAAAATTAAATCACATTTGACTTAAAATATTTAGTTATGGGCGTTTTAACATGATCACATAGCTTAACCTCAATTTTAGAACTTTTTACTCGGTCAAAATTCTAAGGGGTCCACTATAAACCTGATTTAGACATGGGCTTTATAACATGATTATATATGATTAGTTATGGGCTTTATAACATGATTATATATCTTAACCTCATTTTCAGAACTTTTTACTCAGTTAAAATTCCAACGGGTCCACTATAAAGCCCATTTGGACATTCACGCCTTAAACCCCAACAAAACGGCCAAAAAATAAGACTAAATCACATTTTATGAATTAAAATATTTATTTATGGGCTTTTGAACATGATTATATAGCTTAAACTCAATTTTAGAACTTTTTACTGGGTTAAAATTCCAAAGTGGCCTATATAAAGCCCATTTAGATATGCACGCCTTAAACCCAACAAAACGGCCCAAAAATAATATTAAATCAAATTTTATGAGTTAAAATATTTGATTATGGGCTTTTGAATATTATTATATAGCTTAACCTCTTAACTTTTCAATTTTATAATGGGTTTTTATAATAAAGCCCATTTAAAATTTAACTAAAAAAACAAAAAATAAGACTAAAACATATTTTATGAATTAAAATATTTATTTATGGGCTTTTGAACATGATTATACAGCTTAACCTCAACTTTAGAACTTTTTACTCGGTTAAAATTCCAAGAGGTGCACTATAAAGCCCGTTTAGACTTGCACACCTTAATCTGCAACAAAATCGCCGCAAAATGAAATTAAATAAAATTTTAAGACTTAAAATATTTAGTTAATGGCTTTTTAACATGATTATATATCTTAACCTCATTTTTATAACTTTTTACTCAGTTAAAATTCCAATGGGTCCACTATAAAGCCCATTTAGATATGCACGCCTTAAACCCAACAAAACATCCCAAAAATAATATTAAATCAATTTTTATGAGTTAAAACATTTGATTATGTGCTTTTGAATGTGATTATATAGCTTAACCTCAATTTTAGAACTTTTTACCATTTAAAATTCAACAAGTCCATTAAAGTAGATTTAGACATATGACTTAAAATTAATTTATGGGCTTTTTTAAATGATTATATATCTTAACCTCAAAAAACTTTTTAAAAATAAAATTCCAATGGGTCCACTATAAAGCCCATTTAGATATGCACGCCTTAAACCCAATAAAACATCCCAAAAATAATATTAAATCAAATTTTATGACTTAAAATATTTATTTATGGGCTTTTGAACATGATTATACAGCTTAATCTCAACTTTAGAACTTTTTACTCGGTTAAAATTCCAACGGGTGCACTATAAAGACCGTTTATACTTGCACACCTTAAACCGCAACAAAATCGCCGCAAAATGAAATTAAATAAAATTTTAAGACTTAAAATATTTAGTTAATGGCTTTTTAACATGATTATATATCTTAACCTTGTTTTCAGATCTTTTTACACAGTTAAAATTCCAACGGGTCCACTATAAAGCCCATTTAGACATGCACACCTTAAACCCCAAGAAAAAGGGCAAAAAATAAGAATAAATCATATTTTATGATTAAAATATTTATTTACGGGCTTTTCAACATGATTATATAGGTTAAACTCAATTTTAGAACTTTTTACTCGGTTAAAATTCCAACCGGTCCTATGTAAAGCCCATTTAGATATGCACGCCTTGAACCCATCAAAACGGCCCGAAAATAATATTAAATCAAATTTTATGAGTTAAAATATTTGATTATGGGCTTTTGAATATGATTATATAGCTTAACCACAATTTTAGAACTTTTTACTCGGTTAAAATTCCAACAGGTCCATTGTAAAGTAGATTTAGACATGCACACCTTAAACCCCAACAAAATGGCCGAAAAATAAAATTAAATCACATTTGACTTAAAATATTTAGTTATGGGCGTTTTAACATGATCACATAGCTTAACCTCATTTTTAGAACTTTTTACTCGGTCAAAATTCTAAGGGGTCCACTATAAACCTGATTTAGACATGCACGCCTAAAACTCCAACAAAACGGCCGAAAAATAATATTATATCACATTTTATGACTTAAAATATTTATTTATGGGCTTTTGAACATGATTATACAGCTTAACCTCAACATTAGAACTTTTTACTCGGTTAAAATTCCAACGGGTGCACTATAAAGCCAATTTAGACATTCACGCCTTAAACCCCAACAAAACGGCCAAAAAATAATATTATATCACATTTTATGACTTAAAATATTTATTTATGGGCTTTTGAACATGATTATACAGCTTAACCTCAACATTAGAACTTTTTACTCGGTTAAAATTCCAACAGGTGCACTATAAAGCCAATTTAGACATTCACGCCTTAAACCCCAACAAAACGGCCAAAAATAAGAATAAATCACATTTTATGACTTAAAATATTTATTTATGGGCTTTTGAACATGATTATATAGCTTAATCTCAATTTTAGAACTTTTTACTCGGTTAAAATTCCAACGGGTGCACTATAAAGACCGTTTATACTTGCACACCTTAAACCGCAACAAAATCGCCGCAAAATGAAATTAAATAAAATTTTAAGATTTAAAATATTTAGTTTATGGGCTTTTTAACATGATTATATATCTTAACCTTGTTTTAGAACTTTTTACTCAGTTAAAATTCCAACGGGTCCACTATAAAGCCCATTTAGACATGCACACCTTTAAACCCCAACAAAACGGCAAAAAAATAAGAATAAATCATATTTTATGATTAAAATATTTATTTATGGGCTTTTCAACATGATTATATAGGTTAAACTCAATTTTAGAACTTTTTACTGGTTAAAATTCCAACGGGTCCTATGTAAATCCCATTTAGATATGCACGCCTTAAACCCAACAAAACGGCAAAAATAATATTAAATCAAATTTTATGAGTTAAAATATTTGATTATGGGCTTTTGAATATGATTATATAGCTTAACCTCAATTTTAGAACTTTTTACTCGGTTAAAATTCCAATGGGTCCATTGTAAAGTAGATTTAGACATGCACACCTTAAAACCCCAACAAAATGGCGAAAAATAAAATTAAATCACATTTTTGACTTAAAATATTTAGTTATGGGCTTTTTAACATGATTACATAGCTTAACCTCATTTTTAGAACTTTTTACTCGGTCAAAATTCCAAAGGGTCCACTATAAAGCTGATTTAGACATGCACGCCTAAAACTCCAACAAAACGGCAAAAAAATAATATTATATCACATTTTATGACTTAAAATATTTATTTATGGGCTTTTGAACATGATTATACAGCTTAACCTCATTTTTAGAACTTTTTACTCGGTTAAAATTCCAACGGGTCCACTATAAAGCCAATTTAGACATTCACGCCTTAAACCCCAACAAAACGGCCAAAAAATAATATTATATCACATTTTATGACTTAAAATATTTATTTATGGGCTTTTGAACATGATTATACAGCTTAACCTCAACATTAGAACTTTTTACTCGGTTAAAATTCCAACAGGTGCACTATAAAGCCAATTTAGACATTCACGCCTTAAACCCCAACAAAACGGCCAAAAACTAAGAATATATCACATTTTATGACTTAAAATATTTATTTATGGGCTTTTGAACATGATTATACAGCTTAATCTCAACTTTAGAACTTTTTACTCGGTTAAAATTCCAACGGGTGCACTATAAAGACCGTTTATACTTGCACACCTTAAACCGCAACAAAATCGCCGCAAAATGAAATTAAATAAAATTTTAAGATTTAAAATATTTAGTTAATGGCTTTTTAACATGATTATATATCTTAACCTTGTTTTCAGATCTTTTTACACAGTTAAAATTCCAACGGGTCCACTATAAAGCCCATTTAGACATGCACACCTTAAACCCCAAGAAAACGGGCAAAAAATAAGAATAAATCATATTTTATGATTAAAATATTTATTTACGGGCTTTTCAACATGATTATATAGGTTAAACTCAATTTTAGAACTTTTTACTCGGTTAAAATTCCAACCGGTCCTATGTAAAGCCCATTTAGATATGCACGCCTTGAACCCATCAAAACGGCCCGAAAATAATATTAAATCAAATTTTATGAGTTAAAATATTTGATTATGGGCTTTTGAATATGATTATATAGCTTAACCACAATTTTAGAACTTTTTACTCGGTTAAAATTCCAACAGGTCCATTGTAAAGTAGATTTAGACATGCACACCTTAAACCCCAACAAAATGGCCGAAAAATAAAATTAAATCACATTTGACTTAAAATATTTAGTTATGGGCTTTTTAACATGATTACATAGCTTAACCTCATTTTTAGAACTTTTTACTCGGTCAAAATTCCAACGGGTCCACTATAAAGCCGATTTAGACATGCACGCCTAAAGCCCCAACAAAACGCCAAAAAAATAAGAATATATCACATTTTATGACTTAAAATATTTATTTATGGGCTTTTGAACATGATTATACAGCTTAACCTCAATTTTTTAGAACTTTTTACTCTGTTAAAATTCCAACGGGTGCACTATAAAGCCCATTTAGACTTGCACGCCTTAAAAACCTTAAACAAAACAAAATAAAAAAAATGAAATTAAATAAAATTTTAAGACTTAAAATATTTAGTTATGGGCTTTTTAACATGATTATATATCTTAACCTCATTTTTAGAACTTTTTACTAAGTTAAAATTCCAACGGGTCCACTATAAAGCCCATTTAGACATGCACACCTTAAACCCCAAGAAAAATGGCAAAAAATAAGAATAAATCATATTTTATGACTTAAAATATTTATTTATGGGCTTTTTCAACATGATTATATAGCTTAAACTCATTTTTAGAAATTTTTACTCGGTTAAAAATTTTAACGGGTCCACTATAAAGCCCATTTAGACATACACGCTTTAAACACAACAAAACGCCACAAAATAAGATTAGATCAAATTTTATGAGTTAAAATATTTGATTATGGGCATTTGAATATGATTATATAGCATAAACTCATTTTCTGAACTTTTTACTCTGTTAAAATTCCAACGGGTCCACTATAAAGCCCATTTAGACATTCACGCCTTAAAAACCCCAACAAAACGGGTAAAAAAATAAGACTAAATCACATTTTATGAATTAAAATATTTATTTATGGGCTTTTGAACATGATTATATAGCTTAAACTCAATTTTAGAACTTTTTACTCGGTTAAAATTCCAACGGGTCCTATGTAAAGCCCATTTAGATATGCACGCCTTAAACCCAACAAAACGGCCCAAAAATAATATTAAATCAAATTTTATGAGTTAAAATATTTGATTATGGGCTTTTTAATATGATTATATAGCTTAACCTCAATTTTAGAACTTTTTACTCGGTTAAAATTCTAACGGGTCCACTATAAAGCCTTTTAGACATGCACGCCTAAAACCCCAACGAAATGGCCGAAAAATAAAATTAAATCACATTTGACTTAAAATATTTAGTTATGGGCTTTTTAACATGATTACATAGCTTAACCTCATTTTTAGAACTTTTTACTCGGTCAAAATTCCAACGGGTCCACTATAAAGCCGATTTAGACATGCACGCCTAAAGCCCCAACAAAACGGCCGAAAAATAAGAATGTATCACATTTTATGACTTAAAATATTTATTTATGGGCTTTTGAACATGATTATACAGCTTAACCTCAACTTTAGAACTTTTTACTCGGTTAAAATTCCAACGGGTGCACTATAAAGCCCGTTTAGACTTGCACGCTTTTTAAACCCCACAAAACGGCAAAAAAATGAAATTAAATAAAATTTTAAGACTTAAAATATTTAGTTAATGGCTTTTTAACATGATTATATATCTTAACCTCATTTTCAGAACTTTTTACTCAGTTAAAATTCCAACGGGTCCTATGTAAAGCTCATTTAGATATGCACCTTTAAAACCCAACAAAAAACAAAAAAAATAATATTAAATCAAATTTTATGAGTTAAAATATTTGATTATGGGCTTTTGAATATGATTATATAGCTTAACCTCAATTTTAGAACTTTTTTTACTCGGTTAAAATTCCAACAGGTCCATTATAAAGTAGATTTTAGACATGCGCCTAAAACCCCAACAAAATGGTAAAAAATAAAATTAAATCACATTTGACTTAAAATATTTATTTATGGGCTTTTTAACATGATTACATAGCTTAACCTCATTTTTAGAACTTTTTACTCGGTCAAAATTCCAACGGGTCCACTATAAAGCCCGATTTAGACATGCACACCTAAACCCCCAAAAAAACGAAAAAAAAAAGAATATATCACATTTTATGACTAAAAAAATATTTATTTATGGGCTTTTGAACATGATTATACATCTTAACCTCATTTTTAGAACTTTTTACTCGGTTAAAATTCCAATGGGTCCACTATAAAGCCCATTTAGACTTGCACGCTTTAAACCCCAACAAAACGGTAAAAAAATGAAATTAAATAAAATTTTAAGACTTAAAATATTTAGTTATGGGCTTTTTAACATGATTATATATCTTAACCTCATTTTAGAACTTTTTACTCGGTTAAAATTCCAACAGTCCACTATAAAGCCCATTTAGACATTCACGCCTTAAACCCCAACAAAACGGCCAAAAAAAATAAGATTAAATCACATTTTATGAATTAAAATATTTATTTATGGGCTTTTTGAACATGATTATATAGCTTAAACTCAATTTTAGAACTTTTTACTCGGTTAAAATTCCAACGGGTCCTATATAAAGCCCATTTAGACATGCACGCCTTCTTTAAACCAACAAAACGGGCAAAAAATAATATTAAATCAAATTTTATGAGTTAAAATATTTGATTATGGGCTTTTGAATATGATTATATAGCTTAACCTCAATTTTAGAACTTTTTACTCGGTTAAAATTCCAATGGTCCATTATAAAGTAGATTTAGACATGCACGCTTTTAAACCCCAACAAAATGGCGAAAAATAAAATTAAATAAAATTTTTTGACTTAAAATATTTAGTTTATGGGCTTTTTAACATGATTACATTTCTTAACCTCATTTTTAGAACTTTTTACTCTGTAAAAATTCCAACGGGTCCATTATAAAGCCGATTTAGACATGCACGCAAAAAAAACCCCAATTTTAAAAAAAAATAAACAAAAATGGCGAAAAAATAAAATTAAATAAAATTTTTAGACTTAAAATATTTAGTTAATGGCTTTTTAACATGATTATATATCTTAACCTCATTTTTAGAACTTTTTACTCGGTTAAAATTCCAACGGGTCCATTATAAAGCCCATTTAGATATGCACGCTTTAAAACCAACAAAACGGCAAAAAAATAAAATTAAATCACATTTTTGACTTAAAATATTTGATTATGGGCTTTTTAACATGATTATATAGCTTAACCTCAATTTTAGAACTTTTTACTCGGTTAAAATTCCACGGGTCCATTATAAAGTAGATTTAGACATGCACGCCTTAAACCCCAAACAAAAAAAAAAAAATAAAATTAAATCACATTTTTGACTTAAAATATTTATTTATGGGCTTTTTTAACATGATTATATAGCTTAACCTCATTTTTAGAACTTTTTACTCATGGTTAAAATTCCAACGGGTCCACTATAAAGCCCATTTAGACATGCACGCCTTAAAAACCCCAACAAAACGGCCAAAAAAAAAATTAAATCAAATTTTATGACTTAAAATATTTATTTATGGGCTTTTTGAACATGATTATACAGCTTAACCTCAATTTTAGAACTTTTTACTCGGTTAAAATTCCAACGGGTCCACTATAAAGCCCATTTAGACTTGCACGCCTTTTAAACCCCAAAAAAAAAATGGCCTAAAAAATAAAATTAAATAAAATTTTGACTTAAAATATTTATTTATGGGCTTTTTTAACATGATTATATATCTTAACCTCATTTTTAGAACTTTTTACTCGGTTAAAATTCCAACGGGTCCACTATAAAGCCCATTTAGACATTCACGCCTTAAACCCCAAACAAAACGGCCAAAAAAATAAGACTAAATCACATTTTATGAATTAAAATATTTATTTATGGGCTTTTGAACATGATTATATAGCTTAAACTCAATTTTAGAACTTTTTTTTTGGTTAAAATTCCAACGGGTCCCTATAAAGCCCATTTAGATATGCACGCCTTTAAACCCCAACAAACGGTAAAAAAATAATATTAAATCAAATTTTATGAGTTAAAATATTTGATTATGGGCTTTTGAATATGATTATATAGCTTAACCTCAATTTTAGAACTTTTTACTCGGTTAAAATTCCAACGGGTCCATTATAAAGTAGATTTAGACATGCACGCTTTAAACCCCAAAAAAAATGCCCGAAAAATAAAATTAAATCACATTTGACTTAAAATATTTAGTTATGGGCTTTTTAACATGATTATATAGCTTAACCTCATTTTTAGAACTTTTTACTCGGTCAAAATTCTAATGGGTCCACTATAAAGTAGATTTAGACATGCACTTTAAACCCCAACAAAACGCCCGATCAAAAAATAAGAATATATCACATTTTATGACTTAAAATATTTATTTATGGGCTTTTGAACATGATTATACAGCTTAACCTCATTTTTAGAACTTTTTACTCGGTTAAAATTCCAAGGGGTGCACTATAAAGCCCATTTAGACTTGCACACTTTAAAACCCCAACAAAAACGGCAAAAAATGAAATTAAATAAAATTTTAAGACTTAAAATATTTATTTATGGCTTTTTAACATGATTATATATCTTAACCTCATTTTTAGAACTTTTTACTCAGTTAAAATTCCAATGGGTCCACTATAAAGCCCATTTAGATATGCATGCCTTAAACCCAACAAAACATCCCAAAAAAATATTAAATCAATTTTATGAGTTAAAATATTTGATTATGGGCTTTTTAACATGATTATATATCTTAACCTCAATTTTAGAACTTTTTTTACTCGGTTAAAATTCAACAGGTCCATTGTAAAGTAGATTTTAAAATATTTAATCCCCATTTGAAATGGCAAAAATAAAATTAAATTTTTGACTTAAAATATTTAGTTATGGGCTTTTTAAACCTTAACCTCATTTTTAGAACTTTTTACTCGGTCAAAATTCCAACGGGTCCACTATAAAGCCGATTTAGACATGCACGCCTAAAGCCCCAACAAAACGGCCGAAAAATAAGAATGTATCACATTTTATGACTTAAAATGTTTATTTATGGGCTTTTGAACATGATTATACAGCTTAACCTCAACTTTAGAACTTTTTACTCGGTTAAAATTCCAAGAGGTGCACTATAAAGCCCGTTTAGACTTGCACGCCTTAATCTGCAACAAAATCGCCGCAAAATGAAATTAAATAAAATTTTAAGACTTAAAATATTTAGTTAATGGCTTTTTAACATGATTATATATCTTAACCTCATTTTTAGAACTTTTTACTCAGTTAAAATTCCAATGGGTCCACTATAAAGCCCATTTAGATATGCACGCCTTAAACCCAACAAAACATCCCAAAAATAATATTAAATCAAATTTTATGAGTTAAAATATTTGATTATGTGCTTTTGAATGTGATTATATAGCTTAACCTCAATTTTAGAACTTTTTACTCGGTTAAAATTCCAACAGGTCCATTGTAAAGTAGATTTAGACATGCACTTAAAACCCAAAACAAAATGGTAAAAAAAAAATAAAATTAAATCACATTTGACTTAAAATATTTAGTTTTGGGCTTTTTAACATGATTACATAGCTTAACCTCATTTTTAGAACTTTTTACTCGGTCAAAATTCCAACGGGTCCACTATAAAGCTGATTTAGACATGCACGTCTAAAACCCCAACAAAACGGCCGAAAAATAAGAATATATCACATTTTATGACTTAAAATATTTATTTATGGGCTTTTGAACATGATTATACAGCTTAACCTGAACTTTAGAACTTTTTACTCGGTTAAAATTCCAGTGGTGCACTATAAAGCCCGTTTAGACTTGCACGCCTTAAACCGCAACAAAATCGCCGCAAAATGAAATTAAGTAAAATTTTAAGACTTAAAATATTTAGTTAATGGCTTTTTAACATGATTATTAATCTTAACCTCATTTTCAGAACTTTTTACTCAGTTAAAATTCCAACGGGTCCACTATAAAGCCCATTTAGAAATGCACGCCTTAAACCCAACAAAACGGCCCAAAAATAATATTAAATCAAATTTTATGAGTTAAAATATGTGATTATGGGCTTTTTAATATGATTATATAGCTTAACCTCAATTTTAGAACTTTTTACTCAGTTAAAATTCCAACAGGTCCATTGTAAAGTAGATTTAGACATGCACGCTTTAAACCCCAACGAAATGGCCGAAAAATAGAATTAAATCACATTTGACTTAAATATTTAGTTATGGTCTTTTTAACATGATTACATAACTTAACCTCATTTTTAGAACTTTTTACTCGGTCAAAATTCCAACGGGTCCATTATAAAGTCAATTTAGACATGTACGCCTAAAACCCCAACAAAACGTCCGAAAAAATAATAATATATCACATTTTATGACTTAAAATATTTATTTTTGGGCTTTTGAACATGATTATACAGCTTAACCTCAACTTTAGAACTTTTTACTCTGTTAAAATTCCAACGGGTGCACTATAAAGCCCATCTAGACTTGCACGCCTTAAACCGCAACAAAATAGCCGCAAAATGAAATTAAATAAAATTTTAAGACTTAAAATATTTAGTTATGGGCTTTTTAACATGATTATATATCTTAACCTCATTTTTAGAACTTTTTACTCAATTAAAATTCCAACGGGTCCACTATAAAGCCCATTTAGACATGCACGCCTTAAACCCCAACGAAATGGCCCAAAAAAAAATTAAATCACATTTGACTTAAAATATTTATTTATGGGCTTTTTAACATGGTTACATAGCTGAACTGCATTTTTAGAACTTTTTACTCGGTCAAAATTACAACGGGTCCACTATAAAGCCCATTTAGATATACACGCCCTAAACACAACAAAACTGCCATAAAATAAGATTAGATCAGATTTTATGAGTTAAAATATTTGATTATGGGCATTTGAATATGATTATATAGCATAAACGCATTTTCTGAACTTTTTACTCTGTTAAAATTCGAACGGGTGCACTATAAAGCCCATTTAGACATTCACGCCTTAAACCCCAACAAAACGGCCGAAAAATAAGACTAAATCACATTTTATGAATTAAAATATTTATTTATGGGCTTTTGAACATGATTATATAGCTTAAACTCAATTTTAGAACTTTTTACTTGGTTAAAATTCCAACGGGTCCTATGTAAAGCCATTTAGATATGCACGCCTTAAACCCAACAAAACGGCCCAAAAATAATATTAAATCAAATTTTATGAGTTAAAATATTTGATTATGGGCTTTTGAATATGATTATATAGCTTAACCTCAATTTTAGAACTTTTTACTCGGTTAAAATTCCAACGGGTCCACTATAAAGTAGATTTAGACATGCACGCCTTAAACCCCAACGAAATGCCCGAAAAATAAAAGTAAATCACATTTGACTTAAAATATTTAGTTATGGGCTTTTTAACATGATTACATAGCTTAACCTCATTTTTAAAACTTTTTACTCAGTCAAAATTCTAATGGGTCCACTATAAAGCCGATTTAGGCATACACGCCTAAAACACCAACAAAACGGCCGAAAAATAAGAATATATCACATTTTATGACTTAAAATATTAATTTATGGGCTTTTAAACATGATTATACAGCTTAACCTCAACTTTAGAACTTTTTACTCGGTTAAAATTCCAACGGGTGCACTATAAAGCCCATTTAGACTTGCACGCCTTAAACCCCAACAAAACGGCCGAAAAGTGGAATTAAATAAAATTTACTTAAAGTATTTAGTTATGGGCTTTTTAACATGATTATATATCTTAACCTCATTTTTAGAACTTTTTACTCAATTAAAATTCCAACGGTTCCACTATAAAGCCCATTTAGACATGCACGCCTTAAACCCAACAAAACGGCAAAAAAAAAGAATAAATGATATTTTATGACTTAAAATATTTATTTATAGGCTTTTCAACATGATTATATAGGTTAAACTCATTTTCAAAAATTTTTACTCGGTTTAAATTTTAACGGGTCCACTATAAAGCCCATTTAGACAAGCATGCCTTAAACCCCAACAAAACGGGGAAAAAATAAGAATAAATCACATTTTATGTCTTAAAATATTTATTTATGGGCTTTTCAACATGATTATATAGCTTAAACGCATTTTCAGAAATTTATACTCTGTTAAAATTTTAACGGGTCCACTATAAAGCCCATTTAGACAAGCATGCCTTAAACCCCAACAAAACGGCCAAAAAAAAATAAGAATAAATCACATTTTATGACTTAAAATATTTATTTATGGGCTTTTGAACATGATTATATAGCTTAAACTCAATTTTAGAAAATTTTTACTCGGTTAAAATTCCAACGGGTCCACTATAAAGCCCATTTAGACATGCACGCCTTAAACACAACAACAAAGCGGCCAAAAAATAAGATTAAATCAAATTTTATGAGTTAAAATATTTGATTATGGGCTTTTGAATATGATTATATAGCTTAACCTCATTTTTAGAACTTTTTTACTTGTTAAAATTCCAACGGTCCCACTATAAAGCCCATTTAGACATTCACGCTTTAAACCCCAACAAAACGTAAAAAAAAATAAGATTAAATCACATTTTATGAATTAAAATATTTATTTATGGGCTTTTTAACATGATTATATAGTTTAAACTCAATTTTAGAACTTTTTACTCGGTTAAAATTCCAACGGGTCCTATAAAGCCCATTTAGATATGCACGCCTTAAACCCAACAAAACAGCCAAAAAATAATATTAAATCAAATTTTATGAGTTAAAATATTTGATTATGGGCTTTTGAATATGATTATATAGCTTAACCTCAATTTTAGAACTTTTTACTCGGTTAAAATTCCAACGGGTCCACTATAAAGTAGATTTAGACATGCACTTTTTAAACCCAACAACAAAATGGAAAAAAAATAAAATTAAATCACATTTGACTTAAAATATTTTATTTATGGGCTTTTTAACATGATTATATAGCTTAACCTCATTTTTTAGAACTTTTTACTCGGTCAAAATTCCAACGGGTCCACTATAAAGCCGATTTAGACATGCACGCCTTAAAACCCCAACAAAATGGCGAAAAATAAGAATATATCACATTTTATGACTTAAAATATTTATTTATGGGCTTTTTAACATGATTATACAGCTTAACCTCAACTTTAGAACTTTTTACTCGGTTAAAATTCCAACGGGTGCACTATAAAGCCCATTTAGACTTGCACGCCTTAAACCCCAAAAAAATAAAAAAAAATGAAATTAAATAAAATTTTAAGACTTAAAATATTTAGTTATGGGCTTTTTAACATGATTATATATCTTAACCTCATTTTCAGAACTTTTTACTCAGTTAAAATTCCAACGGGTCCACTATAAAGCCCATTTAGACATGCACGCCTTAAACCCCAACAAAACGGGCAAAAAATAAGAATAAATCATATTTTATGACTTAAAATATTTATTTATGGGCTTTTCAACATGATTATATAGCTTAAACTCATTTTCAGAAATTTTTACTCGGTTAAAATTTTAACGGGTCCACTATAAAGCCCATTTAGACATGCACGCCTTAAACACAATAAAACTGCCACAAAATAAGATTAAATCAAATTTTATGAGTTAAAATATTTAATTATGGGCATTTGAATATGATTATATAGCATAAACTCATTTTCTGAACTTTTTACACTGTTAAAATTCCAACGGGTCCACTATAAAGCCCATTTAGACATTCACGCCTTAAACCCCAACAAAACGGCCGAAAAATAAGACTAAATTACATTTTATGAATTAAAATATTTATTTATGAGCTTTTGAACATGATTATATAGCTTAAACTCAATTTTAGAACTTTTGACTTGGTTAAAATTCCAACGGGTCCTATGTAAAGCCCATTTTGACATTCACGCCTTAAACCCAACAAAACGGCCCCAAAATAATATTAAATCAACTTTTATGAGTTAAAATATTTGATTATGAGGTTTTGAATAGGATTATATAGCTTAACCTCAATTTTAGAAATTTTTACTCGGTTAAAATTCCAACAGGTTCATTGTAAAGTAGATTTAGACATGCACGCCTTAAACCCCAACGAAATGGCCGAAAAATAAAATTAAATCACATTTGACTTAAAATATTTATTTTTGGGCTTTTTAACATGATTACATAGCTTAACCTCATTTTTAGAACTTTTTTTTTACTCGGTCAAAATTCCAACGGTCCACTATAAAGCCCGATTTAGACACATGCACGCCTAAAACCCCAACAAAATGGGCAAAAAATAAGAATATATCACATTTTATGACTTAAAATATTTATTTATGGGCTTTTGGACATGATTATACAGCTTAACCTCAACTTTAGAACTTTTTACTCGGTTAAAATTCCAACGGGTGCACTATAAAGCCCATTTTAGACATGCACGCTTTAAAACCCCAAAAAAAATAGCCAAAAATGAAATTAAATAAAATTTTAAGACTTAAAATATTTAGTTATGGGCTTTTTAACATGATTATATATCTTAACCTCTTTCTCAGAACTTTTTACTCAGTTAAAATTCCAATATGTCCATTATAAAGCCTATTTAGACATGCACGCCTTAAACCCCAACAAAATAGGCAAAATATAAGAATAAATCGCATTTTATGACTTAAAATATTTATTTATGAGCTTTTAAACATGATTATATAGCTTATACTCATTTTCAGAAATTTGTACTCTGTTAAAATTTTAACGGGTCCACTATAAAGCTCATTTAGACATGCACGCCTTAAACACAAAAAACTGCCACAAAATAAGATTAGATCAAAGTTTATGTGTTAAAATATTTGATTATGGGCATTTGAATATGATTATATAGCATAAACTCATTTTCTGAACTTTTTACTTTGTTAAAATTCCAACGGGTCCACTATAAAGCCCATTTAGACATTCACACACCTTTAAACCCCAACAAAATAAAAAAAAAATAAGACTAAATCACATTTTATGAATTAAAATATTTATTTATGGGCTTTTGAACATGATTATATAGCTTAAACTCAATTTTAGAACTTTTTTTACTCGGTTAAAATTCCAACGGGTCCTATATAAAGCCCATTTAGATATTCACGCCTTAAAACCCAACAAAACGGCCAAAAATAATATTAAATCAAATTTTATGACTTAAAATATTTATTTATGGGCTTTTGAATATGATTATATAGCTTAACCTCAATTTTAGACTTTTTACTTGGTTAAAATTCCAACAGGTCCTATGTAAAGCCAATTTAGACATGCACGCCTTAAACCCAACAAAAAAAAAAAATAAAAAAAATAATAATAAATCAAATTTTATGAGTTAAAATATTTGATTACGGGAATTTGAATATGATTATATAGCATAAACTCATTTTTAGAACTTTTTACTATGTTAAAATTCCAACGGGTCCACTATAAAGCCCATTTAGACATGCACGCCTTTAAACCCCAACAAACGGGCAAAAAAAAAATAAGACTAAATCACTTTTTATGAATTAAAATATTTATTTATGGGCTTTTGAACATGATTATATAGCTTAAACGGGTCCTATGTAAAGCCCATTTAGATGTGGACGCCTTAAACCCAACAAAACGACCCCAAAATAATATTAAATCAAATTTTATGAGTTAAAATATTTTATTATGGGCTTTTGAATATGGTTATATAGCTTAACCACAATTTTAGGACTTTTTACTCGGTTAAAATTCCAACAGGTCCATTGTAAAGTAGATTTAGACATGCACGCGCCTTAAACCCCAATGAAATGGCTGAAAAATAAAATTAAATCACATTTAACTTAAAATATTTAGTTATGGGCTTTTTAACATGATTACATAGCTTAACCTTATTTTAGAACTTTTTACTTGGTCAAAATTCTAACGGGTTCACTATAAAGCCGATTTAGACATGCACGCCTAAAACCCAAACAAAATTGCCAAAAAATAAGAATATATCACATTTTATGACTTAAAATATTTATTTATGGGCTTTTGAACATGATTATACAGCTTAACCTCAACTTTAGAACTTTTTACTCGGTTAAAATTCCAACGGGTGCACTATAAAGCCCATTTAGACATGCACGCCTTAAACCGCAACAAAATAGCCGCAAAATGAAATTAAATAAAATTTTAAGACTTAAAATATTTAGTTATGGTATTTTTAACATGATTATATATCTTAACCTCATTTTCAGAACGTTTTACTCAGTTAAAATTCTAACAGGTCCACTATAAAAACCCATTTAGACATGCACGCCTTAAAACCCAACAAAATGGGCAAAAAGTAAGAATAAATCACATTTTATGACTTAAAATATTTATTTATGGGCTTTTCAACATGATTATATAGCTTAAACTCATTTTCAGAATTTTTTACTCGATTAAAATTTTAACGGGTCCACTATAAAGCCTATTTAGACATGCACGCCTTAAACACAACAAAACTGCCACAAAATAAGATTAGATCAAATTTTATGAGTTAAAATATTTGATTATGGGAATTTGAATATGATTATATAGCATAAACTTATTTTATGAACTTTTTACGTTGTTAAAATTCCAACGGGTCCACTATAAAGCCCATTTAGACATTCACGCATTAAACCCCAACAAAACGGCCGAAAAATAAGACTAAAACACATTTTATGAATTAAAATATTTATTTATGGGCTTTTGAACAAGAATATATATCTTAAACTCAATTTTAGAACTTTTTACTAGGTTAAAATTCCAACGGGTCCTATGTAAAGCCCATTTAGATATGCACGCCTTAAACCCAACAAAACGGCCCCAAAATATTATTAAATCAAATTTTATGAGTTAAAATATTTGATTATGAGCTTTTGAAAATGATTATATAGCTTAACCTCAATTTTAGAACTTTTTACTCGGTTAAAATTTCAACAGGTTCATTGTAAAGTAGATTTAGACATGCACGCCTTAAACCCCAACGAAATGGCCGAAAAATAAAATTAAATCACATTTGACTTAAAATATTTAGTTTTGGGCTTTTTAACATGATTACAGAGCTTAACCTCATTTTTAGAACTTTTTACGCGGTCAAAATTCCAACGGATCCACTATAAAGCCGATTTAGACATGCAACCCTAAAACCTCAACAAAATGGGCGAAAAATAAGAATATATCACATTTTATGACTTAAAATATTTATTTATGGGCTTTTGAACATGATTATACAGCTTAACCTCAACTTTAGAACTTTTTACTCGGTTAAAATTCCAACGGGTGCACTATAAAGCCCAATTAGACATGCACCCCTTAAACCGCAACAAAATAGCCGCAAAATGAAATTAAATAAAATTTTAAGACTTAAAATATTTAGTTATGGGCTTTTTAACATGATTATATATCTTAAACTCATTTTCAGAACTTTTTACTCAGTTAAAATTCCAACGGGTCCACTATAAAGCCCATTTAGACATGCACGCCTTAAACACCAACAAAACGGGCAAAAAATAAGAATAAATCATATTTTATGACTTAAAATATTTATTTATGGGCTTTTCAAAGTGATTATACAGCTTAACCTCAACTTTAGAACATTTTACTCGGTTAAAATTCCAACGAGTGCACTATAAAGCCCATTTAGACTTGCACGCCTTAAAAACACAACAAAACGCCACAAAAAAATAAGATTAAATCAAATTTTATGAGTTAAAATATTTGAATTTGGGAATTTTATATTATATAGCATAAACTCATTTTCTGAACTTTTTACTCTGTTAAAATTCCAACGGGTCCACTATAAAGCCCATTTAGACATTCACGCCTTAAACCCCAACAAAACGGGCAAAAAATAAGACTAAATCACATTTTATGAATTAAAATATTTATTTATGGGCTTTTGAACATGATTATATATCTTAAACTCAATTTTATAACTTTTTACTCGGTTAAAATTCCAACGGGTCCTATGTAAAGCCCATTTAGATATGCACGCCTTAAACCCAACAAAACGGCCAAAAAATAATATTAAATCAAATTTTATGAGTTAAAATATTTGATTATGGGCTTTTGAATATGATTGTATAGCTTAACCGCAATTTTAGAACTTTTTACTCGGTTAAAATTCCAACAAGTCCATTGTAAAGTAGATTTATACATGCACGCCTTAAACCCCAACGAAATGGCAAATTAAATCTCATTTGACTTAAAATATTTAGTTATGGGCTTTTTAACATGGTTACATAGCTTAACCTCATTTTTAGAACTTTTTACTCGGTGAAAATTCCAACGGGTCCACTATAAAGCCGATTTAGACATGCACGCTTAAAACCCCAACAAAACGGCCGAAAAAAAAGAATATATCACATTTTATGACTTAAAATATTTATTTATGGGCTTTTGAACATGATTATACAGCTTAACCTCAACTTTAGAACTTTTTACTCGGTTAAAATTCCAATGGGTGCACTATAAAGTCCATTTAGACTTGCACGCCTTAAACCCAACAAAATAGCTGCAAAATGAAATTAAATAAGATTTTAAGACTTAAAATATTTAGTTATGGGCTTTTTAACATGATTATATATCTTAAACTCATTTTCAGAACCTTTTACTCAGTTAAAATTCCAACGGGTCCACTATAAAGCCCATTTAGACATGCACGCATTAAACCCCAACAAAACGGGCAAAAAATAAGAATAAATCATATTTTATGACTTAAAATATTTATTTATGGGCTTTTCAACATGATTATACAGCTTAACCTCAACTTTATAACTTTTTACTTGGTTAAAATTCCAATGGGTGCACTATAAAGCCCATTTAGACTTGCACGCCTTAAACCGCAACAAAATAGCCACCAAATCATATTAGATCAAATTTTATGAGTTAAAATATTTGATTATGGGAATTTGAATATGATTATATAGCATAACTCATTTTCTGAACTTTTTACTCTGTTAAAATTCCAACTGGTCCACTGTAAAGACTATTTAGACATTCACGCCTTAAACCCCAACAAAACGGGCAAAAAATAAGACTAAATCACATTTTATGAATTAAAATATTTATTTATGGGCTTTTGAAAATGATTATATATCTTAAACTCAATTTTATAACTTTTTACTAGGTTAAAATTCCAACGGGTCCTATGTAAAGCCCATTTAGATATGCACGCCTTAAACCCAACAAAACGGCCCCAAAATAATTTTAAATAAAATTTTATGAGTTAAATATTTGATTATGGGCTTTTGAATATGATTGTATAGCTTAACCTCAATTTTAGAACTTTTAGTGGACCCGTTAAAATTCCAACAGTCCATTAAAAAGTTCTTTATGAGGTTAATTTATGTAAATCATGTAAAAAGCCCATAACAAAATATTTTAAGTCAAATCAATTTAAATTTATTTTTAAAATATTTATTTATGGGCATTTCTAAATGATTATTTAGCTTAAACTCATTTTTAGAACTTTGGAATTTTAAAATTCCAACGGGTCCAAAATAAAGCCCATTTAGCTACATAATCATATTCAAAATCCCAAAACAAAAATATTATAAAATAAAAATTAAATCAAATTTTATTTTTAAAATATTTATTTATGGGCTTTTGAACATGATTATATAAATAAACCTCAATTTTACATAGAACTTTTTTGGTTTTCCAATGAGTAAAAGTTCTATAAAGCCCATTTAGAGTTTGCAGCTATTTAAATCATGTTCAAAAGCCCATAAATAAATATTTTAATTAAATAAAATTTTATGATTAAAATATTTATTTATGGGCTTTTTAACATGATTTATATAGCTTAAACTCAATTTTTAAAACTTTTTACTGGTTAAAATTATATTATAAAGCCCATTTAGAATTTTAACGCTTTAAAATAAAAAAAAGTTGAAAAATGAAAATGCTATATAATCATATTTTAAATTAAAATATTATTTATCAAATTTTTTAACATGATTATATTTGATCTAATCTTATTTTGTGAACTTTTTTGTTGTTAAAATTCCAACGGGTCCACTATAAAGCCCATTTAGACACTGTTAAAATTTAAACAATTAAAAATTTCTAAAAATGAGTTTAAATATATAATTTGTTGACTAAAATATTTAAATATTTTAAGTCATAAAATATGATTTATATATTTTTGCTCGTTTTGTTGGGGTTTTTTAAAACTTTTTAAATGGGCTTTTAAATTCCGTTGGAATTTTAACACTATAAAAAGCCCATTTTATAATCATGCACGCCTTAAACCCAACAAAACGGCCGAAAAATAATATTAAATCAAATTTTAAGAGTTAAAATATTTGATTATTGGCTTTTGAATATGATTATATAGCTTAGCCTCAATTTTAGAACTTTTTAATCGGTTAAAATTCCAACAGGTCCATTGTAAACTAGATTTAGACATGCACGCCTTAAACCCCAACGAAATGGCCGAAAAATAAAATTAAATCACATTTGACTTAAAATATTTATTTATGGGCTTTTTAACATGATTAGATAGCTTAACCTCATTTTTAGAACTTTTTACTCGGTCAAAATTCCAACGGGTCCACTATAAACCTGATTTAGACATGCACGCTAATACCCCAACAAGACGGCCGAAAAATAATATTATATCACATTTTATGACTTAAAATATTTATTTATGGGCTTTTGAACATGATTATACAGCTAAACCTCAACTTTAGAAGTTTTTACTCGGTTAAAATTCCAACGGGTGCACTATAAAGCCCATTTAGACTTGCACGCCTTAAACCCTAACAAAACGGCCCAAAAATGAAATTAAATAAAATTTTAAGACTTAAAATATATAGTTATGGGCTTTTTAACATGATTATATATCTCAACCTCATTTTCAGAACATTTTACTCGGTTAAAATTCTAATGGGTCCACTATAAAGCGCATTTAGACATACGCGCCTTAAACCCCAACAAAACGGGCAAAAAATAAGAATAAATCATATTTTATGACTTAAAATATTTATTTACGGGCTTTTCAACATGATTATATAGCTTAAACTCTTTTTCAGAAATTTTTACTCGGTTAAAATTTTAACGGGTCCACTATAGAGCCCATTTAGACATACACAACTTAAACACAACAAAACTGCCACAAAATAAGATTAGATCAAATTTTATTAGTTAAAATATTTGATTATGGGCTTTTGAATATGATTATATAGCTTAGCCTCAATTTTAGAACTTTTTAATCGTTAAAATTCCAACGGGTCCATTATAAAGTAGATTTAGACATGCACGCTTTAAACCCCAAAAAAAAATGGCGAAAAATAAAATTAAATCACATTTGACTTAAAATATTTATTTATTTGGGCTTTTTAACATGATTATATAGCTTAACCTCAATTTTAGAACTTTTTACTCGGTCAAAATTCCAACGGGTCCACTATAAAGCCTGATTTAGACATATCGGTTAAAATTTTTAAAACCCCAAAAAAAAGTAAAAGAAAAATAATATTAAATCACATTTTATGACAAAAAAATATTTATTTATGGGCTTTTGAACATGATTATATAGCTTAGCCTCAATTTTAGAACTTTTTACTCGTTTAAAATTCCAACGGGTCCACTATAAAGCCCATTTAGACATGCGCGCTTTAAACCCAACAAAATAAAAAAAATTAAATTACGCTTAAACCCCAACGAAAAAATTAAAAAATTAAATTTTACATTTGACTTAAAATATTTATTTATGGGCTTTTTAACATGATTATAGCTTAACCTCATTTTTAGAACTTTTTACTCGGTCAAAATTCCAACGGGTCCACTATAAAGTAGATTTAGACATGCACGCCTAAAACCCCAACAAAACGGCAAAAAATAAGATTAAATCACATTTTATGACTTAAAATATTTATTTATGGGCTTTTGAACATGATTATATAGCTTAACCTCAATTTTTAGAAATTTTTATTTAAAATTCCATGGGTCCACTATAAAGCCCATTTTTTTAAAACCCCAACAAACAAAAATTATTAAATCAAATTTTATGACTTAAAATATTTATTTATGGGCTTTTGAACATGATTATAGCTTAACCTCAATTTTAGAACTTTTTACTTGGTTAAAATTCCAACGGGTCCACTATAAAGCCCATTTAGACTTGCACGCCTTAAACCCCAACAAAAAAAGCCAAAAAATGAAATTAAATAAAATTTTAAGACTTAAAATATATAGTTATGGGCTTTTTAACATGATTATATATCTCAACGTCATTTTCAAAACTTTTTACTCGGTTAAAATTCCAACGGGTCCACTATAAAGCCCATTTAGACATGCACGCCTTAAACCCCAACAAAACGGGCAAAAAATAAGAATAAATCATATTTTATGACTTAAAATATTTATTTATGGGCTTTTCAACATGATTATATAGCTTAAACTCATTTTTTAGAATTTTTACTCGGTTAAAATTTTAACGGGTCCACTATAAAGCCCATTTAGACATACACGCCTTAAACACAACAAAACTGCCACAAAATAAGATTAGATCAAATTTTATGAGTTAAAATATTTGATTATGGGCATTTGAATATGATTATATAGCATAAACTCATTTTCTGAACTTTTTACTCTGTTAAAATTCCAACGGGTCCACTATAAAGCCCATTTAGACATTCACGCCTTAAACCCCAACAAAAAAAAAAAAAAAAATAAGACTAAATCACATTTTATGAATTAAAATATTTATTTATGGGCTTTTGAACATGATTATATAGCTTAAACTCAATTTTAGAACTTTTTACTCGGTTAAAATTCCAACGGGTCCTATGTAAAGCCCATTTAGATATGCACGCCTTAAACCCAACAAAACGGCCCAAAATAATATTAAATCAAATTTTATGAGTTAAAATATTTGATTATGGGCTTTTGAATATGATTATATAGCTTAACCTCAATTTTAGAACTTTTTACTCGGTTAAAATTCCAACATGTCCATTGTAAAGTAGATTTAGACATGCACGCCTTAAACCCCAACGAAATGGCCGAAAAATAAAATTAAATCACATTTGACTTAAAATATTTATTTATGGGCTTTTTAACATGATTACATAGCTTAACCTCATTTTTAGAACTTTTTACTCTGTCAAAATTCCAACGGGTCCACTATAAAGCCGATTTAGACATGCGCCTAAAAAACCCCAACAAAACGGCCGAAAAATAATATTATATCACATTTTATGACTTAAAATATTTATTTATGGGTTTTTGAACATGATTATACAGCTTAACCTCAACTTTAGAACTTTTTACTTGGTTAAAATTCCAACGGGTGCACTATAAAGCCCATTTAGACTTGCACGCCTTAAACCCAACAAAACGCCCAAAAATGAAATTAAATAAAATTTTAAGACTTAAAATATTTAGTTATGGGCTTTTTAACATGATTATATATCTTAACCTCATTTTCAAAACTTTTTACTCGGTTAAAATTCCAACGGGTCCACTATAAAGCCCATTTAGACATGCACGCCTTAAACCCCAACAAAACGGGCAAAAAATAAGAATAAATCATATTTTATGACTTAAAATATTTATTTATGGGCTTTTCAACATGATTATATAGCTTAAACTCATTTTTAGAAATTTTTACTCGGTTAAAATTTTAACGGGTCCACTATAAAGCCCATTTAGACATACACGCCTTAAACACAACAAAACTGCCACAAAATAAGATTAGATCAAATTTTATGAGTTAAAATATTTGATTATGGGCATTTGAATATGATTATATAGCATAAACTCATTTTTTTGAACTTTTTTTCTGTTAAAATTCCAACGGGTCCACTATAAAGCCCATTTAGACATTCACGCCTTAAACCCCAACAAAACGGCCAAAAATAAGACTAAATCACATTTTATGAATTAAAATATTTATTTATGGGCTTTTGAACATGATTATATAGCTTAAACTCAATTTTAGAACTTTTTACTCGGTTAAAATTCCAACGGGTCCTATGTAAAGCCCATTTAGATGCACGCCTTAAACCCAACAAAACGGCCAAAAAATAATATTAAATCAAATTTTATGAGTTAAAATATTTGATTATGGGCTTTTGAATATGATTATATAGCTTAACCTCAATTTTAGAACTTTTTACTCGGTTAAAATTCCAACAGGTCCATTGTAAAGTAGATTTAGACATGCACGCCTTAAACCCAAAACGAAATGGCCGAAAAATAAAATTAAATCACATTTGACTTAAAATATTTAGTTATGGGCTTTTTAACATGATTACATAGCTTAACCTCATTTTTAGAACTTTTTACTCGGTCAAAATTCCAACGGGTCCACTATAAAGCCGATTTAGACATGCACGCCTAAAACCCCAACAAAACGGCGAAAAATAAGAATATATCACATTTTATGACTTAAAATATTTATTTATGGGCTTTTGAACATGATTATACAGCTTAACCTCAACTTTAGAACTTTTTACTTGGTTAAAATTCCAACGGGTGCACTATAAAGCCCATTTAGACTTTGCGCCTTAAACCCCAAAAAAACCAAAAAAAATGAAATTAAATAAAATTTTAAGACTTAAAATATTTAGTTATGGGCTTTTTAACATGATTATATATCTTAACCTCATTTTCAGAACTTTTTACTCAGTTAAAATTCCAACGGGTCCACTATAAAGCCCATTTAGACATGCACGCCTTAAACCCCAACAAAACGGGCAAAAAATAAGAATAAATCATATTTTATGACTTAAAATATTTATTTATGGGCTTTTCAACATGATTATATAGCTTAAACTCATTTTCAGAAATTTTTACTTGGTTAAAATTTTAACGGGTCCACTATAAAGCCCATTTAGACATACACGCCTTAAACACAACAAAACTGCCACAAAATAAGATTAGATCAAATTTTATGAGTTAAAATATTTGATTATGGGCATTTGAATATGATTATATAGCATAAACTCATTTTCTGAACTTTTTACTCTGTTAAAATTCCAACGGGTCCACTATAAAGCCCATTTAGACATTCACGCCTTAAACCCCAACAAAACGGCCGAAAAATAAGACTAAATCACATTTTATGAATTAAAATATTTATTTATGGGCTTTTGAACATGATTATATAGCTTAAACTCAATTTTAGAACTTTTTACTCGGTTAAAATTCCAATGGGTCCTATGTAAAGCCCATTTAGATATGCACGCCTTAAACCCAACAAAACGGCCAAAAAATAATATTAAATCAAATTTTATGAGTTAAAATATTTGATTATGGGCTTTTGAATATGATTATATAGCTTAACCTCAATTTTAGAACTTTTTACTCGGTTAAAATTCCAACAGGTCCATTGTAAAGTAGATTTAGACATGCACGCTTTTTAAACCCCAAAAAAAAATGGTAAAAAAAAATAAAATTAAATCACATTTGACTTAAAATATTTAGTTATGGGCTTTTTAACATGATTACATAGCTTAACCTCATTTTTAGAACTTTTTACTCGGTCAAAATTCCAACGGGTCCACTATAAAGCCGATTTAGACATGCACGCCTAAAACCCCAACAAAACGGCTGAAAAATAAGAATATATCACATTTTATGACTTAAAATATTTATTTATGGGCTTTTGAACATGATTATACAGCTTAACCTCAACTTTAGAACTTTTTACTCGGTTAAAATTCCAACGGGTGCACTATAAAGCCCATTTAGACTTGCACGCCTTAAACCCAAAAAAAATAAAAAAAAAATGAAATTAAATAAAATTTTAAGACTTAAAATATTTAGTTATGGGCTTTTTAACATGATTATATATCTTAACCTCATTTTCAGAACTTTTTACTCTTGGTTAAAATTCCAACGGGTCCACTATAAAGCCCATTTAGACATGCACGCTTTTAAACCCCAACAAAACGGGCAAAAAAAATAAGAATAAATCATATTTTATGACTTAAAATATTTATTTATGGGCTTTTCAACATGATTATATAGCTTAAACTCATTTTTAGAAATTTTTACTCGGTTAAAAATTTAACGGGTCCACTATAAAGCCCATTTTAGACATACACGCTTTAAACACAACAAAACGGCCAAAAAAAATAAGATTAAATCAAATTTTATGAGTTAAAATATTTGATTATGGCATTTTGAATATGATTATATAGCATAAACTCATTTTTAGAACTTTTTACTCGGTTAAAATTCCAACGGGTCCACTATAAAGCCCATTTAGACATGCACGCCATAAACCCCAACAAAACGGCAAAAAAATAAGATTAAATCACATTTTATGAATTAAAATATTTATTTATGGGCTTTTGAACATGATTATATAGCTTAAACTCAATTTTAGAACTTTTTACTCGGTTAAAATTCCAACGGGTCCACTATAAAGCCCATTTAGATATGCACGCCTTTAAAACCCAACAAAAAAAAAAAAAAATAATATTAAATCAAATTTTATGAGTTAAAATATTTGATTATGGGCTTTTGAATATGATTATATAGCTTAACCTCAATTTTAGAACTTTTTACTCGGTTAAAATTCCAATGGGTCCATTATAAAGTAGATTTAGACATGCACGCTTTAAACCCCAACAAAATGGCAAAAAAAAATAAAATTAAATAAAATTTTTGACTTAAAATATTTATTTATGGGCTTTTTTTTAACATGATTATATATCTTAACCTCATTTTTAGAACTTTTTACTCGGTTAAAAATTCCAACGGGTCCACTATAAAGCCCATTTAGACATGCACGCCTTAAAACCCCCCAAAAAAACGAAAAAAAAATAAGAATAAATCACATTTTATGACTTAAAATATTTATTTATGGGCTTTTGAACATGATTATATAGCTTAACCTCAATTTTTAGAACTTTTTACTCGGTTAAAATTCCAACGGGTCCACTATAAAGCCCATTTAGACTTGCACGCCTTAAACCTTAAACAAAAAACAAAAAAAAAAAATAAAATTAAATAAAATTTTAAGACTTAAAATATTTAGTTATGGGCTTTTTAACATGATTATATATCTTAACCTCATTTTTAGAACTTTTTTTTACTCGGTTAAAATTCCAACGGGTCCACTATAAAGCCCATTTAGATTTAGACATGCACGCCTTAAACCCCAACAAAAACGGGCAAAAAAAATAAGATAAATCACATTTTATGAATTAAAATATTTATTTATGGGCTTTTGAACATGATTATATAGCTTAAACTCATTTTTAGAACTTTTTACTCGGTTAAAAATTCCAACGGGTCCACTATAAAGCCCATTTTAGATGCACACGCCTAAAACCCAACAAAACAAAAAAAAATAATATTAAATCAAATTTTATGAGTTAAAATATTTGATTATGGGCTTTTGAATATGATTATATAGCTTAACCTCAATTTTAGAACTTTTTACTCGGTTAAAATTCCAACGGGTCCATTATAAAGTAGATTTAGACATGCAAACCCTTTAAACCCCAAAATTTAAAATGGCCGAAAAATAAAAATTAAATCACATTTTTGACTTAAAATATTTATTTATGGGCTTTTTAACATGATTATATAGCTTAACCTCATTTTTAGAACTTTTTTTACTCGGTCAAAATTCCAACCGGGTCCACTATAAAGCCGATTTAGACATGCACGCCTAAAACCCCAACAAAACGGCCAAAAAATAAGAATATATCACATTTTATGACTTAAAATATTTATTTATGGGCTTTTGAACATGATTATATAGCTTAACCTCAACTTTAGAACTTTTTACTCGGTTAAAATTCCAACGGGTGCACTATAAAGCCCATTTAGACTTGCACGCCTTAAACCCCCAAAAAAATAAAAAAAAAATGAAATTAAATAAAATTTTAAGACTTAAAATATTTAGTTATGGGCTTTTTAACATGATTATATATCTTAACCTCATTTTTAGAACTTTTTACTCAGTTAAAATTCCAACGGGTCCACTATAAAGCCCATTTAGACATGCACGCCTTAAACCCCAACAAAACGGGCAAAAAAATAAGAATAAATCATATTTTATGACTTAAAATATTTATTTATGGGCTTTTCAACATGATTATATAGCTTAAACTCATTTTCAGAAATTTTTACTCGGTTAAAATTTTAACGGGTCCACTATAAAGCCCATTTGGACATACACACCTTAAACACAACAAAACTGCCACAAAATAAGATTAGATCAAATTTTATGAGTTAAAATATTTGATTATGGGCAGTTGAATATGATTATATAGCATAAACTCATTTTCTGAACTTTTTACTCTGTTAAAATTCCACGGGTCAACTATAAAGCCCATTTAGAAATTCACGCCTTAAACCCCAGCAAAACGGCCGAAAAATAAGACTAAATCACATTTTATGAATTAAAATATTTATTTATGGGCTTTTGAACATGATTATATAGCTTAAACTCAATTTTAGATTTTTCACTCGGTTAAAATTCCAACGGGTCCTATCTAAAGCCCATTTAGATATGCACGCCTTAAACTCAACAAAACGGCCAAAAAAATAATATTAAATCAAATTTTATGAGTTAAAATATTTGATTATGGGCTTTTGAATATGATTATATAGCTTAACCTCAATTTTAGAACTTTTTACTCGGTTAAAATTCCAACGGGTCCATTATAAAGTAGATTTTAGACATGCACGCCTTTAAACCCCAAAAAAAAAATATTTTAAAAAAAATAAAATTAAATCACATTTGACTTAAAATATTTATTTATGGGCTTTTTAACATGATTATATAGCTTAACCTCATTTTTAGAACTTTTTACTTTCGGTCAAAATTCCAACGGGTCCACTATAAAGCCGATTTAGACATGCACGCCTAAAACCCCAAAAAAACGGCGAAAAATAAGAATATATCACATTTTATGACTTAAAATATTTATTTATGGGCTTTTGAACATGATTATATAGCTTAACCTCATTTTTAGACTTTTTTTACTCGGTTAAAATTCCAACGGGTCCACTATAAAGCCCATTTAGACTTGCACGCTTTAAAACCAACAACAAAAAGTAAAAAAATAAAATTAAATAAAATTTTAAGACTTAAAATATTTAGTTATATTTGATTTTTTTTAACATGATTATATATATCTTAACCTCATTTTTAGAACTTTTTACTCGGTTAAAATTCCAACGGGTCCACTATAAAGCCCATTTAGACATGCACGCTTTAAACCCCAACAAAACGGGCAAAAAATAAGAATAAATCATATTTTATGACTTAAAATATTTATTTATGGGCTTTTCAACATGATTATATAGCTTAAACTCATTTTTAGAAATTTTTTTACTCGGTTAAAATTCCAACGGGTCCACTATAAAGCCCATTTAGACATACACGCCTTAAACCCCAACAAAAAAAAAAAAAAAATAAAATTAAATCAAATTTTATGAGTTAAAATATTTGATTATGGGCTTTTTGAATATGATTATATAGCTTAAACTCATTTTTAGAACTTTTTACTCGGTTAAAATTCCAACGGGTCCACTATAAAGCCCATTTAGACATTCACCTTAAAAACCCCAACAAAACGCTAAAAATAAGACTAAATCACATTTTATGAATTAAAATATTTATTTATGGGCTTTTGAACATGATTATATAGCTTAAACTAAATTTTAGAACTTTTTACTCGGTTAAAATTCCAACGGGTCCTATATAAAGCCCATTTAGATATGCACGCTTTAAACCCAAAAAAACGCCAAAAAATAATATTAAATCAAATTTTATGAGTTAAAATATTTGATTATGGGCTTTTGAATATGATTATATAGCTTAACCTCAATTTTAGAACTTTTTACTCGGTTAAAATTCCAACGGGTCCATTGTAAAGTAGATTTAGACATGCACGCCTTAAACCCCAACAAAAAAAAAAAAAAATAAAATTAAATCACATTTGACTTAAAATATTTAGTTATGGGCTTTTTAACATGATTACATAGCTTAACCTCATTTTTAGAACTTTTTACTCGGTCAAAATTCCAACGGGTCCACTATAAAGCCGATTTAGACATGCACGCGCCTAAAACCCCAACAAAACGGGCCAAAAAATAAGAATATATCACATTTTATGACTTAAAATATTTATTTATGGGCTTTTTGAACATGATTATACAGCTTAACCTCAACTTTAGAACTTTTTACTCGGTTAAAATTCCAACGGGTGCACTATAAAGCCCATTTAGACTTGCACACTTTAAACCCCAACAAAAAATAGCAAAAAAAATGAAATTAAATAAAATTTTAAGACTTAAAATATTTAGTTATGGGCTTTTTAACATGATTATATATCTTAACCTCATTTTCAGAACTTTTTACTCAATTAAAATTCCAACGGGTCCACTATAAAGCCCATTTAGACATGCACGCCTTAAACCCCAACAAAACGGGAAAAAATAAGAATAAATCATATTTTATGACTTAAAATATTTATTTATGGGCTTTTCAACATGATTATATAGCTTAAACTCATTTTCAGAAATTTTTACTCGGTTAAAAATTTAACGGGTCCACTATAAAGCCCATTTAGACATACACGCCTTAAACACAACAAAAATGCCACAAAATAAGATTAGATCAAATTTTATGAGTTAAAATATTTTATTATGGGCAGTTGAATATGATTATATAGCATAAACTCATTTTCTGAACTTTTTACTCTGTTAAAATTCCAACGGGTCCACTATAAAGCCCATTTAGACATTCACGCCTTAAACCCCAACAAAACGGCTGAAAAATTAGAGTAAATCACATTTTATGAATTAAAATATTTATTTATGGGCTTTTGAACATGATTATATAGCTTAAACTCAATTTTAGAACTTTTTTTTACTCGGTTAAAATTCCAACGGGTCCTATGTAAAGCCCATTTAGATATGCACGCTTTTAAAACCCAACAAAACGAAATAAAAAATAATATTAAATCAAATTTTATGAGTTAAAATATTTGATTATGGGCTTTTGAATATGATTATATAGCTTAACCTCAATTTTAGAACTTTTTACTCGGTTAAAATTCCAATGGGTCCATTGTAAAGTAGATTTAGACATGCACGCCTTTAAACCCCAAACAAAATGGTTTAAAAAAAATAAAATTAAATCACATTTGACTTAAAATATTTAGTTATGGGCTTTTTAACATGATTACATAGCTTAACCTCATTTTTTAAACTTTTTACTCGGTCAAAATTCCAACGGGTCCACTATAAAGCCGATTTAGACATGCACGCCTAAAACCCCAACAAAACGGCCGAAAAATAAGAATATATCACATTTTATGACTTAAAATATTTATTTATGGGCTTTTGAACATGATTATACAGCTTAACCTCAACTTTAGAACTTTTTACTCGGTTAAAATTCCAACGGGTGCACTATAAAGCCCATTTAGACTTGCACGCCTTAAACCGCAACAAAATAGCCGCAAAATGAAATTAAATAAAATTTTAAGACTTAAAATATTTAGTTATGGGCTTTTTAACATGATTATATATCTTAACCTCATTTTCAGAACTTTTTACTCAATTAAAATTCCAACGGGTCCACTATAAAGCCCATTTAGACATGCACGCCTTAAACCCCAACAAAACGGGAAAAAATAAGAATAAATCATATTTTATGACTTAAAATATTTATTTATGGGCTTTTCAACATGATTATATAGCTTAAACTCATTTTCAGAAATTTTTACTCGGTTAAAATTTTAACGGGTCCACTATAAAGCCCATTTAGACATACACGCCTTAAACACACAAAAAACGCCAAAAAATAAGATTAGATCAAATTTTATGAGTTAAAATATTTGATTATGGGCATTTGAATATGATTATATAGCATAAACTCATTTTTAGACTTTTTTTTACTCTGTTAAAATTCCAACGGGTCCACTATAAAGCCCATTTAGACATTCACGCCTTAAACCCCAAAAAAAACGGCAAAAAAAAATAAGACTAAATCACATTTTATGAATTAAAATATTTATTTATGGGCTTTTGAACATGATTATATAGCTTAAACTCAATTTTAGAACTTTTTACTGGGTTAAAATTCCAAAGTGTCCTATATAAAGCCCATTTAGATATGCACGCCTTAAACCCAACAAAACGGCCCAAAAATAATATTAAATCAAATTTTATGAGTTAAAATATTTGATTATGGGCTTTTGAATATTATTATATAGCTTAACCTCAATTTTATAACTTTTTACTCGGTTAAAATTCCAACAGGTCCCATTATAAAGTAGATTTAGACATGACATGCGCTTTTAAACCCCAAAAAAATAAAAAAAAAAAAATAAAATTAAATCACATTTGACTTAAAATATTTAGTTATGGGCTTTTTAACATGATTATATAGCTTAACCTCATTTTTAGAACTTTTTACTCGGTCAAAATTCCAACGGGTCCACTATAAAGCCCGATTTAGACATGCACGCCTTAAACCCAAACAAAAAACGGCAAAAATAAGAATATATCACATTTTATGACTTAAAATATTTATTTATGGGCTTTTGAACATGATTATACAGCTTAACCTCATTTTTTAGAACTTTTTTTCGGGTTAAAATTCCAACGGGTCCACTATAAAGCCCATTTTAGACTTGCACGCCTTAAAAACAACAAAAAATAAAAAAAAAATAAAATTAAATAAAATTTTAAGACTTAAAATATTTAGTTATGGGCTTTTTAACATGATTATATATCTTAACCTCATTTTTAGAACTTTTTACTCGGTTAAAATTCCAACGGGTCCACTATAAAGCCCATTTAGACATGCACGCCTTTTAAACCCCAACAAAACGGGCAAAAAAAATAAGAATAAATCACATTTTATGACTTAAAATATTTATTTATGGGCTTTTTTGAACATGATTATATAGCTTAAACTCATTTTAGAACTTTTTTTCGGTTAAAATTTTAACGGGTCCACTATAAAGCCCATTTAGACATACACGCAATTTAAAAAACCCAACAAAAACGGCACAAAATAAGATTAAATCAAATTTTATGACTTAAAATATTTGATTATGGGCTTTTGAATATGATTATATAGCTTAAACTCATTTTTAGAACTTTTTTACTGTTAAAATTCCAACGGGTCCACTATAAAGCCCATTTAGACATGCACGCACGCCTTAAACCCCAACAACAAAACGGCCGAAAAATAAGATTAAATCACATTTTATGACTTAAAATATTTATTATGGGCTTTTGAACATGATTATATAGCTTAAACTCAATTTTTAGAACTTTTTTCGGTTAAAATTCCAACGGGTCCACTATAAAGCCCATTTAGACATGCACGCCTTAAACCCAAACAAAATAAAAAATAATTTAAATCAAATTTTATGACTTAAAATATTTATAATGGGCTTTTCAACATGATTATAAAATTAACCTCATTTTAGAACTTTTTACTCGGTTAAAAAAAAAATTAAATCAAATTTTATGAGTTAAAATATTTATTTATGGGCTTTTGATTTAAATTTCAATGAGTTAAAATACTTTATGATTATATAGCATTTAAAATTTTAAAACGGGTAAAATTCCAACTATAAAGCCCATTTAGACATTCACGCTTTAAACCCCAACAAAAAAAAAAAAAAAATAAGATTAAATCAAATTTTATGAATTAAAATATTTATTTATGGGCTTTTGAACATGATTATATAGCTTAACCAATTTTTAGAACTTTTTTACTCGGTTAAAATTCCAACGGGTCCACTATAAAGCCCATTTTAGATATGCACGCTTTAAACCCAAAAAAACGGCCAAAAAATAATATTAAATCAAATTTTATGAGTTAAAAAATTTTTATTTATGGGCTTTTTGAATATGATTATATAGCTTAACCTCAATTTTAGAACTTTTTACTCGGTTAAAATTCCAACGGGTCCATTATAAAGTAGATTTAGACATGCACGCTTTAAACCCCAAAAAAAAAAAAAAAAAAAAAATAAAATTAAATCACATTTTTGACTTAAAATATTTAGTTATGGGCTTTTTAACATGATTATATAGCTTAACCTCATTTTTTAGAACTTTTTACTCGGTCAAAATTCCAACGGGTCCACTATAAAGCCGATTTAGACATGCACGCCTAAAAACCCAAACAAAACGGTCGAAAAATAAGAATATATCACATTTTATGACTTAAAATATTTATTTATGGGGTTTTAAAACGGATTATACAGCTTAAACTCAACTTTAGAACTTTTTACTCGGTTAAAATTCCAACGGGTGCACTATAAAGCCCATTTAGACTTTCACGCCTTAAACCGCAACAAAATGCCGCAAAATGAAATTAAATAAAATTTTAAGACTTAAAATATTTAGTTATGGGCTTTTTAACATGATTATATATCTTAACCTCATTTTTAGAACTTTTTACTCAGTTAAAATTCCAATGGGTCCACTATAAAGCCCATTTAGATATGCACGCCTTAAACCCAACAAAACATCCCAAAAATAATATTAAATCAAATTTTATGAGTTAAAATATTTGATTATGGGCTTTTGAATATGATTATATAGCTTAACCTCAATTTTAGAACTTTTTACTCGGTTAAAATTCCAACAGGTCCATTGTAAAGTAGATTTAGACATGCACGCCTTAAACCCCAACGAAATGGCCGAAAAATAAAATTAAATCACATTTGACTTAAAATATTTAGTTATGGGCTTTTTAACATGATTACATAGCTTAACCTCATTTTTAAAACTTTTTACTCAGTCAAAATTCTAATGGGTCCACTATAAAGCCGATTTAGGCATACACGCCTAAAACACCAACAAAACGGCCGAAAAATAAGAATATATCACATTTTATGACTTAAAATATTTATTTATGGGCTTTTGAACATGATTATACAGCTTAACCTCAACTTTAGAACTTTTTACTCGGTTAAAATTCCAACGGGTGCACTATAAAGCCCATTTAGACTTTCACGCCTTAAACCGCAACAAAATGCCGCAAAATGAAATTAAATAAAATTTTAAGACTTAAAATATTTAGTTATGGGCTTTTTAACATGATTATATATCTTAACCTCATTTTTAGAACTTTTTACTCAGTTAAAATTCCAATGGGTCCACTATAAAGCCCATTTAGATATGCACGCCTTAAACCCAACAAAACATCCCAAAAATAATATTAAATCAAATTTTATGAGTTAAAATATTTGATTATGGGCTTTTGAATATGATTATATAGCTTAACCTCAATTTTAGAACTTTTTACTCGGTTAAAATTCCAACGGGTCCACTATAAAGTAGATTTAGACATGCACGCCTTAAACCCCAAACGAAATGGCCGAAAAATAAAATTAAATCACATTTGACTTAAAATATTTAGTTATGGGCTTTTTAACATGATTACATAGCTTAACCTCATTTTTAGAACTTTTTACTCGGTCAAAATTCCAACGGGTCCACTATAAAGCCGATTTAGACATGCACGCCTAAAACCCCAACAAAACGGCCGAAAAATAAGAATATATCACATTTTATGACTTAAAATATTAATTTATGGGCTTTTAAACATGATTATACAGCTTAACCTCAACTTTAGAACTTTTTACTCGGTTAAAATTCCAACGGGTGCACTATAAAGCCCATTTAGACTTGCACGCCTTAAACCCCAACAAAACGGCCGAAAAATGGAATTAAATAAAATTTTAAGACTTAAAATATTTATTTATGGGCTTTTTAACATGATTATATATCTTAACCTCATTTTCAGAACTTTTTACTCACTTAAAATTCAAATGGGTCCACTATAAAGCCCTTTTAGGCATGCACGCCTTAAACCCCAACAAAACGGGCAAAAAATAAGAATAAATCATATTTTATGACTTAAAATATTTATTTATGGGCTTTTGAACATGATTATATAGCTTAAACTCAATTTTAGAACTTTTTTCTCGGTTAAAATTCCAACGGGTCCTATCTAAAGCCCATTTAGATATGCACGCCTTAAACCCAACAAAACGGCCCAAAAATAATGTTAAATCAAAATTTATGAGTTAAAATATGTGATTATGGGTTTTCAATATGATTATATAGCTTAACCTCATTTTTTAGAACTTTTTACTCGGTTAAAATTCCAACAGGTCCATTATAAAGTAGATTTAGACATGCACGCCTAAAAACCCCAACAAACGAAAAAAAATAAAAAATAAAATTAAATCACATTTGACTTAAAATATTTAGTTATGGGCTTTTTAACATGATTATTATATAGCTTAACCTCATTTTTAGAACTTTTTACTCGGTCAAAATTCCAACGGGTCCACTATAAAGCCCATTTAGACATGCACGCCTAAAAACCCAAAAAAAAACCAAAAAATAAGAATATATCACATTTTATGACTTAAAATATTTATTTATGGGCTTTTGAACATGATTATACAGCTTAACCTCAATTTTAGAACTTTTTACTCGGTTAAAATTCCAATGGGTGCACTATAAAGCCCATTTAGACTTGCACGCTTTAAACCCCAAACAAAACGGGCAAAAAATAAAATTAAATAAAATTTTAAGACTTAAAATATTTAGTTATGGGCTTTTTAACATGATTATATATCTTAACCTCATTTTTAGAACTTTTTACTCACTTAAAATTCCAACGGGTCCACTATAAAGCCCCATTTAGACATGCACGCCGCTTTAAACCCCAACAAAACGGGCAAAAAATAAGAATAAATCATATTTTATGACTTAAAATATTTATTTATGGGCTTTTCAACATGATTATATAGCTTAAACTCATTTTTAGAAATTTTTTTCGGTTAAAATTTTAACGGGTCCACTATAAAGCCCATTTAGACATACACGCTTTAAACACAACAAAAGCGCCAAAAAATAAGATTAAATCAAATTTTATGAGTTAAAATATTTGATTATGGGCTTTTGAATATGATTATATAGCATAAACTCATTTTAGAACTTTTTTACTCTGTTAAAATTCCAACGGGTCCACTATAAAGCCCATTTAGACATTCACGCTTTAAACCCCAACAAAACGGCCGAAAAAAATAAAATTAAATCACATTTTATGACTTAAAATATTTATTTATGGGCTTTTGAACATGATTATATAGCTTAAACTCAATTTTAGAACTTTTTACTCGGTTAAAATTCCAACGGTTCCACTGTAAAGCCCATTTAGACATGCACGCCTTAAACCCCAACAAAATGGCCAAAAAATAAGATTAAATCAAATTTTATGAGTTAAAATATTTATTTATGGGCTTTTGAATATGATTATATAGCTTAACCTCAATTTTAAAACTTTTTACTCGGTTAAAATTAGTCCATTTTTATTTAGACATGGTTAAAATTCCAACAAAATGGCGAAAAATAAAATAAATCACATTTTTAAAATATTTATTTATGGGCTTTTTAACATGATTATATAGATTAACCTCATTTTTAGAACTTTTTACTTGGTAAAAAACGGGTCCACTATAAAGCCGATTTAGACATGCACGCCTAAAAAAAAATGCCAAAAAATTAAATAATCACTTTGACTTAAAATATTTATTTATGGAATTTTTAACATGATTATATATCTTAACCTCATTTTTAGAACTTTTTACTCGGTTAAAATTCCAATGGGTCCACTATAAAGCCCATTTAGACATGCACGCCTTAAACCCCAACAAAACGGGCAAAAAAAAAAGAATAAATCAAATTTTATGACTTAAAATATTTATTTATGGGCTTTTGAACATGATTATATATCTTAAACTAAATTTTTAGAACTTTTTACTCGGTTAAAATTCCAACGGGTCCACTATAAAGCCCATTTATTTAGATATGCATGCCTTAAAACCCAACAAAACGGCCAAAAAATAATATTAAATCAAATTTTATGAGTTAAAATATTTGATTATGGGCTTTTGAATATGATTATATAGCTTAACCTCATTTTTTTAGAACTTTTTACTCGGTTAAAATTCCAACAGTCCATTGTAAAGTAGATTTAGACATGCACGCTTTAAACCCCAACGAAAAATGGGCCAAAAATAAAATTAAATCACATTTGACTTAAAATATTTAGTTATGGGCTTTTTAACATGATTATATAGCTTAACCTCATTTTTAGAACTTTTTACTCGGTCAAAATTCCAACGGGTCCACTATAAAGCCCGATTTAGACATGCACGCCTTAAAACCCCAACAAAACGGCCAAAAAAAATAAGAATATATCACATTTTATGACTTAAAATATTTATTTATGGGCTTTTGAACATGATTATACAGCTTAACCTCAACTTTTAGAACTTTTTACTCGGTTAAAATTCCAACGGGTGCACTATAAAGCCCATTTAGACTTGCACGCCTTAAACCCCAACAAAATGGCAAAAAAAATAAAATTAAATAAAATTTTAAGACTTAAAATATTTAGTTATGGGCTTTTTAACATGATTATATATCTTAACCTCATTTTTAGAACTTTTTACTCAATTAAAATTCCAACGGGTCCACTATAAAGCCCATTTAGACATGCACGCCTTAAAACCCAACAAAAACGGAAAAAAAAAAAAAAGAATAAATCATATTTTATGACTTAAAATATTTATTTATGGGCTTTTCAACATGATTATATAGCTTAAACTCATTTTAGAAATTTTTACTCGGTTAAAATTTTAACGGGTCCACTATAAAGCCCATTTAGACATACACACTTAAAAACACAACAAAACTGCCACAAAATAAGATTAGATCAAATTTTATGAGTTAAAATATTTGATTATGGGCATTTGAATATGATTATATAGCATAAACTCATTTTCTGAACTTTTTACTCTGTTAAAATTCCAACGGGTCCACTATAAAGCCCATTTAGACATTCACGCCTTAAACCCCAACAAAACGGCCGAAAAATAAGACTAAATCACATTTTATGAATTAAAATATTTATTTATGGGCTTTTGAACATGATTATATAGCTTAAACTCAATTTTAGAACTTTTACTCGGTTAAAATTCCAACGGGTCCTATGTAAAGCCATTTAGATATGCACGCCTTAAACCCAACAAAACGGCCCAAAAATAATATTAAATCAAATTTTATGAGTTAAAATATTTGATTATGGGCTTTTGAATATGATTATATAGCTTAACCTCAATTTTAGAACTTTTTACTCGGTTAAAATTCCAACAGGTCCATTGTAAAGTAGATTTAGACATGCACGCCTTAAACCCCAACGAAATGGCCGAAAAATAAAATTAAATCACATTTGACTTAAAATATTTAGTTATGGCTTTTTTTTAACATGATTACATAGCTTAACCTCATTTTTAGAATTTTTTACTCGGTTAAAATTCCAACGGGTCCACTATAAAGCCGATTTAGACATGCACGCCTAAAACCCCAACAAAACGTAAAAAAAATAAGAATATATCACATTTTATGACTTAAAATATTAATTTGTGGGCTTCTGAACATTATTATACAGTTTAAACTCAATTTTAGAACTTTTTACTCGGTTAAAATTCCAACGGGTGCACTATAAAGCCCATTTAGACTTGCACGCCTTAAACCCCAACAAAACGGCCGAAAAATGGAATTAAATAAAATTTACTTAAAGTATTTAGTTATGGGCTTTTTAACATGATTATATATCTTAACCTCATTTTCAGAACTTTTTACTCACTTAAAATTCAAATGGGTCCACTATAAAGCCCTTTTAGGCATGCACGCCTTAAACCCCAACAAAACGGGCAAAAAATAAGAATAAATCATATTTTATGACTTAAAATATTTATTTATGGGCTTTTGAACATGATTATATAGCTTAAACTAAATTTTAGAACTTTTACTCGGTTAAAACTCCAACGGGTCCTATCTAAAGCCCATTTATATATGCACGCCTTAAACCCAACAAAACGGCCCAAAAATAATATTAAATCAAATTTTATTAGTTAAAATATGTGATTATAGGTTTTAAAATATGATTATATAGCTTAACCTCAATTTTAGAACTTTTTACTCGGTTAAAATTTCAACAGGTCCATTGTAAAGTAGATTTAGACATGCACGCCTTAAACCCCAACGAAATGGCCAAAAAATAAAATTAAATCACATTTGACTTAAAATATTTAGTTATGGGCTTTTTAACATGATTATATAGCTTAAACTCAATTTTAAACTTTTCATTTAAAATTCCAACGGGTCCATTTAGACATGCACACCTAAAACCCCAACAAAACGTCCGAAAAATAAGAATATATCACATTTTATGACTTAAAATATTTATTTATGGTCCTTTGAACATGATTATGCAGCTTAACCTCAACTTTAGAACGTTTTACTCTGTTAAAATTCCAACGGGTGCTCTATAAAGCTCATTTAGACTTGCACGCATTAAACCGCAACAAAATGGCCGCAACAAAAATAAATAAAATTTTAAGACATAAAATATTTAGTTATGGGCTTTTTAACATGATTATATATCTTAACCTCATTTTCAGAACTTTTTACTCAATTAAAATTCCAACGGGTCCACTATAAAGCCCATTTAGACATGCACGCCTTAAACCCAACAAAACGACAAAAAAAAGAATAAATGATATTTTATGACTTAAAATATTTATTTATAGGCTTTTCAACATGATTATATAGCTTAAACTCATTTTCAGAAATTTTTACTCGGTTAAAATTTTAACCGGTCCACTATAAAGCCCATTTAGACATACACGACTTAAACACAACAAAACTGCCACAAAATAAGATTTGATCAGATTTTATGAGTTAAAATATTTGATTATGGGCATTTGAATATGATTATATAGCATAAACGCATTTTCTGAACTTTTTACTCTGTTAAAATTCGAATGGGTGCACAATAAAGCCCATTTAGACATTCACGCCTTAAACCCCAACAAAACGGCCGAAAAATAATGCTAAATCACATTTTATGACTTAAAATATTTATTTATGGGCTTTTGAACATGATTATATAGCTTGAACTCAATTTTAGAACTTTTTACTCGGTTAAAATTCCAAAGGGTCCTATGTAAAGCCATTTAGATATGCACGCCTTAAACCCAACAAAATGGCCCAAAAATAATATTAAATCAAATTTTATTAGTTAAAATATTTGATTATGGGCTTTTGAATATGATTATATAGCTTAACCTCAATTTTAGAACTTTTTACTCGGTTAAAATTCCAACAGGTCCATTGTAAAGTAGATTTAGACATGCACGCCTTAAACCCCAACGAAATGGCCGAAAAATAGAATTAAATCACATTTGACTTAAAATATTTATTTATGCGCTTTTTAACATGATTACATAACCTAACCTCATTTTTAGAACTTTTTACTCGTTCAAAATTTCAACGGGTCCACTATAAAGCCGATTTAGACATGCACGCCTAAAACCCCAACCAAACGTCCAAAAAATAAGAATATATCACATTTTATGACTTAAAATATTAATTTGTGGGCTTTTGAACATGATTATACAGCTTAACCTCAACTTTAGAACTTTTTACTCGGTTAAAATTCCAACGGGTGCACTATAAAGCCCATTTAGACTTGCACGCCTTAAACCCCAACAAAACGGTCGAAAAATGGAATTAAATAAAATTTTAAGGCTTAAAATATTTATTTATGGGCTTTTTAAAATGATTATATATGTTAACCTCATTTTTAGAACTTTTTACTCACTTAAAATTCCAACGGGTAAACTATAAAGCCCTTTTAGGCATGCACGCCTTAAACCCCAACAAAACGGGCAAAAAATAAGAATAAATGATATTTTATGTATTAAAATATTTATTTATAGGCTTATCATCTTGATTATATAGCTTAAACTCATTTTCAGAAATTTTTACTCGGTTAAAATTTTAACGGGTCCACTATAAAGCCTATTTAGACATACACGACTTAAACACAACAAAACTGCCACAAAATAAGATTAGATCAGATTTTATGAGTTAAAATATTTGATTATGGCCATTTGAATATGATTATAGAGCATAAACGCATTTTTTTAACTTTTCACTGTTAAAATTCGAACGGGTGCACTATAAAGCCCATTTAGACATTGAAGCCTTAAACCCCAACAAAACGACCGAAAAATAAGACTAAATCACGTTTTATTAATTAAAATTTTTATTTACGGGCTTTTGAACATGATTATATAGCTTAAACTCAATTTTAGAACTTTTTACTCGGTTAAAATTCCAACGGGTCCTATTTAAAGCCATTAAGATATGCACGCCTTAAACCAACAAAACGGCCCAAAAATAATATTAAATCAAATTTTATGAGTTAAAATATTTGATTATGGGCTTTTGAATATGATTATATAGCTTAACCTCAATTTTAGAACTTTTTACTCGGTTAAAATTCCAACAGGTCCACTATAAAGTAGATTTAGACATGCACGCCCTAAACCCCAACGAAATGGCCGAAAAATAAAATTAAATCACATTTGAGTTAAAATATTTAGTTATGAGCTTTTTAACATGGTTACATAGCTGACCCTCATATTTAGAACTTTTTACTCGGTCAAAATTCCAACGGGTCCACTATAAATCCGATTTAGGCATGCACGCCTAAAACCCCAACAAAACGGGCAGAAAATAAGAATAAATGATATTTTATGACTTAAAATATTTATTTATAGGCTTTTCATCTTGATTATATGGCTTAAATTTATTTTCAGAAATTTTTACTCGGTTAAAATTTTAACGGGTCCACTATAAAGCCCATTTAGACATTCACGCCTTAAACCCCAACAAAACCGCCGAAAAATAAGACTAAATCATATTTTATGAATTAAAATATTTATTTATGGGCTTTTGAACATGATTATATAGCTTAAACTCAATTTTAGAACTTTTTACTCAGTTAAAATTCCAACGGGTCCTATGTAAAGCCATTTAGATATGCACGCCTTAAACACAACAAAACGGCCCAAAATAATATTAGATCAAATTTTATGAGTTAAAATATTTGATTATGGGCTTTTGAATATGATTATATAGCTTAACCTCAATTTTAGAACTTTTTACTCGGTTAAAATTCCAACAGGTCCACTGTAAAGTAGATTTAGACATGCACGCCTTAAACCCCAACGAAATGGCCGAAAAATAAAATTAAATCACATTTGACTTAAAATACTTAGTTATGTGCTTTTTAACATGATTACATAGCTTAACCTCATTTTTAGAATTTTTTACTCGGTTAAAATTCCAACGGGTCCACTATAAAGCTGATTTAGGCATGCACGCCTAAAACCCCAACAAAACGGCCGAAAAATAAGAATATATCACATTTTATGACTTAAAATATTAATTTGTGGGCTTCTGAACATTATTATACAGTTTAAACTCAATTTTTGAACTTTTTACTCGGTTAAAATTCCAACAGGTCCTATGTAAAGCCATTTAGATATGCACCCCTTAAACCCAACAAAACGGCCCAAAAATAATATTAAATCAAATTTTATGAGTTAAAATATTTGATTATGGGCTTTTAAATATGATTATATAGCTTAACCTCAATTTTAGAACTTTTTACTCGGTTAAAATTCCAACAAGTCCATTGTAAAGTAGATTTAGACATGCACGCCTTAAACCCCAACGAAATGGCCGAAAAATAAAATTAAATCACATTTGACTTAAAATACTTAGTTATGTGCTTTTTAACATGATTACATAGCTTAACCTCATTTTTAGAATTTTTTACTCGGTTAAAATTCCAACGGGTCCACTATAAAGCTGATTTAGGCATGCACGCCTAAAACCCCAACAAAACGGCCGAAAAATAAGAATATATCACATTTTATGACTTGAAATATTAATTTGTGGGCTTCTGAACATTATTATACAGTTTAAACTCAATTTTAGAACTTTTTATTCGGTTAAAATTCCAACAGGTCCTATGTAAACCCATTTAGATATGCACCCCTTAAACCCAACAAAACGGCCCAAAAATAATATTAAATCACATTTTATGAGTTAAAATATTTGATTATGGGCTTTTAAATATGATTATATAGCTTAACCTCAATTTTATAACTTTTTACTCAGTTAAAATTCCAACAGGTCCATTGTAAAGTAGATTTAGACATGCACGCCTTAAACCCCAACGAAATGGCCGAAAAATAAAATTAAATCACATTTGACTTAAAATATTTAGTTAAGAGCTTTTTAACATGATTACATAGCTTAACCTCATTTTTAGAACTTTTTACTCGGTCAAAATTCCAACGGGTCCACTATAAAGCCGATTTAGACATGCACGCCTAAAACCCCAACAAAACGGCCGAAAAATAAGAATATATCACATTTTATGACTTAAAATATTAATTTATGGGATTTTGAACTTGATTATATAGCTTAACCTCAACTTTAGAACTTTTTACTCGGTTAAAATTCCAACGGGTGCACTACAAAGCCCATTTAGACTTGCACGCCTTAAACCCCAACAAAACTGCCGAAAAATGGAATTAAATAAAATTTTAAGACTTAAAATATTTAGTTATGGGCTTTTTAACATGATTATATATCTTAACCTCATTTTCAGAACTTTTTACTCAATTAAAATTCCAACGGGTCCACTATAAAGCCCATTTAGGCATGCACGCCTTAAACCCAACAAAACGGCAAAAAATAAGAATAAATCATATTCTATGACTTAAAATATTTATTTATGGGCTTTTCTACATGATTATATAGCTTAAACTCATTTTCAGAAATTTTTACTGGGTTAAAATTTTAACGGGTCTACTATAAAGCCCATTTAGACATACACGCCTTAAACACAACAAAACTACCACAAAATAAGATTAGATCAGATTTTATGAGTTAAAATATTTGATTATGGGCATTCGAATATGATTATATAGCATAAAACATTTTCAAAACTTTTTACTTTGTTAAAATTTGAACGGGTTCACAATAAAGCCCATTTAGGCATTCACGCCTTAAACCCCAACAAAACGGCCCATTTATGGGCTTTTCTACATGATTATATAGCTTAAACTCAATTTTAGAACTTTTTACTCGGTTAAAATTCCATAGGGTCCTATGTAAAGCCCATTTAGATATGCACGCCTTAAACGCAACAAAACGGCCCAAAAATAATATTAAATCACATTTTATGAGTTAAAATATTTGATTATGGGCTTTTGAATATGAGTATATAGCTTAACCTCAATTTTAGAACTTTTTACTCGGTTAAAATTCCAAACAGTCCATTGTAAAGTAGATTTAGACATGCACGCTTTAAACCCCCAAAAAAAAAAATAAAATGGGCTTTTGACTTAAAATATTTATTTATTATACATGATTATAACCTAACCTCATTTTTAGAACTTTTTACTCGGTTAAAATTCCAATGGGTGCACTATAAAGCCCATTTACACTTGCACGCCTTAAACCGCAACAAAATAGCCGCAAAATGAAATAAATAAAATTTTAAGACTTAAAATATTTAGTTAATGGCTTTTTAACATGATTATATATCTTAACCTCATTTTCAGAACTTTTTACTCAGTTAAAATTCCAACGGATCAACTATAAAGCCCATATAGATATGCACGCCTTAAACCCAACAAAACAACCCAAAAATAATATTTAATCAAATTTTATGAGTTAAAATATTTGATTATGGCCTTTTGAATATGATTATATAGCTTAACCTCAATTTTAGAAATTTTTACTCGGTTAAAAGTCTAACATGTCCATTGTAAAGTTGATTTAGACATGCACGCCTTAAACCCCAACGAAATGGCCGAAAAATAAAATTAAATCACATTTGACTTAAAATATTTAGTTATGGGCTTTTTAACATGATTACATAGCTTAACCGCATTTTTAGAACTTTTTACTCGGTCAAAATTCCAACGGGTCCACTATAAAGCCGATTTAGACATGCACGCCTAAAACCCCAACAAAACGGCCGAAAAATAAGAATATATCACATTTTATGACTTAAAATATTTATTTATAGGCTTTTGAACATGATTATACAGCTTAACCTCAACCTCAACTTTAAAATTTTTTACTCTATTAAAATTCCTTAAACGGGTGCACTATAAAATTTAGACTTAAATAAATTTTAAAACTTAAAATAACAAAATAGCTTTTCAAATTGATTATATATCTTAAGCTCATTTTCAGAACTTTTTACTCAATTAAAATTCCAACGGGTCCACTATAAAGCCCATTTAGAAATGCACGCCTTAAACGCAACAAAATGGCAAAAAAAAGAATAAATGATATTTTATGACTTAAAATATTTATTTATAGGCTTTTCAACATGATTATATAGCTTAAACTCATTTTTAGAAATTTTTGCTCGGTTAAAATTTTAACGGGTCCACTATAAAGCCCATTTAGACATACACGACTTAAACACAAAAAAGCGCCACAAAATAAGATTAGATCAGATTTTATGAGTTAAAATATTTGATTATGGGCATTTGAATATGATTATGTAGCATAAACACATTTTTTTGAACTTTTTACTCTATTAAAATTCCAACGGGTCCACTATAAAGCCCATTTAGGCATGCACGCCTTAAACTCCAACAAAACGGGCAAAAAATAAGAATAAATCATATTGTATGACTTAAAATATTTATTTATGGGCTTTTCTACATGATTATATAGCTTAAACTCATTTTCAGAAATTTTTACTGGGTTAAAATTTTAACGGGTCTACTATAAAGCCCATTTAGACATACACGCCTTAAACACAACAAAACTGCCACAAAATAAGATTAGATCAGATTTTATGAGTTAAAATATTTGATTATGGGCATTCGAATATGATTATATAGCATAAAACATTTTCAAAACTTTTTACTTTGTTAAAATTTGAACGGGTGCACAATAAAGCCCATTTAGGCATTCACGCCTTAAACCCCAACAAAACGGCCCATTTATGGGCTTTTCTACATGATTATATAGCTTAAACTCAATTTTAGAATATTTTTACTCAATTTTTAACTTTTTCCATAGGGTCCAACGGGTGTAAAGCCCATTTAGATATGCACGCCTTAAACGCAACAAAACGGCCCAAAAATAATATTAAATCAAATTTTATGAGTTAAAATATTTGATTATGGGCTTTTGAATATGAGTATATAGCTTAACCTCAATTTTAGAACTTTTTACTCGGTTAAAATTCCAACAGGTCCATTGTAAAGTAGATTTAGACATGCCTAAACCCCAACACAAAAAAAAAAATTAAATTAAACCTTAAAATAACGAAATGGGCTTTTGTACATGATTATACAGCTTAACCTCAACTTTAGAACTTTTTACTCGGTTAAAATTCCAATGGGTGCACTATAAAGCCCATTTACACTTGCACGCCTTAAACCGCAACAAAATAGCCACAAAATGAAATTAAATAAAATTTTAAGACTTAAAATATTTAGTTAATGGCTTTTTAACATGATTATATATTTTAACCTCATTTTCAGAACTTTTTACTCAGTTAAAATTCCAACGGATCAACTATAAAGCCCATATAGATATGCACGCCTTAAACCCAACAAAACAACCCAAAAATAATATTTAATCAAATTTTATGAGTTAAAATATTTGATTATGGGCTTTTGAATATGATTATATAGCTTAACCTCAATTTTAGAAATTTTTACTCGGTTAAAAGTCTAACATGTCCATTGTAAAGTTGATTTAGACATGCACGCCTTAAACCCCAACGAAATGGCCGAAAAATAAAATTAAATCAGATTTGACTTAAAATATTTAGTTATGGGCTTTTTAACATGATTACATAGCTTAACCGCATTTTTAGAACTTTTTACTCGGTCAAAATTCCAACGGGTCCACTATAAAGCCGATTTAGACATGCACGCCTAAACCCCCAACAAAACGGCCGAAAAATAAGAATATATCACATTTTATGACTTAAAATATTTATTTATAGGCTTTTGAACATGATTATACAGCTTAACCTCAACTTTAGAACTTTTTACTCTATTAAAATTCCAACGGGTGCACTATAAAGCCCATTTAGACTTGCACGCCTTAAACCGCAACAAAATAGCCTCAAATTGATTATATATCTTAAGCTCATTTTCAGAACTTTTTACTCAATTAAAATTCCAACGGGTCCACTATAAAGCTCATTTAGAAATGCACGCCTTAAACGCAACAAAATGGCAAAAAAAAGAATAAATGATATTTTATGACTTAAAATATTTATTTATAGGCTTTTCAACATGATTATATAGCTTAAACTCATTTTTAGAAATTTTTGCTCGGTTAAAATTTTAACGGGTCCACTATAAAGCCCATTTAGACATACACGACTTAAACACAACAAAACTGCCACAAAATAAGATTAGATCAGATTTTATGAGTTAAAATATTTGATTATGGGCATTTGAATATGATTATGTAGCATAAACACATTTTTTTGAACTTTTTACTCTATTAAAATTCCAACGGGTCCACTATAAAGCCCATTTAGGCATGCACGCCTTAAACTCCAACAAAACGGGCAAAAAATAAGAATAAATCATATTGTATGACTTAAAATATTTATTTATGGGCTTTTCTACATGATTATATAGCTTAAACTCATTTTCAGAAATTTTTACTGGGTTAAAATTTTAACGGGTCTACTATAAAGCCCATTTAGACATACACGCCTTAAACACAACAAAACTGCCACAAAATAAGATTAGATCAGATTTTATGAGTTAAAATATTTGATTATGGGCATTTGAATATGATTATATAGCATAAAACATTTTCAAAACTTTTTACTTTGTTAAAATTTGAACGGGTCACTATATAAAGCCCATTTAGGCATTCACAACAAAACAAAAAAAAAATTAAATCACATTTTATGATTTAAAATATTTATTTATGGGCTTTTGAACATGATTATATAGCTTAAACTCAATTTTAGAACTTTTTTACGGTTAAAATTCCATAGGGTCCTATATAAAGCCCATTTAGATATGCACGCCTTAAACGCAACAAAACGGCCCAAAAATAATATTAAATCAAATTTTATGAGTTAAAATATTTGATTATGGGCTTTTGAATATGAGTATATAGCTTAACCTCAATTTTAGAACTTTTTACTCGGTTAAAATTCCAACAGGTCCATTGTAAAGTAGATTTAGACATGCACGCCTTAAACCCCAACGAAATGGGCTTTTGAACATGATTATACAACTTAACCTCAACTTTAGAACTTTTTACTCGGTTAAAATTCCAATGGGTGCACTATAAAGCCCATTTACACTTGCACGCCTTTAAAATTAAACATTTTAAAAAAAAAAACAAAATATGTGCAAAAATGAAATTAAATAAAATTTTAAGACTTAAAATATTTAGTTAATGGCTTTTTAACATGATTATATATCTTAACCTCATTTTCAGAACTTTTTACTCAGTTAAAATTCCAACGGATCAACTATAAAGCCCATATAGATATGCACGCCTTAAACCCAACAAAACAACCCAAAAATAATATTTAATCAAATTTTATGAGTTAAAATATTTGATTATGGGCTTTTGAATATGATTATATAGCTTAACCTCAATTTTAGAAATTTTTACACGGTTAAAAGTCTAACATGTCCATTGTAAAGTTGATTTAGACATGCACGCCTTAAACCCCAACGAAATGGCCGAAAAATAAAATTAAATCACATTTGACTTAAAATATTTAGTTATAGGCTTTTTAACATGATTACATAGCTTAACCGCATTTTTAGAACTTTTTACTCGGTCAAAATTCCAACGGGTCCACTATAAAGCCGATTTAGACATGCACGCCTAAACCCCCAACAAAACGGCCGAAAAATAAGAATATATCACATTTTATGACTTAAAATATTTATTTATAGGCTTTTGAACATGATTATACAGCTTAACCTCAACTTTAGAACTTTTTACTCTATTAAAATTCCAACGGGTGCACTATAAAGCCCATTTAGACTTGCACGCCTTTAAACCCCCAACAAAACAAAATAGATTAAAATTGATTTAAAATATATCTTATGCTCAAATTTTTTAAAACATGATTACTTTAACTCAATTAAAACTTTTTACTCGGGTTAAAATTTAAAGTCCACTATAAAGCCCATTTAGAAATGCACGCCTTAAACGCAACAAAATGGCAAAAAAAAGAATAAATGATATTTTATGACTTAAAATATTTATTTATAGGCTTTTCAACATGATTATATAGCTTAAACTCATTTTTAGAAATTTTTGCTCGGTTAAAATTTTAACGGGTCCACTATAAAGCCCATTTAGACATACACGACTTAAACACAACAAAACTGCCACAAAATAAGATTAGATCAGATTTTATGAGTTAAAATATTTGATTATGGGCATTTGAATATGATTATGTAGCATAAACACAATTTCTGAACTTTTTACTCTGTTAAAATTCGAACGGGTGCACAATAAAGCCCATTTAGACATTCACGCCTTAAACCCCAACAAAACGGCCGCAAAATAAGACTAGACCACATTTTATGAATTAAAACATTTATTTATGGGCTTTTGAACATGATTATATAAATTAAACTCAATTTTAGAACTTTTTACTCGGTTAAAATTCCAACGGGTCCTATTTAAAGCCATTTAGATATGCACGCCTTAAACCCAAGAAAACGGCCCAAAAATAATATTAAATCAAATTTTATGAGTTAAAATATTTTATTATGGGTTTTTGAATATGATTATAAAGCTTAACCTCAATTTTAGAGCTTTTTACTCGGTTAAAATTCCAACAGGTCCACTATAAAGTAGATTTAGACATGCACGGCTTAAACCCCAACGAAATGGCCGAAGAATAAAATTAAATCACATTTGACTTAAAATATTTAGTTATGGGCTTTTTAACATGATTACATAGCTTAACCTCATTTTTAGAATTTTTTACTCGGTCAAAAACTAACGGGTTAGGCATGCACGCCTAAAACCCCAACAAAACGGCCGAAAAATAAGAATATATCACATTTTATGACTTAAAATATTAATTTGTGGGCTTTTGAACTTGATTATACAGCTTAACCTCAAGTTTAGAACTTTTTACTCGGTTAAAAGTCCAACGGGTGCACTATAAAGCCCATTTAGACTTGCACGCCTTAAACCCCAACAAAACGACCGAAAAAAGGAATTAAATAAAATTTTAAGGCTTAAAATATTTAGTTAATGGTTTTTAACATGATTATATATCTTAACCTCATTTTCAGAACTTTTTACTCAGTTAAAATTCCAACGGGTCCACTATAAAGCCCATTTAGACATACAGGCCTTAAACACAACAAAACTGCCACAAAATAAGATTAGATCAAATTTTATGAGTTAAAATATTTGATTATGGGCATTTGAATATGATTATATAGCATAAACTCATTTTCTGAACTTTTAACTCTGTTACAATTCCAACGGGTCCACTATAAAGCTCATTTAGAAATTCACGCCTTAAACTCTAACAAAACGGCCGAAAAATAAGACTAAATCACATTTTATTAATTAAAATATTTATTTATGGGCTTTTGAACATGATTATATAGCTTAAACTCAATTTTAGAACTTTTTACTCGGTTAAAATTCTAAGAGGTCCTATTTAAAGCCATTTAGATATGCACGCCTTAAACCCAAGAAAACGACCCAATTATAATATTAAATCAAATTTTATGAGTTAAAATATTTGATTATGGGTTTTTGAATATGATTATATAACTTAACCTCAATTTTAGAGCTTTTTACTCAATTAAAATTCCATCAGGTCCACTATAAAGTAGATTTAGACATGCACGCCTTAAACCTCAACGAAATGGCCGAAAAATAAAATTAAATCATATTTGACTTAAAATATTTAGTTATGGGCTTTTTAACATGATTACATAGCTTAACCGCATTTTTAGAACTTTTTACTCGGTCAAAATTCCAACGGGTTCACTATAAAGCCGATTTAGACATGCACGCCTAAAACCCCAACAAAATAGCCAAAAAATAAGAATATATCAAATTTTATGACTTAAAATATTTATTTATGGGCTTTTGAACATGATTATACAGCTTAACCTCAACTTTAGAACTTTTTACTCTGTTAAAATTCCAACGGGTGCACTATAAAGCCCATTTAGACTTGCACGCCTTAAACCCAACAAAATAGCCGCAAAATGAAATTAAATAAAATTTTAAGACTTAAAATATTTAGTTATGGGCTTTTTAACATGATTATATATCTTAACCTCATTTTCAGAACTTTTTACTCAATTAAAATTCCAACGGGTCCACTATAAAGCCCATTTAGAAATGCACGACTTAAACCCAACAAAACGGCAAAAAAAAAAGAATAAATGATATTTTATGACTTAAAATATTTATTTATAGGCTTTTCAACATGATTATATAGCTTAAACTCATTTTCAGAAATTTTTACTCGGTTAAAATTTTAACGGGTCCACTATAAAGCCCATTTAGACATACACGACTTAAACACAACAAAACTGCCACAAAATAAGATTAGATCAGATTTTATGAGTTAAAATATTTGATTATGGGCATTTGAATATGATTATATAGCATAAACACATTTTTTGAACTTTTTACTTTGTTAAAATTCGAACGGGTGCACAATAAAGCCCATTTAGTCATTCACGCCTTAAACCCCAACAAAACGGCCGAAAAATAAGCCTAAATCACATTTTATGAATTAAAATATTTATTTATGGGCTTTTGAACATGATTATATAGCTTAAACTCAATTTTAGAACTTTTTACTCGGTTAAAATTCCAACGGATCCTATGTAAAGCCCATTTATATATGCACGCCTTAAACCCAACAAAACGGCCCAAAAATAATATTAAATCAAATTTTATGAGTTAAAATATTTTATTATGGGCTTTTGAATATGATTATATAGCTTAACCTCAATTTTAGAACTTTTTACTCGGTTAAAATTCCAACAGGTCCACTATAAAGTAGATTTAGACATGCACACCTTAAACCCCAACAAAATGGCCGAAAAATAAAATTAAATCACATTTGACTTAAAATATTTAGTTATGGGCTTTTTAACATGATTACATAGCTTAACCTCATTTTTAGAACTTTTTACTCGGTCAAAATTCCAACAGGTCCACTATAAAGCCTATTTAGGCATGCACGCCTAAAACCCCAACAAAACGCCGAAAATAAGAATATATCACATTTTATGACTTAAAATATAAATTTATGCGCTTTAGAACATGATTATACAGCTTAACCTCAAATTTAGAACTTTTTATTCGGTTAAAATTCCAACGGGCGCACTATAAAGCCCATTTAGACTTGCACGCCTTAAACCCCAACAAAACGGCCGAAAAATGAAATTAAATAAAACTTTAAGACTTAAAATATTTAGTTATGGTCCTTTTAACATGATTATATATCTTAACCTCATTTTCAGAGCTTTTTACTCACTTCAAATTCCAACGGGTCCACTATAAAGCCCTTTTAGGCATGCACGCCTTAAACCCAAACAAAACCCCAACATCAAAAAAAGAATAAATGATATTTTATGAGTTAAAAAATTTATTTATAAATCATTTTTTATGATTTAAAAAATTTATTTATGGGCTTTTCAACATGATTATTTAACGGCTATAAAGCCCATTTAGACATACACGCTTTAAACACAACAAAATTTGCACAAAATAAGATTAAAAAATTTTATGAGTTAAAATATTTGATTATGGGCATTTGAATATGATTATATAGCATAAACTCATTTTCTGAACTTTTTACTCTGTTAAAATTCCAACGGGTCCACTATAAAGCCCATTTAGACATTCACGCCTTAAACCCCAACAAAACGGTTGAAAAATAAGACTAAATCACGTTTTATGAATTAAAATATTTATTTATGGGCTTCTGAACATGATTATATAGTTTAAACTCAATTTTAGAACTTTTTACTCGGTTAAAATTCGAATTGGTCCTATCTAAAGCCCATTTAGACATGCACGCCTTAAACCCAACAAAACGGCCCAAAAAGAATATTAAATCAAATTTTATGAGTTAAAATATTTGATTATGGGATGTTGAATATGATTATATAGCTTAACCTCAATTTTAGAACTTTTTACTCGGTCAAAATTCCAACGGGTCCACTATAAAGCTGATTAAGACATGCACGCCTAAAACCCCAACAAAACGGCCAAAAAATAAGAATATATCACATTTTATGACTTAAAATATTTATTTATGGGCTTTTGAACATTATTATATAAACTCAATTTTAGAACTTTTTACGTTTTTTACATTTTTTTTAAAACAATTTTAAATCAAATTTTATGAGTTAAAATTTGTTTAGACATTTGAATATGATTATATAACTTTAGAACTTTTTAGGTTAAAATTCAAACGGGTGCACTATAAAGCCCATTTAGACTTTCACGCTTTTTAAACCGCAACAAAAAATAAAAATGAAATTAAATAAAATTTTAAGACTTAAAATATTTAGTTATGGGCTTTTTAACATGATTATATATCTTAACCTCATTTTTAGAACTTTTTACTCGATTAAAATTCCAACGGGTCCACTATAAAGCCCATTTAGACATGCACGCCTTAAACCCCAACAAAACGGGCAAAAAAAATAAGAATAAATCATATTTTATGAGTTAAAATATTTGATTATGGGCTTTTCAACATGATTATATAGCTTAAACTCATTTTTAGAAATTTTTACTCGGTTAAAATTTTAACGGGTCCACTATAAAGCCCATTTAGACATGCACGCCTTAAACACAACAAAAAAAATAATATAACCCAAATAAAATAAAATTAAATCAAATTTTATGAGTTAAAATATTTGATTATGGGCATTTGAATATGATTATATAGCATAAACTCATTTACAGAACTTTTTTTTCTACTGTTAAAATTCCAACGGGTCCACTATAAAGACCATTTAGACATTCACGCCTTAAACCCCAACAAAACGGTCAAAAAATAAGACTAAACACATTTTATGGCTTAAAATATTTATTTATGGGCTTTTGAACATGATTATATAGCTTAAACTCAATTTTAGAACTTTTTACTAGGTTAAAATTCCAAAGTGTCCTATATAAAGCCCATTTAGATATGCACGCCTTTAAACCACAACAAAACGCCAAAAAATAATATTAAATCAAATTTTATGAGTTAAAATATTTGATTATGGGCATTTGAATATGATTATATAGAATAAACTCATTTTCTGAACTTTTTACTCTGTTAAAATTCCAACGGGTCCATTATAAAGCCCATTTATACATTCACGCCTTAAACCCCAACAAAACGGCCAAAAAATAAGACTAAATCACATTTTATGAATTAAAATATTTATTTATGGGCTTTTGAACATGATTATATAGCTTAAACTCAATTTTAGAACTTTTTACTTGGTTAAAATTCCAATGGGTCCTATGTAAAGCCCATTTAGATATGCACGCCTTAAACCCAACAAAATGGCCCAAAAATTATATTAAATGAAATTTTAAGAGTTAAAATATTTTATTATGGGATTTTTAATATGATTATATAGATTAACCTCAATTTTAAAACTTTTTACTCAGTTAAAATTTCAACAGGTCCATTATAAAGTAGATTTAGACATGCACGCCTTAAACCCCAACGAAATGTCTGAAAAATAAAATTAAATCAGATTTGAATTAAAATATTTAGTTATGGGCTTTTTAACATGATTACATTGCTTAACCTCATTTTTAGAACTTTTTACTCGGTCAAAATTCCAACGGGTCCACTATAAAGCCTATTTAGACATGCACGCCTAAAACCCCAACAAAACGGCCTAAAAATAAGAATATATCACATTTTATGACTTAAAATATTAATTTATGGGCTCTTGAACATGATTATACACGTTAACCTCAACTTTAGAACTTTTTACTCAGTTAAAATTCCAACGGGTGCACTATAAAGCCCATTTAGACTTGCACGCTTTAAACCGCAACAAAATAGCCGCAAAATGAAATTAAATAAAATTATAAGACTTCAAATATTTAGTTATGGGCTTTTTAACATGATTATATATCTTAAGCTCATTTTCAGAACTTTTTACTCAATTAAAATTCCAACGGGTCCACTATAAAGCCCATTTAGACATGCACGCCTTAAACCCAACAAAACGGCAAAAATAAGAATAAATGATATTTTATGACTTAAAATATTTATTTATAGGCTTTTCAACATGATTATATAGCTTAAACTAATTTTTCAGAAATTTTTACTCGGTTAAAATTTGAACGGGTCCACTATAAAGCCCATTTAGACATACACTTTTAAACACAACAAAACGCCATAAAATAAGATTAGATTAGATTTTATGAGTTAAAATATTTGATTATGGGCATTTTAATATAATTATATAGCATAAACGCATTTTTTGAACTTTTTACTCTATTAAAATTCCAACGGGTCACTATAAAGCCCATTTAGACATTCACGCCTTAAACCCCAACAAAACGTCTAAGAAAAATAAGACTAAATCACATTTTATGGATTAAAATATTTATTTATGGGCTTTTGAACATGATTATATAGCTTAAACTCAATTTTAGAACTTTTTACTCGATTAAAATTCCAACGGGTCCTATGTAAAGCCCATTTAGATATGCACGCCTTTTAAACCCAACAAAACGCCCAAAAAATAATATTAAATCAAATTTTATGAGTTAAAATATTTGATTATGGGCATTTGAATATGATTATATAGCATAAACGAACATTTTTTGAACTTTTTACTCTATTAAAATTCGAAATGGCTAAAAAAATAAAATAAAATCACTATAAAGCCCATTTAGACATTCTTAACTTTAGAACTTTTTACTTTAAAACCCCAATAAAACGGCCTTTAAACCCCAACAAAAAAAATAAGACTAAATCACATTTTATGAATAAAAATATTTATTTATGGGCTTTTTAACATTATTATATATCTTAAACTCAATTTTAGAACTTTTTACTCGATTTAAAATCCAACGGGTCCTATATAAAGCCCATTTAGATATGCACGCCTTAAACCCAACAAAACGGCCCAAAAATAATATTAAATCAAATTTTATGAGTTAAAATATTTGATTATGGGCATTTGAATATGATTATATAGCATAAACGCATTTTCTGAACTTTTTACTCTATTAAAATTCAAACGGGTGCACTATAAAGCCCATTTAGACATTCACGCCTTAAACCCCAACAAAACGCCAAAAAAAATAAGACTAAATCACATTTTATGAATAAAAATATTTATTTATGGGCTTTTAACGTTATTATATAGCTTAAACTCAATTTTAGAACTTTTTACTCGATTAAAATTCCAACGGGTCCTATGTATAGCCCATTTAGATATGCACGCCTTAAACCCAACAAAACGGCCCAAAAATAATATTAAATCAAATTTTATGAGTTAAAATATTTGATTATGGGATTTTGAATATGATTATATAGCTTAACCTCAATTTTAGAACTTTTTACTCGGTTAAAATTCCAACAGGTCCACTGTAAAGTAGATTTAGACATGCACGCCTTAAACCCCAACGAAATAGCCGAAAATAAAATTAAATCACATTTGACTTAAAATATTTATTTATGGGCTTTTTAACATGATTACATAGCTTAACCTCATTTTTAGAACTTTTTACTCGGTCAAAATTCCAACGGGTCCACTATAAAGCCTATTTAGACATCACACGCTTAAAACCCCAACAAAAGGCCAAAAAATAAGAATAAACTATATTTTATGGCTTAAAATATTTATTTATAGGCTTTTCAACATGATTATATAGCTTAAACTCATTTTTAGAAATTTTTACTCGGTTAAAATTCCAACGAGTCCACTATAAAGCCCATTTAGACATACACGCCTTAAACACAACAAAACTGCCACAAAATAAGATTAGATCAAATTTTATGAGTTAAAATATTTGATTATGGGCATTTGAATATGATTATATAGAATAAACTCATTTTCTGAACTTTTTACTCTGTTAAAATTCCAACGGGTCCATTATAAAGCCCATTTATACATTCACGCCTTAAACCCCAACAAAACGGCCAAAAAATAAGACTAAATCACATTTTATGAATTAAAATATTTATTTATGGGCTTTTGAACATGATTATATAGCTTAAACTCAATTTTAGAACTTTTTACTTGGTTAAAATTCCAATGGGTCCTATGTAAAGCCCATTTAGATATGCACGCCTTAAACCCAACAAAATGGCCCAAAAATTATATTAAATGAAATTTTAAGAGTTAAAATATTTTATTATGGGATTTTTAATATGATTATATAGATTAACCTCAATTTTAAAACTTTTTACTCAGTTAAAATTTCAACAGGTCCATTATAAAGTAGATTTAGACATGCACGCCTTAAACCCCAACAAAAAATGGAAAAAAAATAAAATTAAATCAGATTTGAATTAAAATATTTAGTTATGGGCTTTTTAACATGATTACATTGCTTAACCTCATTTTTAGAACTTTTTACTCGGTCAAAATTCCAACGGGTCCACTATAAAGCCTATTTAGACATGCACGCCTAAAACCCCAACAAAACGGCCGAAAAATAAGAATATATCACATTTTATGACTTAAAATATTAATTTATGGGCTCTTGAACATGATTATACACGTTAACCTCAACTTTAGAACTTTTTACTCAGTTAAAATTCCAACGGGTGCACTATAAAGCCCATTTAGACTTGCACGCCTTAAACCGCAACAAAATAGCCGCAAAATGAAATTAAATAAAATTATATGACTTAAAATATTTAGTTATGGGCTTTTTAACATGACTATATATCTTAAGCTCATTTTTCAGAACTTTTTACTCAATTAAAATTCCAACGGGTCCACTATAAAGCCCATTTAGACATGCACGCCTTAAACCCAACAAAACGGCAAAAATAAGAATAAATGATATTTTATGACTTAAAATATTTATTTATAGGCTTTTCAACATGATTATATAGCTTAAACTCATTTTTCAGAAATTTTTACTCGGTTAAAATTTGAACGGGTCCACTATAAAGCCCATTTAGACATACACGCCTTAAACACAACAAAACTGCCACAAAATAAGATTAGATTAGATTTTATGAATTAAAATATTTGATTATGGGCATTTTAATATAATTATATAGCATAAACGCATTTTCTGAACTTTTTACTCTATTAAAATTCGAACGGGTGCACTATATAGCCCATTTAGATATTCACGCCTTAAACCCCAACAAAACGTCCGAAAGTAAGACTAAATCACATTTTATGGATTAAAATATTTATTTATGGGCTTTTGAACATGATTATATAGCTTAAACTCAATTTTAGAACTTTTTACTCGGTTAAAATTCCAACGGGTCCTATGTAAAGCCCATTTAGATATGCACGCCTTAAACCCAACAAAAAATATTAAGAAAAATAATATTAAATCATATTTTATGAGTTAAAATATTTGATTATGGGCTTTTGAATATGATTATATAGCTTAACCTCAATTTTAGAACTTTTTACTCGATTAAAATTCCAACGGGTCCTATGTAAAGCCCATTTAGATATGCACGCCTTAAACCCAACAAAACGGCCCAAAAATAATATTAAATCAAATTTTTGAGTTAAAATATTTGATTATGGGCATTTGAATATGATTATATAGCATAAACTCATTTTTTAGAACTTTTTACTCTATTAAAATTCAAACGGGTCCACTATAAAGCCCATTTAGACATTCACGCCTTAAACCCCAACACAAAACGGCCAAAAAAATAAGACTAAATCACATTTTATGAATAAAAATATTTATTTATGGGCTTTTTAACATTATTATATAGCTTAAACTCAATTTTAGAACTTTTTCGGTTAAAATTAAAATTCCAACGGGTCCTATGTAAAGCCCATTTAGATATGCACGCCTTAAACCCAACAAAACGGCCCCAAAATAATATTAAATCAAATTTTATGAGTTAAAATATTTGATTATGGGCATTTGAATATGATTATATAGCATAAACTCATTTTCTGAACTTTTTACTCTATTAAAATTCAAACGGGTGCACTATAAAGCCCATTTAGACATTCACGCCTTAAACCCCAACAAAACGGCCAAAAATAAGACTAAATCACATTTTATGAATAAAAATATTTATTTATGGGCTTTTTAACATTATTATATAGCTTAAACTCAATTTTAGAATTTTTTTTTTACTCGATTAAAATTCCAACGGGTCCTATATAAAGCCCATTTAGATATGCACGCCTTAAACCCAACAAAACGGCCCAAAAATAATATTAAATCAAATTTTATGAGTTAAAATATTTGATTATGGGATTTTGAATATGATTATATAGCTTAACCTCAGTTTTAGAACTTTTTACTCGGTTAAAATTCCAACAGGTCCACTGTAAAGTAGATTTAGACATGCACGCCTTAAACCCCAACGAAATAGCCGAAAATAAAATTAAATCACATTTGACTTAAAATATTTATTTATGGGATTTTTAACATGATTATATATCTTAACCTCATTTACAGAACTTTTTACTCAGTTAAAATTCCAACGGGTCCACTATAAAGCCTATTTAGACATGCTCGCCTTAAACCCCAACAAAACGGTTAAAAAATAAGAATAAACTATATTTTATGGCTTAAAATATTTATTTATAGGCTTTTCAACATGATTATATAGCTTAAACTCATTTTTTAGAATTTTTACTCGGTTAAAATTCCAACGGGTCCACTATAAAGCCCATTTAGACATACACGCCTTAAAACACAACAAAACGCCACAAAATAAGATTAAATTAAATTTTATGAATTAAAATATTTGATTATGGGCATTTTAATATGATTATATAGCATAAACTCATTTTAGAACTTTTTACTCTATTAAAATTCCAACGGGTCCATTATAAAGCCCATTTAGACATTCACGCCTTAAACCCCAACAAAACGTCCAAAAAAATAAGACTAAATCACATTTTATGGATTAAAATATTTATTTATGGGCTTTTGAACATGATTATATAGCTTAAACTCAATTTTAGAACTTTTTACTCGGTTAAAATTCCAACGGGTCCTATGTAAAGCTCATTTAGATATGCACGCCTAAAAACCCAACAAAACGGGTAAAAAAATAATATTAAATCATATTTTATGAGTTAAAATATTTGATTATGGGCTTTTGAATATGATTATATAGCTTAACCTCAATTTTAGAACTTTTTACTCGTTTTAAATTCCAACGGGTCCTATGTAAAGCCCATTTAGATATGCACGCCTTAAACCCAACAAAACGGCCCAAAAATAATATTAAATCAAATTTTATGAGTTAAAATATTTGATTATGGGCATTTGAATATGATTATATAGCATAAACGCATTTTCTGAACTTTTTACTCTATTAAAATTCGAACGGGTGCACTATAAAGCCCATTTAGACATTCACGCCTTAAACCCCAACAAAACGGCCAAAAATAAGACTAAATCACATTTTATGAATAAAAATATTTATTTATGGGCTTTTTAACATTATTATATAGCTTAAACTCAATTTTAGAACTTTTTACTCGATTAAAATTCCAACGGGTCCTATGTAAAGCCCATTTAGATATGCACGCCTTAAACCCAACAAAACGGCCCAAAAATAATATTAAATCAAATTTTATGAGTTAAAATATTTGATTATGGGCATTTGAATATGATTATATAGCATATAACCTCATTTTAGAACTTTTTACTCTATTAAAATTTAAAATTCAAACGGGTGCACTATAAAGCCCATTTAGACATTCACGCCTTAAACCCCAACAAAACGGCCAAAAATAAGACTAAATCACATTTTATGAATAAAAATATTTATTTATGGGCTTTTTAACATTATTATATAGCTTAAACTCAATTTTAGAACTTTTTACTCGATTAAAATTCCAGCGGGTCCTATGTATAGCCCATTTAGATATGCACGCCTTAAACCCAACAAAACGGCCCAAAAATAATATTAAATCAAATTTTATGAGTTAAAATATTTGATTATGGGATTTTGAATATGATTATATAGCTTAACCTCAGTTTTAGAACTTTTTACTCGGTTAAAATTCCAACAGGTCCACTGTAAAGTAGATTTAGACATGCACGCCTTAAACCCCAACGAAATAGCCGAAAATAAAATTAAATCACATTTGACTTAAAATATTTATTTATGGGCTTTTTAACATGATTATATATCTTAACCTCATTTACAGAACTTTTTACTCAGTTAAAATTCCAACGGGTCCACTATAAAGCCTATTTAGACATGCACGCCTTAAACCCCAACAAAACGGTTAAAAAATAAGAATAAACTATATTTTATGGCTTAAAATATTTATTTATAGGCTTTTCAACATGATTATATAGCTTAAACTCATTTTTAGAAATTTTTACTCGGTTAAAATTCCAACGGGTCCACTATAAAGCCCATTTAGACATACACGCCTTAAACACAACAAAACTGCCACAAAATAAGATTAGATCAAATTTTATGAGTTAAAATATTTGATTATGGGCATTTGAATATGATTATATAGAATAAACTCATTTTCTGAACTTTTTACTCTGTTAAAATTCCAACGGGTCCACTATAAAGCCCATTTAGACATTCACGCCTTAAACCCCAACAAAACGGCCAAAAAATAAGACTAAATCACATTTTATGAATTAAAATATTTATTTATGGGCTTTTGAACATGATTATATAGCTTAAACTCAATTTTAGAACTTTTTACTCGGTTAAAATTCCAAGGGGTCCTATGTAAAGCCCATTTAGATATGCACGCCTTAAACCCAACAAAACGGCCCAAAAATTATATTAAATGAAATTTTAAGAGTTAAAATATTTTATTATGGGCTTTTTAATATGATTATATAGATTAACCTCAATTTTAAAACTTTTTACTCAGTTAAAATTTCAACAGGTCCATTGTAAAGTAGATTTAGACATGCACGCCTTAAACCCCAACGAAATGTCCGAAAAATAAAATTAAATTAGATTTGAATTAAAATATTTAGTTATGGGCTTTTTAACATGATTACATTGCTTAACCTCATTTTTAGAACTTTTTACTCGGTCAAAATTCCAACGGGTCCACTATAAAGCCGATTTAGACATGCACGCCTAAAACCCCAACAAAACGGCCGAAAAATAAGAATATATCACATTTTATGACTTAAAATATTAATTTATGGGCTTTTTAACATGATTATACAGCTTAACCTCAACTTTAGAACTTTTTACTCGGTTAAAATTCCAACGGGTGCACTATAAAGCCCATTTAGACTTGCACGCCTTAAACCCCATCAAAAGGGCCGAAAAATGAAATTAAATAAAATTTTAAGACTTAAAATATTTAGTTATGGGCTTTTTAACATTATTATATATCTTAACCTCATTTTCAGAACTTTTTACTCACTTAAAATTCCAACGAGTCCACTATTAAGCCCATTTAGCCATGCACACCTTAAACCCCAACAAAATGGGCAAAAAATAAGAATAAATCATATTTTATGACTTAAAATATTTATTTATGGGCTTTTCAACATGATTATATAGCTTAAAATCAACGGGCCTACTATAAAGCCCATTTAGACATACACGCCTTAAACACAACAAAACTGCCACAAAATAAGATTAGATCAAATTTTATGAGTTAAAATATTTGATTATGGGCATTTGAATATGATTATATAGCATAAACTCATTTTCTGAACTTTTTACTCTGTTAAAATTCCAATGGGTCCACTATAAAGCCCATTTAGTAATTCACGCCTTAAACCCCAACAAAACGGCCAAAAAAATAAGACTAAATCACATTTTATGAATTAAAATATTTATTTATGGGCTTTTGAACATGATTATATAGCTTAAACTCAATTTTAGAACTTTTTACTCGGTTAAAATTCCAAAGGGTCCTATGTAAAGCCCATTTAGATATGCACGCCTTAAACGCAACAAAACGGCCCAAAAATAATATTAAATCAAATTTTATGAGTTAAAAATTTGATTATGGGCTTTTGAATATGATTATATAGCTTAACCTCAGTTTTAGAACTTTTTACTCGGTTAAAATTCCAACAGGTCCACTGTAAATTAGATTTAGACATGCACACCTTAAACCCCAACGAAATGGCCCAAAAATAAAATTAAATCACATTTGACTTAAAATATTTAGTTATGGGTTTTTTAACATGATTATATTGGTTAACCTCATTTTTAGAACTTTTTACTCGGTTAAAATTCCAACGGGTCCACTAAAAGCCGATTTAGACACACACGCCTAAAACCCCAACAAAATGGCCGAAAAATAAGAATATATCACATTTTATGACTTAAAATATTAATTTATGGGCTTTTTAACATGATTATACATCTTAACCTCAACTTTAGAACTTTTTACTCGGTTAAAATTCCAACGGGTGCACTATAAAGCCCATTTAGACTTGCACGCCTTAAACCGCAACAAAACGGCCGAAAAATGAAATTAAATAAAATTTTAAGACTTAAAATATTTAGTTATGGGCTTTTTATCATGATTATATATCTTAACCTCGTTTTCAGAACTTTTTACTAACTTAAAATTCCAACGGGTCCACTATAAAGCCGATTTAGACATGCACGCCATAAACCCCAACAAAACGGGCAAAAAATAAGAATTAATCATATTTTATGACTTAAAATATTTATTTATTTGCTTTTCAACATGATTATATAGCTTAAACTCATTTTCAGAAATTTTTACTCGGTTAAAATTTTAACGGGTCCACTATAAAGCCCATTTAGACATACACACCTTAAACACAACAAATCTGCCACAAAATAAGATTAGATCAACTTTTATGAGTCAAAATATTTGATTATGAGCATTTGAATATGATTATATAGCATAAACTCATTTTCTGAACTTTTTACTCTGTTAAAATTCCAACGGGTCCACTATAAAGCCCATTTAGACATTCACATCTTAAACCCCAACAAAGCGGCCGAAAAATAAGACTAAATCGCATTTTATGAATTAAAATATTTATTTATCGGACTTTGAACATGATTATATAGCTTAAACTCAATTTTAGAACTTTTTACTCGGTTAAAATTCCAACGGGTCCTGTGTGAAGCCTATTTAGATATGCACGCCTTAAACCCAACAAAACGGCAAAAAAATAATATTAAATCAAATTTTATGAGTTAAAATATTTGATTATGGGCTTTTGAATATGATTATATAGATTAACCTCAATTTTAGAACTTTTTAAGCAGTTAAAATTCCAACAGGTCCATTGTAAATTAGATTTAGACATGCACTCCTTAAACTCTAATGAAATGGCCGAAAAATAAAATTAAATCACATTTGACTTAAAATATTTAGTTATGGGATTTTTAAGATAATTACATAGCTTAACCTCATTTTTAGAACTTTTTACTCGGTAAAAATTCCAACGAGTCTACTATAAAGCCGATTTAGACATGCACGCCTAAACCCCCAACAAAACGACCGAAAAATAAGAATGTATCACTTTTTATGACTTAAAATATTTATTTATGGGCTTTTTAACATGATTATCCAGCTTAAACTCAACTTCAGAACTTTTTACTCGGTTAAAATTCCAACGGGTGTACTATAAAGCTCATTTAGACTTGCACGCCTTAAACCGCAACAAAATAGCCCCAAAATGAAATTAAATAAACTTTTAAGACTTAAAATATTTGGTTATGGGTTTTTTAACATGATTATATATCTTAACCTCATTTTTAGAACTTTTTACTCAGTTAAAATTCCAATGGGTCCACTATAAAGCCGATTTAGACATGCACGCCTTAAACCCCAACAAAACGGGCAAAAAATAAGAATAAATCATATTTTATGACTTAAAATATTTATTTATGGGATTTTAAACATGATTATATAGCTTAAAATCATTTTCATAAATTTTTACTCGGTTAAAATTTTAACGGTTCCACTATAAAGCCCATTTAGCCATACACGCCTTAAACACAACAAAACTGACACAAAATAAGATTAGATCAAATTTTATGAGTTAAAATATTTGATTATGGGCATTTGAATATGATTATATAGCATAAACTCATTTTCTGAACTTTTTACTCTGTTAAAATTCCAACGGGTCCACTATAAAGCCCATTTAGACATTCACGCCTTAAACCCCAACAAAACAACCGAAAAATAAGACTAAATTAGATTTTATGAATTAAAATATTTATTTATGGCCTTTTGAACATGATTATATAGCTTAAACTCAATTTTAGAACTTTTTACTCTGTTAAAATTCCAACGGGTCCTATGTAAAGCCCATTTAGATATGCACGCCTTAAACCCAACAAAACAGCCCAAAAATAATATTAAATCAAATTTTAAAAGTTAAAATATTTGATTATGGGCTTTTAAATATGATTATATAGCTTAACCTCAATTTTAGAACTTTTTACTCGGTTAAAATTCCAACAGGTCCATTGTAAAGTAGATTTAGACATGCACGCCTTAAACCCCAACGAAATGGCCGAAAAATAAAATTAAATCACATTTGACTAAAAATATTTAGTTATTGGCTTTTTAGCATGATTACATAGCTTAACCTCATTTTTAGAACTTTTTACTCGGTCAAAGCTCCAACGGGTCCACTATAAAGCCGATTTAGAAATGCACGCCTAAAACCCCAACAAAACTACCGAAAAATAAGAATATATCACATTTTATGACTTAAAATATTTATTTATGGGCTTTGAACATGATTATATAGCTTAACCTCAACTTCAAAACTTTTTACTCGGTTAAAATTCCAACGGGTGCACTATAAAGCCCATTTAGACTTGCACGCCTTAAATCGCAACAAAATAGCCGCAAAATGAAATTAAATAAAATTTTAAGACTTAAAATACTTAGTTAATGGCTTTTTAACATGATTATATATCTTAACCTCATTTTCAGAACTTTTTACTCAGTTAAAATTCCAACGGGTCCACTATAAAGCCCATTTAGACATGTGATAAGTGTTCAAAAGTACTATTTTTCTTACCTTTTTTACTCATATTATTGTTAGACTTAGGCTCATATTAGTTTCATAGTTAGCCATTCATGCATTAATCTATGTTTCCTTCCATCGTTGAGCTTGATTACATAACTTGGTAGTTTTTGTGGAAAAGATGTTGTGGTGTGCTTTGTGTGTGAATGTGCAGGATCACTTGCCAAAGCAATGCCGAGCTAGTTGCCAGGGCAATGCATGAAGGATATGCCGAGCTAGTTGCCATGGCAATTGTCGACAAAGAGAAAATGCAATAGGGATGTCGAAATTAATGACTATACAAGCCCAAGATGACGTGGAGCAAAGCCCAAACCCAAAGGAATTTGATTTCCATGCAGAGATTAAAGAAGAATTAAATTCCAAGAAGATAGGAGAAGTTCTAGTAGGAATACAATTATAATAAAGAATTATAGTCTTTAAAGATAATTTAATTCCAACTCAAACTCCTCCTCAAAGAAGGACTCTGGCCTAGCCCTATAAATAGCAAGGAGATTTCGACCATCCAGGGAAAGAGCATTAGGGGAAATTTCGACAAGCCCAAGGGAGAAAGCAAGGGGAATTTTCGACAAGCATCTAGGGCAAGGGATTTTCGACAAGCTTCATCTTTTCTTCCTTGTTCGATTGGGTTCATGCTAGGGATTATTTATCTTGTGTTTCTTTGGAACCTAGCCATGAACTAAATTTACTTGGCTATGGTTATTGTGTTTTGTGGTTGTGAGAAACTATTGGTTTTTGTTTAGGTAATAAGAGTTTGCACTTTTCTATTTCAAGGTTTATTTATTCTTGGTTCTTATTCTTGTTTGCGAGTGAATTGGGAGAGGATCTCGTGATTTCATCTATTTATCTAATATCGGGAGAGTTAGATTCAAGAAACGAATGAATATGATCTTTATTCAATCTATTGATGGTGAAGATTAATCCGGCTTAGGAATAAGTTAAGGATTTCAACGGCTAAGAGGAGCGCAAGATTGGTTGTTGTTCACCCTTGATTCACGCAGGGATGTATTATCAAGGCATGCACAAGTAGCTAGAGTTTCGACTTAGGGATAAGAAGAAACCATTGAAGAACGCTCTGCTGAACCTTGAAGGTTGCTGCCCAGACGCCCAAGTAGTTGCCCAACTAGTTGCCCAGGCAACCATCGATTAGTTGCCAAGGCAACCCGTTACAGCAAGTTGCCACGGCAACCGAGTTGCCCGTGCACTCTTTTACCAAAACAATCCAATCGGCTATCACACCTCAACTCACGATAACCTGGCCTATCTCTCTCTCATTTGAATTCATCTTTTCTTTTACTTTATTGCTTTCTAGATTAGTCATTAGTTAAACTCCTATAATCCTTTACTTGTGTTTTTACTTTTTACGATTGCAAGAGACTAGATCCTTGAAGTGGCACCAATCCCGTGGAGACGATATCTTTTATACTATAACTTGCGACGTGTATACTTGCACATTTGCGTAGCACTTATTACGCGCAACAAGTTTTTGGCGCCGTTGCCGGGGATTGGCAATAGCGACTTTGTTTTTATTTTCTTGCACTTTCTTTTTATTTTTCTTGTTTAAAATTCAAAGGGCTAACAAACTTTGGTTTTGCATTGGTATATGACTGGGCGAGACCGACTTCACAGAATATCCCTTTGATCCGTAAATCGAACGAACCTTACAAAGACTTAGACGAAGGATAAGAGAAGCAATGGAAAATCAAGACGGCAATATGAATCAAGATGTTCGAGCAGGAGAATGAGTGATTCTTGCACCTAAATGTAACTATTCGAGACTATCTTGAAGAAGATCTTGAAGGACTTAACCTAGGAGTTGTCGCGCTTTTTGAAATTGAAGCTGGCGGTTTGAGTTGAAACCGGTAATGTTTAATATGATCAACACAATAGGTCAATTTGGCGGCTCAAAGAATCAAGATGATGCGGCAACATCTGAAATCTTTCCTCGAGATTTGCAACTCGTTCAAGATACACGAGTCACCCCGATGTCCTACGATTAAGATTATTCCCCTATTCACCGAGGGATAGGCGAAAGCATGGTTGAATAGCATTCTGCCGGATCCATAGCATCTTGGACTGATCTTTGTCGTGATTTCCTTGCTAGATTTAATCCTACAAATTTGGTGATAAGCTTCGTAACAACATTTTCTTTTTTTGTGGCGGATGATGAATCCATGTACGAGGCTTGGGAGCGATATAGAGAACTTCTACACAAATGCCCCATACACGGATTCGGTGTGGACTCAAGTAACAATGTTTTACAATGCTGTGAATACACCAATAAGGATGCTGCTAGATGCCTCGGCAAACGACATACTCTTAGATAAGTCACGGAGGAAGCAATGCAAATTTTAAACAGGCTGGCCAAGAATGATTATCAATTCCCATCTACTAGAAGAGGAGGAGTTAGGCGTAAGCCACAATACATGAACTAGGATCATCGATTCAATTTGGCACAATTGGCGCTTTAACCAAGATGGTCCGAACATGCAAAAACCAAACAACACACATGAAGTCAAGGTAATGGCTTCTTTTTGTGAGTTATGTGGTGATAACCATAATTCTTACGAATGTATGCAGAATCCGAATCCGGCTTCTATGTGGGGAATTACAATCGACAATAATGTGATGTCCAATACATACAATCCAGCTTGGAAGAAGCACCCAAATTTTTCATGGAGTAATCCCAACAATGCTCTAAACCGGAACAATCAGAATGCACAAGCATCGGGATTCCAGCAGAATATGCCACGGCAGCGGATGCCGCGCGGCAACAACCGAGCGACATCTAGTTCTTTGGAAAATTCTCTAAATGCTTTTATGATGAAAACTGAATCTATATGGCTGAGAATAGTAATTTCATAAAAAGAACTGATGCTTTTATTAACAGGACCGAGATGAGATTGCAAAACCAAGAGGCGGCAATCAAATCATTGGAAAATCAAGTCGGACAGTTTGCTCAAAATCTGAATACTAGACCACAAGGAGGTTTACCTAGCGATACTGAAGTCGCAAGAGGAATTGGCCATGAGCAATGTAAGGCAATCACCACTAGAAATGGCCAACAACTTAGAGAGGTTCAAACCCGCTCGTCAAACAAAACTCCACAAAAAGATCAAGACGAACCTAGCGGCAAAGCCTCAGATGCTGAACCAGGAATTGCTGCGGCAACCGGCAATAAGCATGCCTCGGCAACCGATGATAAAGACGCCTCGGCAACTTGCGATAAGCATGCCTCGGCAACCCCAGTTGATAATGCCTCGGCAACTCCAGATGTCCCAGCAGTGCCGTCAATCAGGTTTCAAACCAATGAAAGGATCGAAGATATCTGACTTCCACCACCATTCCCACAAAGGTTGAAGCGACAAAAGCAAGAATACCAATTCAAGAAATTTCTTGATATCCTAAAGCAAGTCCACATCAACTTGCCATTGGTGGAAGCAATTGAACAAATGCCAAACTATGCCAAGTTTCTTAAAGACATTGTGTCCAAAAGAACAAGGCTAGGAGAGTTTGAAACAGTTGCCGCGACGGAGGGATGCATGGCAATGTTGCACAATCGTATGCCACCCAAGTTGAAGGATCTCGGAAGTTTCACAATACCCTGTTCCATTAGAAATCACTATGTCGGAAAAGCATTATGCGACCTTGGGGCTAGCATAAACTTGATGCCTAAATCGGTTTTCCAGAAACTAGGAATCGGGAAGGCAAGACCTACAACAGTTATGCTACAGCTAGCCGATAGATCCTATGTGCATCCAGAGGGAAAAATCGAGGACATACTGGTAAAAGTTGATAAATTTATTTTTCCCGCTGACTTTATTGTTTTGGATTGTGAAGTAGATGAGCATGCACTTATCATTCTCGGGAGACCATTCCTAGCAACAGGGAGAACCTTGATCGATGTTGAAAAAGGAGAACTCACAATGAGGGTGAATGACCAGCAAGTTAAACTAAATGTGTTCCAAACACTAAGGCATGCCGATGATCCAGAAGAATGCCAACTTCTTCATGCCACGACAGAGTTTAACTTCGATGAGGAATTTAGTTGCCTCGGCAACTACATTGCCGACCAAGAGGAACCTGAGGAGTATGAAGAACCGGTCGATGAGGAACAACCAACCACCAATTCTTGAGTTGAAACAATTGCTAGAGCAACTAAAATATGTATACTTAGGGACCGATAATACATTGCCTGTAATTATTTCTTCTAAGTTATAGCCTGAGCAGGAAAAGAAGCTGATCAAGATGTTGAAGCTACACAAAAAGGCAATAGGGTGGACAATTGCCGACTTGAAGGGAATTAGCCCGGCGGTGTGCATGCACAAGATCTTGTTGGAAGAAGATCACAAACCTTCAATTGAGGCCCAGAAGAGACTGAATCATGCCATGAAAGGTGTTGTAATGAAAGAAATCATCAAGTGGCTTGACGCCGACATTATATACCTTATCTCTGATAGTACGTGGGTAAGTCCGGTACAATGTGTACCGAAAAAGGGAGGTATAACAGTGGTAAGCAATGAAAATAATGAACTTATCCCAACCAGGACTGTGACCGGTTGGAGGGTTTGTATGGACTATCGAAAGCTAAACAAAGCCACTAGGAAAGATAACTTCCCATTACCCTTTATTGATCAAATGCTTGACCGTCTTGCAGGTAAACCCTTTTATTGTTTTCTTGATGGTTATTCAGGTTACAATCAGATTGCCATAGCACCAGAAGATCAAGGAAAGGCAACCTTCACATGCCCATACGGTACTTATGCCTTCCGAAGGATGCCGTTCGGATTGTGTAACGCCCCGGCAACCTTCCAAAGATGCATGATGGCACTCTTTTCAGACATGGTCGAAGACTTCCTTGAGATCTTCATGGATGATTTTTCGGTTTTTGGTAATGACTTCGACGGCTGCCTCGGCAATTTAGAGAGGGTGTTGGCAAGATGCGAAGAAACAGATTTAGTCCTCAATTGGGAGAAATGCCACTTTATGGTAGATGAAGGAATAGTGCTCAGCCACAAGATTTCATCCAAGGGAATTGAAGTAGACAAAGCCAAGGTGGACATGATCGAGAGATTACCCCTACCAAATTCAGTTAAAGGTATTCGAAGTTTTCTCGGACATGTAGGTTTTTAAAGGAGGTTCATTCATAATTTTTCTAAAGTCACTAAACCCTTGTGTAATCTGCTTGAACAGGATAAAGTCTTCGATTTTGATGATTCTTACACTCATTGTCGTTCCACCAGATTGGACGCTACCTTTTGAGCTCATGTGTGATGCAAGTGATTTCGCGGTAGGAGCAGTTCTAGGCCAACACACAGGTAAGACCTTCCATGTGATATACTACGCTAGTAAAACTCTTAATGGTGCTCAAGTGAATTACACAACAACGGAGAAAGAGTTACTAGTTGTAGTTTTCGCATTTGACAAGTTCCGATCCTATTTAATTGGTACAAAGGTAATTGTTCATACGGACCATTCGGCAATCAAATACTTATTTGCTAAAAAGGATGCTAAACCTCGTTTGATTCGTTGGATATTACTTTTACAAGAATTTGATCTTGAAATTAAGGAAAGGAACAGAAAATCAAGTGGCCGATCACTTATCACGTTTGGAACGCAATAGGGAGGAGGACGCGGATCTAGAGATATGTGATGCATTCCCGGATGAACAAATTTGAGTTGCCTCGGCAACCCTCGACGCCTCAGCAACCCTAGACGCCTCGGCAACTCTCGATGCCGTAGCAGCCTTTGACGCGCACGCCTCCTCAATTTTGGGAGCAGTCGCCACGACAGCACATGCCTCGGCAATACCCTGGTACGTGGATTTAGTTAACTTCCTTGTTTGTGGTATTTTTCCTTATGGCATTACTCACCAAGGGAAGAAGCGGTTCCGCCATGATGCTAAGCATTACTTTTGGAACGAGCCTCTTTTGTTTAAACAATGTGCAGATCAGGTTATACGCCGATGTGTCCCTGAAGAAGAGCAACAAAATGTACTCCGGCAATGCCATTGTTCACCCTATGGAGGACATTTTGGAGGAACTCGTACCGCGGCCAAAGTTTTGCAATCCGGGTTGTATTGGCTAACATTGTACAAAGATGCCCAAGACTTTTACAAGCAATGTGATCGTTGCCAGAGGACGGGCAATATCTCTAGACTACATGAGATGCCACTCCAGAACATCATCGAGGTGGAACTGTTCGATGTATGGGGGATCGACTTTATGGGACCTTTCCCATCTTCATTCGGCAACCTCTACATCTTACTTGCCGTCGACTATGTGTCTAAATGGGTAGAGGCAGTTGTAGTTCCCAACAACGATTCCAAGACCGTGCAACGATTCCTACAGAAAAGCATATTTACATGGTTTGGGATGCCAAGAGCAATTATCAGCGACGAAGGCAAGCATTTTGACAACAGACTAATTGCCAAGATGTTGCAACGCTTCGGCATATCACACAAGATCGCCACGGCATATCACCCACAAACCAACGGGCAAGCAGAAATTTCCAACCGGGAGTTGAAGGGAATACTCGAGAAAGTTGTAAATCCCTCAAGGAATGATTGGTCATTAAGACTAGATGACACACTTTGGGCATATTGGGCATATTGGGAAAACATGTCATCTACCGGTGGAAATCGAGCATAAGGCATATTGGGCAATCAAGACCGTGAATATGGATTGGGAAAGTGCCGGACAAAAGCATTTGATGGATCTCAACGAGATAGAAGAATCCCGTGCACTCGCCTATAACAATGCACGAATCTACAAGGAGAAAACAAAGCGATGGCATGACAAGAAACTATTGCCACGACAATTTACGCCAGGGCAACTAGTTCTCCTATTCAATTCTCGGCTAAAACTTTTCCCGAGAAAGCTGAAATCAAGATGGTCGGGACCATTCGAAGTCGTCAAACCATTCTCCCATGGCGTCGTGATAATCAAGTCCATCTCTGACAATCATGAATTCAAAGTTAATGGACAAAGATTGAAGCACTACAATGGTGCCCATGTGGAACGTAACAAGGAAGTGGTCAACTTAGGAGATGCATGAGCATGCTCTCCCTTTTGATATTTTTTTTAATTTTTTTTTATTTTTATTTTTCGATTAATTAATTATTTTATTTTATTTTTTGATTTTTTTTCCCGATTATTAGTAGTTTTAGGATAGATTTTTTTATTCAAGTTTAAGAATCCTATTACACATCTTTATTTATTTTCTTTATTAGTTTATCTTTAATTTTAATCCTTATTTGATTTGTCTTTGAATTGTAGGAAAAGAAGTTCAAGATAAAGAAGGAATTCTAAACCAAGTAGGAAAACATCTTCAACAAGGAAACTAATGGGCTAAATCTAAGGCTTATATAAAGCCTCCAATTCATCCTAACCAAAACCCCCTTGTCGACAACTTCTACAAAACCCTAAACCCTTTTTATTTTTCCCCTAATCCCACCCACCTATCTTTTCTATAAAACCCATCACCCTTAACCTATTCCTACTTTCTATCTTGCAACTTTGTAGTTTCTTTTCTTTTCTTTGTTTTTACTCACAACCAAGATCATCCATGGTATCCAAGATTAAACTTTTAGTTCATCCAAGTTCCTCCAAAGAACCAAGATACAAGAAGTTTGCTACACCGGTGGTTCAAGAAAGATTTCGATCCAAGTTTGAAAGCCGGAAAATTCATGAAGAACAAGGCTTTGAATACTCCAACTCTCATCAAGATTTCGGCCTTGAACCATTCATCTTCAAGAGGATTGCACATCAAAAGTGGCAAATCTTTTGCCATCAACCGGAACCGGGTAACATCTCATGGGTAAGAGAATTCTATGCTCACTCACCTAACCCGGATAATCCTTATGTTTTTGTTCGTGACATGGCCATACTTATAAGTCCCGAAAGCATCAACACCTTTTACGGACTTTACATTGAGAAGGACGAGCATCAAGCCTTCGTTGACCAAATCAATCCCAAGCAACTCGACAAGGTGCTTCAAGAACTCACTCAACCGGGAACTCATTGGAACGACGGTAAATACAAGGGCACGGTAAATCGCGCCTTCGGCTTAAACCCGAGGCAAAACTATGGAATAAGTTTGTTAAAACTTCTTTAATGCCCTCCACACACAATACTATCGTTGATATACCACGTCTTTTTCTCATACATTCTATTTTGCATAATCGCATCATTAACATTGGAAAAATTATTTGTGATGAGATTTTTGTATGCAGCTCGAAAGATAAGGGTTCTCTTTTCTTCCCTTGCTTAATTTCTAACCTTTGCAAGGAGATGCATGTCCCGAGTGAGTCCACCGATGAAAAGGCCCTACCCAAGTCTGGTTGGAATCAAGCACTAATCCGAAAGCTAATGGGAGAGGCACTGGGAGATTCTCCAAGGCCTCCAATTGCCACGGCAACTCCTGCCGCCGCGGCAATCTCTAATGCCCAAGCACCTAACGCCAGGGCAACTCGGCCAGCAACCCCGGGACACTTTGAAGTACTTTTGCACCCATTGGCAAGCCACCTAAGGCAAATTGAAGACCGGCAACTAATGTTCATGCGGTACATGAAGGAGCACAACAATGCCATCACCCAAGTCATCCTAGAGAAGTACCCAGACAATCACGTGCCGTTCCCAATCTTTCCCGCCGAGATCCTTGCCCCGGCAACCAATGAAGCAGACACCAAGGCAACCTCAACAGCTGACGCCACGGCAATCAACCCTGAAGATGCCACGGCAACCAAAGCTAAAGACATCCCGGCAACCACTGAAAAAGCCAAAGGTAAAGCACCTATGCCCGAATCAACTCATACGGAATCATTTTCTAATTTTTCAGATTCAGACGAGTCCTCCATTGAACCAATAAAGACCGCACCAATTGAATCCTCCAAGCGAAAAGCCATTGACGTTGATGAAGAGGACGATGAGGACAACCCCGTACGAGGATCGATTCCACCACCGGCAACAAGAAAACAACCATCGCGTTCAAGCAAGAGAATCAAGACACCGACTAGAAGGAAACTAATCATCTACGATGACGAACTCTCAGAGTAAGTCCTCGTATGCATTTATTTTATTTTATTATTATTTTTATTTTTCGTTATTTTTATGCATGCATTGAGGACAATGCCTCACTCGAGTTTGGGGGGGGGGATTGTTATTAGTAGTTGCCATGTTTAGTTACATTCATCTTAAGTATTACATTTAGGATACATAAATTGATTGCCATGCCTTTAATTGGAACAAGAATTGCTTAGATTTGATGAATATTCGATGATGACTTTGCCAATGCACTTAATTGATAGAATTTTTATTCTAGGATAACCATGGAAAAACTTAGAATTTTACTATGATGCTAATTTTGATGAAACACTGTTGTGGTTTGATTGATTTAAGGAATTCTAGTGAACTTAGGTTGATAATTAACAAATTGGGGGATTATAATAAAAATTGGATGAATGCTAGAGGTGCCCGAAATTGGCTCTAGCATGTGCTAAAAAAATTGATCACTAGAGGTGCCCGAAACTGGCTCTAGGATGTGTTAAAAAAAATTTAACTAGAGGTGCCCGAAACCGGCTCTAGTCGATTAAATTAACTTAATAAAACTAAAAACAAAACACTAGAGGTGCCCAAAACTGGCTCTAGTTAAAACATGTTAAAAAGAACCCAATAAAGTAATTTGAAACCTATTGTTTGCATAGGATGAAAACCTATTGTTAGACTTAGGCTCATATTAGTTGCATAGTTAGCCATTCATGCATTAATCCATGTTTCCTTCCATCGTTGAGCTTGATTACATAACTTGGTAGTTTTTGTGGAAAAGATGCTGCTTTGGTGTGCTTTGTGTGTGTATGTGCAGGATCACTTGCCAAAGCAATGCCGAGCTAGTTGCCAGGGCAATGCATGAAGGATATGCCGAGCTAGTTGCCAGGGCAATGCATGAAGGAGACGCCGAGCCAGTTGCCATGGCAATTGTCGACAAAGAGAAAATGCAATAGGGATGTCGAAATTAATGACTATACAAGCCCAAGATGACGTGGAGCAAAGCCCAAACCCAAAGGAATTTGATTTCCACGCAGAGATTAAAGAAGAATTAAATTCCAAGAAGATAGGAGAAGTTCTAGTAGGAATACAATTATAATAAAGAATTATATTCTTTAAAGATAATTTAATTCCAACTCAAACTCCTCCTCAAAGAAGGACTTTGGCCTAGCCCTATAAATAGCAAGGAGATTTCGAGCATCCAGGGAGAGAGCATTAGGGGAAATTTCGACAAGTCCAAGGGAGAAAGTAAGGGGAATTTTCGACAAGCATCTAGGGCAAGGGATTTTCGACAAGCTTCATCTTTTCTTCCTTGTTCGATTGGGTTCATGCTAGGGATTATTTATCTTGTGTTTCTTTGGAACCTAGCCATGAACTAAATTTACTTGGCTATGGTTATTGTGTTTTGTGGTTGTGAGAAACTTTTGGTTTTTGTTTAGGTAATAAGAGTTTGCACTTTTCTATTTCAAGGTTTATTCATTCTTGGTTCTTATTCTTGTTTGCGAGTGAATTGGGAGAGGATCTTGTGATTTCATTTATTTATCTAATATCGGGAGAGTTAGATTCAAGAAACGAATGAATATGATCTTTATTCAATCTATTGATGGTGAAGATTAATCCGGCTTAGGAATAAGTTAAGGATTTCAACGGCTAAGAGGAGCACAAGATTGGTTGTTGTTCACCCTTGATTCATGCAGGGATGCATTATCAAGGCATGCACAAGTAGCTAGAGTTTTGACTTAGGGATAAGAAGAAACCATTGAAGAACGCTCTGCCGAACCTTGAAGGTTGCTGCCCAGACGCCCAAGTAGTTTCCCAGGCAACCATCGATTAGTTGCCAAGGCAACCCCGTTGTGCAACTTGCCACGGCAACTGAGTTGCCCGTGCACTCTTTTACCAAAACAATCCAATCGGCTATCACACCTCAACTCACGATAACCTGGACTATCTCTCTCTCATTTGAATTCATCTTTTCTTTCACTTTATTGCTTTCTAGATTAGTCATTAGTTAAACTCCTATAATCCTTTACTTGTGTTTTTACTTTTTACAGTGCAAGAGACTAGATCCTTGAAGTGGCACCAATCCCTGTGGAGACGATCATATGATCATACAACATAAACTCATTTTCTGAACTTTTTACTCTATTAAAATTCCAACGGGTCCACTATAAAGCCCATTTAGACATTCACGCCTTAAACCCCAATAGAACGGCCGAAAAATAAGACTAAATCACATTTTATGAATTAAAATATTTATTTATGGACTTTTGAACATGATTTTACAACATAACATCAATTTTAGGGCTTTTTAACATGATTTTACAACTTAACCTCAACAAAACTGCCACAAAATATGATTAGATCAAATTTTATGAGTTAAAATATTTGATTATGGGAATTTAAATATGATTATACAACATAAACTCATTTTCTGAACTTTTTACTCTGTTAAAATTTCAACGGGTCCATTATAAAGCCCATTCAGACATTCAAGCCTTCAACCCCAACAAAACGGCCGAAAAATAAGACTAAATCACATTTTATGAATTAAAATATTTATTTATGGGCTTTTTAACATGATTTTACAACTTAACCTCAACTTTAGAGCTTTTCACTCTATTAAAACTCCAACGGTTGCACTATAAAGCCCATTTAGACTTGCACGCCTTAAACCGCAACGAAATAGCCGCAAAATGAAATTACATAAAATTTTAAGACTCAAAATATTTAGTTATGGGCTTTTTAACATGATTATATATCTTAACCTCATTTTCAGAACTTTTTACTCAGTTAAAATTCCAACGGGTCCACTATAAAGCCCATTTAGACAAGCACGCCTTAAACCCCAACAAAACGGGCAAAAAATAAGAATAAATCACATTTTATGACTTAAAATATTTATTTATGGGCTTTTCAACATGATTATATAGCTTAAACTCATTTTCAGAAAATTTTACTCGGTTAAAATTTTAACGGGTCCACTATAAAGCCCATTTAGACATGCACGCCTTAAACACAACAAAACTGCCACAAAATAAGATTAGATCAAATTTTATGAGTTAAAATATTTGATAATGGGAATTTGAATATGATTATACAGCATAAACTCATTTTCTGAACTTTTTACTCTGTTAAAATTTCAACGGGTCCATTATAAAGCCTATTTAGACGTTCACGCCTTAAACCCCCAAAAAAACGGCCGAAAAATAAGACTAAATCACATTTTATGAATTAAAATATTTATTTATGGGCTTTTGAACATGATTTTACAACTTAACCTCAACTTTAGAGCTTTTTACTCTGTTAAAACTCCAACGGGTGCACTATAAAGCCCATTTAGACTTGCACGCCTTAAACCGCAACAAAATAGCCGCAAAATGAAATTACATAAAATTTTAAGACTTAAAATATTTAGTTATGGGCTTTTTAACATGATTATATATCTTAACCTCATTTTCAAAACTTTTTACTCAGTTAAATTCCAACGGGTTCACTATAAAGCCCATTTAGACATGCACGCCTTAAACCCCAACAAAACGGGCAAAAAATAAGAATAAATCACATTTTATGACTTAAAATATTTATTTATGGGCTTTTCAACATGATTATATAGCTTAAACCCATTTTCAAAAATTTTCACTCGGTTAAAATTTTAACGGGTCCATTATAAAGCCTATTTAGACATATGCACGCCTTAAACACAACAAAACTGCCACAAAATAAGATTAGATCAAATTTTATGAGTTAAAATATTTGATTATGGGAATTTGAATATGATCATACAACATAAACTCATTTTCTGAACTTTTTACTCTGTTAAAATTCCAACGGGTCCACTATAAAGCCCATTTAGACATTCACGCCTTAAACCCCAACAGAACGGCCGAAAAATAAGACTAAATCACATTTTATGAATTAAAATATTTATTTATGGGCTTTTGAACATGATTTTACAACATAACCTCAATTTTAGGGCTTTTTACTCTGTTAAAACTCCAACGGGTGCACTATAAACCCCATTTAGACTTGCACGCCTTAAACCGCAATAAAATAGCCGCAAAATGAAATTACATAAAATTTTAAGACTTAAAATATTTAGTTATGGGCTTTTTAACATGATTATATATCTTAACCTCATTTTTAGAACTTTTTACTCAGTTAAAATTCCAACGGGTCCACTATAAAGTCCATTTAGACAAGCACACCTTAAACCCCAACAAAACGGGCAAAAAATAAGAATAACTCACATTTTATGACTTAAAATATTTATTTATGGGCTTTTCAACATGATTATATAGCTTAAACTCATTTTTAGAAATTTTTACTAGGTTAAAATTTTAACGGGTCCACTATAAAGCCCATTTAGACAAGCACGCCTTAAACACAACAAAACTGCCACAAAATAAGATTAGATCAAATTTTATGAGTTAAAATATTTTATTATGGGAATTTGAATATGATCATACAACATAAACTCATTTTCTAAACTTTTTACTCTGTTAAAATTCCAACGGGTCCACTATAAAGCCCATTTAGACATTCACGCCTTAAACCCCAACAGAACGGGTGAAAAATAAGACTAAATCACATTTTATGATTAAAATATTTATTTATGGGCTTTTGAACATGATTTTACAACATAACCTCAATTTTAGGGCTTTTTACTCTGTTAAAACTCCAACGGGTGCACTATAAACCCCATTTAGACTTGCACACCTTAAATCGCAATAAAATAGCCGCAAAATGAAATTAGATAAAATTTTAAGACTTAAAATATTTAGTTATGGGCTTTTTAACATGATTATATATCTTAACCACATTTTTAGAACTTTTTACTCAGTTAAAATTCCAACGGGTCCACTATAAAGTCCATTTAGACAAGCACGCTTTAAACCCCAACAAAACGGGCAAAAAATAAGAATAACTCACATTTTATGACTTAAAATATTTATTTATGGTCTTTTCAACATGATTATATAGCTTAAACTCATTTTCAGAAATTTTTACTCGGTTAAAATTTTTACGGGTCCACTATAAAGCCCATTTAGACATGCACGCCTTAAACACAACAAAACGACCACAAAATAAGATTAGATCAAATTTTATGGGTTAAAATATTTTATTATGGGAATTTGAATATGATTATACAGCATGAACTCATTTTCTAAACTTTTTTCCCTGTTAAAATTTCAACGGGTCCATTGTAAAGCCCATTCAGACATTCAAGCCTTCAACCCCAACAAAACGGCCGAAAAATAAGACTAAATCACATTTTATGAATTAAAATATTTATTTATGGGCTTTTGAACATGATTTTACAACTTAACCTCAACTTTAGAGCTTTTTACTCTGTTAAAACTCCAACGGGTTTACTATAAAGCAAATTTAGACTTGCATGCGTTAAACCGCAACAAAATAGCCTCAAACCCATTTAGACCCAACAAAACGGCCCCAAAATATTATTAAATCAAATTTTATGAGTTAAAATATTTGATTATGAGCTTTTGAAAATGATTATATAGCTTAACCTCAATTTTAGAACTTTTTACTCCGTTAAAATTCCAACAGGTCCATTGTTAAGTAGATTTAGACATACACGCCTTAAAACCCAATGCAATGGACCAAAAAATAAAATTAAATCACATTTGACTTAAAATATTTTTTTTGGGCTTTTTAACATGATTACATAGCTTAAACTCCTTTTTAGAACTTTTTACACGGTCAAAATTCCAACTGGTCCACTATAAAGCCAATTTAGACATGCACGCATAAAACCCCAACAAAACGGCCGAAAAATAATAATATATCATATTTTATGAATTAAAATATTTAGTTATGGGATTTTTAACATGATTATATATCTTAACCTCATTTTTAGAACTTTTTACTCAGTTAAAATTCTAACAGGTCCGCTATAAAGCCCATTTAGACATGCACGCCTTAAACCCCAACAAAACGGGCAAAAAGTAAGAATAAATCACATTTTATGACTTAAAATATTTATTTATGGGCTTTTCAACATGATTATATAGCTTAAACTCATTTTCAAAAATTTCTACTAGGTTAAAATTTTAACGTGTCCACTATAAAGCCCATTTAGACATGCACGCCTTAAACACAATAAAACTGCCACAAAATAAGATTAAATCAAATTTTATGAGTTAAAATATTTAATTATGGGCATTTGAATATGATTATATAGCATAAACTCATTTTCTGAACTTTTTACCCTGTTAAAATTTCAACGGGTCCATTATAAAGCCCATTCAGACATTCAAGCCTTCAACCCCAACAAAACGTCCGAAAAATAAGACTAAATCACATTTTATGAATTAAAATATTTATTTATGGGATTTTTAACATGATTTTACAACTTAACCTCAACTTTAGAGCTTTTTACTCTATTAAAACTCCAACGGGTGCACTATAAAGCCCATTTAGACTTGCACGCCTTAAACCGCAACAAAATAGCCGCAAAATGAAATTACATAAAATTTTAAGACTTAAAATATTTAGTTATGGGATTTTTAACATGATTATATATCTTAACCTCATTTTCAAAACTTTTTACTCAGTTAAATTCCAATGGGTTCACTATATAGCCCATTTAGACATGCACGCCTTAAACCCCAACAAACTGGGCAAAAAATAAGAATAAATCACATTTTATGACTTAAAATATTTATTTATGGGCTTTTCAACATTATTATATAACTTAAACCCATTTTCAGAAATTTTTACTCGGTTAAAATTTTAACGGGTCTACTATAAAGCCCATTTAGACAAGCACGCCTTAAACACAACAAAACTGCCACAAAATAAGATTAGATAAAATTTTACGAGTTTAAATTTTTGATTATGGGAATTTGAATATGATTATGCAGCATAAACTCATTTTCTGAACTTTTTACTCTGTTAAAATTCCAACGGGTCCACTATAAAGCCCATTTAGACATTCACGCCTTAAACACCAACAAAACGGCCAAAAAATAAGACTAAATCACATTTTATGACTTAAAATATTTATTTATGGGATTTTTAACATGATTTTACAACTTAACCTCAACTTTAGAGCTTTTTACTCTATTAAAACTCCAACGGGTGCACTATAAAGCCCATTTAGACTTGCACGCCTTAAACCGCAACAAAATAGCCGCAAAATGAAATTACAAAAAATTTTAAGACTTAAAATATTTAGTTATGGGATTTTTAACATGATTATATATCTTAACCTCATTTTCAAAACTTTTTACTCAGTTAAATTCCAACGGGTTCACTATAAAGCCCATTTAGACATGCACGCCTTAAACCCCAACAAACCGGGCAAAAAATAAGAATAAATCACATTTTATGACTTAAAATATTTATTTATGGGCTTTTCAACATGATTATATAGCTTAAACTCATTTTTAGAAATTTTTACTCGGTTAAAATTTTAACGGGTCCACTATAAAGCCCATTTAGACAAGCACGCCTTAAACACAACAAAACCGCCACAAAATAAGATTAGATAAAATTTTACGAGTTTAAATTTTTGATTATGGGAATTTGAATATGATTATGCAGCATAAACTCATTTTCTGAACTTTTTACTCTGTTAAAATTCCAACGGGTCCACTATAAAGCCCATTTAGACATTCACGCCTTAAACCCCAACAAAACGGCCGAAAAATAAGACTAAATCACATTTTATGAATTAAAATATTTATTTATGGGCTTTGGAACATGATTATATAGCTTAAACTCAGTTTTAGAACTTTTTACTCGGTTAAATTTCCAACGGGTCCTATGTAAAGCTCATTTAGATATGCACGCCTTAAACCCAACAAAACGGCCAAAAAATAATATTAAATCAAATTTTATGAGTTAAAATATTTGATTATGGGCTTTTGAATATGATTATATAGCTTAGTCTCAATCTTAGAACTTTTTAATCGGTTAAAATTCCAACAGATCCATTGTAAAGTAGATTTCGACATGCACGCCTTAAACAACAACTAAATGGCCGAAAAATAAAATTAAATCACATTTGACTTAAAATATTTAGTTATGGGCTTTTTAACATGATTACATAGCTTAACCTCCTTTTTAGAACTTTTTACTCGGTCAAAATTCCAACGGGTCCACTATAAACCTGATTTAGACATGCACGCCTAAAACCCCAACAAAACGGCCGAAAAATAATATTGTATCACATTTTATGACTTCAAATATTTATTTATGGGCTTTTGAACATGATTATACAGCTTAACCTCAACTTTAGAATTTTTACTCGGTTAAAATTCCAACGGTGCACTATAAAGCCCATTTAGACTTGCACGCCTTAAACCCCAACAAAACGCCCAAAAATGAAATTAAATAAAATTTTAAGACTTAAAATATCTAGTTATGGGCTTTTTAACGTGATTATATATCTTAACCTCATTTTTAGAACTTTTTTTACTCGGTTAAAATTCTAACGGGTCCACTATAAAGCCCATTTAGACATGCACGCTTTAAAACCCCAACAAAACGGGCAAAAAATAAGAATAAATCATATTTTATGACTTAAAATTATTTATTTATGGGCTTTTCAACATGATTATATAGCTTAAACTCATTTTAGAAAATTTTTACTCGGTTAAAATTTTAACGGGTCCACTATAAAGCCCATTTAGACATACACGCCTTAAAAAACACAACAAAACTGCCACAAAATAATGATTAGATCAAATTTTTTGAGTTAAAATATATTTATTATGGTCATTTGAATATGATTATATAGCATAAACTCATTTTTTAGAACTTTTTTACTGTTAAAATTCCAACGGGTCCACTATAAAGCCCATTTAGACATTCACGCCTTAAACCCCAACAAAAACGTTTAAAAAAATAAGACTAAATCCCATTTTATGATTTAAAATATTTATTTATGGGCTTTTGAACATGATTATATAGCTTAAACTCAATTTTAGAACTTTTTACTCGGTTAAAATTCCAACGGGTCCTATGTAAAGCCCATTTAGATATGCACGCCTTAAACCCAACAAAACGGCCCAAAAATAATATTAAATCAAATTTTATGAGTTAAAATATTTGATTATGGGCTTTTGAATATGATTATATAGCTTAACCTCAATTTTAGAACTTTTTACTCGGTTAAAATTCCAACAGGTCCATTGTAAAGTAGATTTAGACATGCACGCCTTAAACCCCAACAAAATGGCCGAAAAATAAAATTAAATCACATTTGACTTAAAATATTTAGTTATGGGCTTTTTAACATGATTACATAGCTTAACCTCATTTTTAGAACTTTTTACTCGGTCAAAATTCCAACGGGTCCACTATAAAGCCGATTTAGACATGCACGCCTAAAACCCCAACAAAACGGCCGAAAAATAAGAATATATCACATTTTATGACTTAAAATATTTATTTATGGGCTTTTGAACATGATTATGTAGCTTAACCTCAACTTTAAAAATTTTTACTCGGTTAAAATTCCAACGGGTGCACTATAAAGCCCATTTAGACTTGCACGCCTTAAACCCTAACAAAACGGCCCAAAAATGAAATTAAATAAAATTTTTAAACTTAAAATATATAGTTATGGGCTTTTTAACATGATTATATATCTCAACCTCATTTTCAGAACTTTTTACTTGGTTAAAATTCCAACGGGTCAACTATAAAGCCCATTTAGACATACGTGCCTTAAACCCCAACAAAACGGGCAAAAAATAAGAATAAATCATATTTTATGACTTAAAATATTTATTTACGGGCTTTTCAACATGATTATATAGTTTAAACTCTTTTTCAGAAATTTTTACTCGGTTAAAATTTTAACGGGTCCACTATAGAGCCCATTTAGACATACACGCCTTAAACACAACAAAACTACTACAAAATAAGATTAGATCAAATTTTATTAGTTAAAATATTTGATTATGGGCTTTTGAATATGATTATATAGCTTAGCCTCAATTTTAGAACTTTTTAATCGGTTAAAATTCCAACAGGTCCATTGTAAACTAGATTTAGACATGCACGCCTTAAACCCCAACGAAATGGCCGAAAAATAAAATTAAATCACATATGACTTAAAATATTTATTTATGGTATTTTTAACATGATTACATAGCTTAACCTCATTTTTAGAAATTTTTACTCGGTCAAAATTCCAATGGGTCCACTATAAACCTGATTTAGACATGCACGCTAATACCCCAACAAGACGGCCGAAAAATAATATTATATCACATTTTATGACTTAAAATATTTATTTATGGGCTTTTGAACATGATTATACAGCTTAGCCTCAACTTTAGAACTTTTTACTCGGTTAAAATTCCAACGGGTGCACTATAAAGCCCATTTAGACTTGCACGCCTTAAACCCTAACAAAACGGCCCAAAAATGAAATTAAATAAAATTTTTAAACTTAAAATATATAGTTATGGGCTTTTTAACATGATTATATATCTCAACCTCATTTTCAGAACTTTTTACTTGGTTAAAATTCCAACGGGTCAACTATAAAGCCCATTTAGACATACGTGCCTTAAACCCCAACAAAACGGGCAAAAAATAAGAATAAATCATATTTTATGACTTAAAATATTTATTTACGGGCTTTTCAACATGATTATATAGCTTAAACTCTTTTTCAGAACTTTTTACTCAGTTAGAATTCCAACAGGTCCACTATAAAGCCCATTTAGACATTCACGCCTTAAACCCCAATAAAACGGCCGAAAAATAAGAGTAAATCACATTTTATGAATTAAAATATTTATTTATGGGCTTTTGAACATGATTATATAGCTTAAACTCAATTTTAGAACTTTTTACTCGGTTAAAATTCCAACGGGTCCTATGTAAAGCTCATTTAGATATGCACGCCTTAAACCCAACAAAACGGCCGAAAAATAATATTAAATCAAATTTTATGAGTTAAAATATTTGATTATGGGCTTTTGAACATGATTATATAGCTTAACCTCAATTTCAGAACTTTTTACTCGGTTAAAATTCCAATGGGTCCTATGTAAAGCCCATTTAGATATGCACGCCTTAAACCCAACAAAACGGCCCGAAAATAATATTAAATCAAATATTATGAGTTAAAATATTTGATTATGGGCTTTTGAATATGATTATATAGCTTAACCTCAATTTTAGAACTTTTTACTCGGTTAAAATTCCAACAGGTCCATTGTAAAGTAGATTTAGACATGCACGCCTTAAACCCCAACAAAATGGCCGAAAAATAAAATTAAATCACATTTGACTTAAAATATTTAGTTATGGGCTTTTTAACATGATTACATAGCTTAACCTCATTTTAAGAACTTTTTACTCGGTCAAAATTCCAACGAGTCCACTATAAAGCCGATTTAGACATGCACGCCTAAAACACCAACAAAACGGTTGAAAAATAAGAATATATCACATTTTATGACTTAAAATATTTATTTATGGGCTTTTGAACATGATTATACAGCTTAACCTCAACTTTAGAACTTTTTACTCGGTTAAAATTCCAACGGGTGCACTATAAAGCCCGTTTAGACTTGCACGCCTTAAACGGTAACAAAAAAGACTTAAAAAATGAAATTAAATAAAATTTTATGAATTAAAATATTTATTTATGGGCTTTTGAACATGATTATATAGCTTAAACTCAATTTTAGAATTTTTTACTCGGTTAAAATTCCAACGGGTCCTATGTAAAGCTCATTTAGATATGCACGCCTTAAACCCAACAAAATGGCCGAAAAATAATATTAAATCAAATTTTATGAGTTAAAATATTTGATTATGGGCTTTTGAATATGATTATATAGCTTAACCTCAATTTTAGAACTTTTTACTCGGTTAAAATTCCAACGGGTCCTATGTAAAGCCCATTTAGATATGCACGCCTAAAACCCCAACAAAACGGCCGAAAAATAATATTAAATCAAATATTATGAGTTAAAATATTTGATTATGGGATTTTGAATATGATTATATAGCTTAACCTCAATTTTAGAACTTTTTCCTCGGTTAAAATTCCAACAGGTCCATTGTAAAGTAGATTTAGACATGCACGCCTTAAACCCCAACGAAATGGCCGAAAAATAAAATTAAATCACATTTTATGAGTTAAAATATTTAGTTATGGGCTTTTTAACATGATTACATAGCTTAACCTCATTTTTAGAACTTTTTACTCGGTTAAAATTCCAACGGGTGCACTATAAAGCCCGTTTAGACTTGCACGCCTTAAACGGTAACAAAATCGCCGCAAAATGAAATTAAATAAAATTTTATGAATTAAAATATTTATTTATGGGCTTTTGAACATGATTATATAGCTTAAACTCAACTTTAGAACTTTTTACTCGGTTAAAATTCCAACGGGTCCTATGTAAAGCCCATTTAGACATGCACGCCTAAAACCCCAACAAAACGGCCGAAAAATAATATTGTATCACATTTTATGACTTAAAATATTTATTTATGGGCTTTTGAACATGATTATACAGCTTAACCTCAACTTTAGAACTTTTTACTCGGTTAAAATTCCAACGGGTGCACTATAAAGCCCGTTTAGACTTGCACGCCTTAAACGGTAACAAAATTGCCGCAAAATGAAATTAAATAAAATTTTATGAATTAAAATATTTATTTATGGGCTTTTTGAACATGATTATATAGCTTAAACTCAATTTTAGAACTTTTTACTCGGTTAAAATTCCAACGGGTCCTATGTAAAGCTCATTTAGATATGCACGCCTTAAACCCAACAAAATGGCCGAAAAATAATATTAAATCAAATTTTATGAGTTAAAATATTTGATTATGGGCTTTTGAATATGATTATATAGCTTAACCTCAATTTTAGAACTTTTTACTCGGTTAAAATATTAATTTGTGGGCTTCTGAACATTATTATACAGTTTAAACTCAATTTTAGAACTTTTTACTCGGTTAAAATTCCAACAGGTCCTATGTAAAGCCATTTAGATATGCACCCCTTAAACCCAACAAAACGGCCCAAAAATAATATTAAATCAAAGTTTATGGGTTAAATATTTGATTATGTGCTTTTGAATATGATTATATAGCTTAGCCTCAATTTTAGAACTTTTTAATCGGTTTAAATTCCAACAGGTCCATGGTAAAGTAGATTTAGACATGCACGCCTTAAACCCCAACGAAATGGCCGAAAAATAAAATTAAATCACATTTGACTTAAAATATTTAGTTATGGGCTTTTTAACATGATTACATAGCTTAACCTCATTTTTATAACTTTTTACTCGGTCAAAATTCCAACGAGTCCACTATAAAGCCGATTTAGACATACACGCCTAAAACCCCAACAAAACAGTCGAAAAATAAGAATATATCATATTTTATGACTTAAAATATTTATTTATGGGCTTTTGAACATGATTATACAGCTTAACCTCAACTTTGGAACTTTTTACTCGGTTAAAATTCCAACGGGTGCACTATAAAGCCCGTTTAGACTTGCACGCCTTAAACGGTAACAAAATCGCCGCAAAATGAAATTAAATAAAATTTTATGAATTAAAATATTTATTTATGGGCTTTTGAACATGATTATATAGCTTAAACTCAATTTTAGAACTTTTTACTCGGTTAAAATTCCAACGGGTCCTATGTAAAGCTCATTTAGATATGCACGCCTTAAACCCAACAAAATGGCCGAAAAATAATATTAAATCAAATTTTATGAGTTAAAATATTTGATTATGGGCTTTTGAATATGATTATATAGCTTAACCTCAGTTTTAGAACTCTTTTAAAATTCCACTTGGGTCCTATGTAAAGCCATT